>OU900105.1:5415403-5799674 GCA_918026865.1 Phyllotreta striolata | reverse complement strand
AAACAAAAAACGGTGGCAGGACTAAAAAATTAACCAATTTTTAATTTTAAAAAACCGTTTGATAGATAATTTAATTACACATTTTTTTTTTAAATACAAAATTCATAGCTGCCTTCAAATAAACCACCTACAGAGGGTAGAAAAAAACAAAAAACGGTGGCTGGACTAAAAAATTAACCGATTTTTAATTTTAAAAAATCGTTTAATAGATAATTTAATTACAATTTTTTTTTTCAAATACAAAATTCATAGCTGCCTTCAAATAAACCCCCTACGGAGGGTAGAAAAAAACAAAAAACGGTGACTGGACTAAAAAATTAACCAATTTTTAATTTTAAAAAAGCGTTTGATATATAATTTAATTGCACATTTTTTTTTCAAATACAAAATTCATAGATGCCTTCAAATAAACCCCCTACGGAGGGTAGAAAAAAACAAAAAACGGTGGCTGGACTCAAAAATTAACCGATTTTTAATTTTAAAAAAGCGATTGATAGATAATTTTTTTAAATTTTTTTTTTTCAAATACAAAATTCATAGCTGCCTTCAAATAAACCCCCTACAGAGGGTAGAAAAAAACAAAAAACGGTGGCTGGACTAAAAAATTAACCGATTTTTAATTTTAAATAAAAAATCGTTTAATAGATAATTTAATTACAATTTTTTTTTTCAAATACTAAATTCATAGCTGCCTTCAAATAAACCACCTACAGAGGTAGAAAAAAACAAAAAACGGTGGCTGGACTAAAAAATTAACCGATTTTTAATTTAAAAAAATCGTTTAATAGATAATTTAATTACAAATTTTTTTTTCAAATACAAAATTCATAGCTGCCTTCAAATAAACCCCCTACGGAGGGTAGAAAAAAACAAAAAACGGTGGCTGGACTAAAAAATTAACCGATTTTTAATTTTAAAAAAAGCGATTGATAGATAATTTATTTACAATTTTTTTTTTCAAATACCAAATTTATAGCTGCCTTCAACTAAACCCCCTACAGAGGGTAGAAAAAAACAAAAAACGGTGGCTGGACTAAAAAATTAACCGATTTTTAATTTTAAAAATCGTTCAATGGATAATTTAATTACAAATTTTTTTTTTCAAATACAAAATTCATAGCTGCCTTCAAATAAACCCCCTACGGAGGGTAGAAAAAAACAAAAACGGTGGCAGGACTAAAAAATTAACCAATTTTTAATTTTAAAAAACCGTTTGATAGATAATTTAATTACACATTTTTTTTTAAATACAAAATTCCATAGCTGCCTTCAAATAAACCACCTACAGAGGGTAGAAAAAAAACAAAAAACGGTGGCTGGACTAAAAAATTAACCGATTTTTAATTTTAAAAAATCGTTTAATAGATAATTTAATTACAATTTTTTTTTTCAAATACAAAATTCATAGCTGCCTTCAAATAAACCCCCTACGGAGGGTAGAAAAAAACAAAAACGGTGACTGGACTAAAAAATTAACCAATTTTTAATTTTAAAAAAGCGTTTGATATATAATTTATTGCACATTTTTTTTTCAAATACAAAATTCATAGATGCCTTCAAATAAACCCCCTACGGAGGGTAGAAAAAAACAAAAACGGTGGCTGGACTCAAAAATTAACCGATTTTTAATTTTAAAAAAGCGATTGATAGATAATTTTTTTAAATTTTTTTTTTTCAAATACAAAATTCATAGCTGCCTTCAAATAAACCCCCTACAGAGGGTAGAAAAAAACAAAAAACGGTGGCTGGACTAAAAAATTAACCGATTTTTAATTTTAAAAAATCGTTTAATAGATAATTTAATTACAATTTTTTTTTTCAAATACAAAATTCATAGCTGCCTTCAAATAAACCCCCTACGGAGGGTAGAAAAAAACAAAAAACGGTGGCTGGACTAAAAAATTAACCGATTTTTAATTTTAAAAAAGCGATTGATAGATCATTTATTTACAATTTTTTTTTCAAATACCAAATTCATAGCTGCCTTCAAATAAACCACCTACAGAGGGTAGAAAAAAACAAAAAACGGTGGCTGGACTAAAAAATTAACCGATTTTTAATTTAAAAAAAACGTTTAATAGATAATTTAATTACAAATTTTTTTTTCAAATACCAAATTCATATCTGCCTTCAAATAAACCTTCTACGGAGGGTAGAAAAAAACAAAAAACGGTGGCTGGACTAAAAAATTAACCGATTTTTAATTTTAAAAAAACGTTTGATAGATAATTTAATTGCAATTTTTTTTTCAAATACCAAATTCATAGCTGCCTTCAAATAAACTCCCTACGGATGGTAGAAAAATACAAAAAGTTGGCTGGACTAAAAAATTAACCGATTTTTAATTTTAAAAAAGCGATTGATAGATAATTTATTTACAATTTTTTTTTTCAAATACCAAATTCATAGCTGCCTTCAAATAAACCACCTACGGAGGGTAGAAAAAAACAAAAAACGGTGGCTGGACTAAAAAATTAACCAATTTTTAATTTTAAAAAAACCGTTTGATAGATAATTTAAATACACATTTTTTTTTCAAATACAAAATTCATAGCTGCCTTCAAATAAACCCCCTACAGAGGGTATAAAAAAACAATAAACGGTGGCTGGACTAAAAAATTAACCAATTTTTAATTTTAAAAAAGCGTTTGATATATAATTTAATTGCAATTTTTTTTTTCAAATACCAAATTCATAGCTGCCTTCAAATAAACCCCCTACGGATGGTAGAAAAAAAACAAAAACCGGTGGCTTGACTAAAAAATTAACCGATTTTTAATTTAAAAAAATCGTTTAATAAATAATTTAATTGCAATTTTTTTTTCAAATACCAAATTCATAGCTGCCTTCAAATAAACACCATACGGATGGTAGAAAAAACAAAAAACGGTGGCTGGACTAAAAAATTAACCGATTTTTAATTTTAAAAAAGCGATTGATAGATAATTTATTTACAATTTTTTTTTTCAAATACCAAATTTATAGCTGCCTTCAACTAAACCCCCTACAGAGGGTAGAAAAAAACAAAAAACGGTGGCTGGACTAAAAAATTAACCGATTTTTAATTTTAAAAAATCATTCAATGGATAATTTAATTACAAATTTTTTTTTTCAAATACAAAATTCATAGCTGCCTTCAAATAAACCCCCTACGGAGGGTAGAAAAAAACAAAAAACGGTGGCAGGACTAAAAAATTAACCAATTTTTAATTTTAAAAAACCGTTTGATAGATAATTTAATTACACATTTTTTTTTAAATACAAAATTCATAGCTGCCTTCAAATAAACCACCTACAGAGGGTAGAAAAAAACAAAAAACGGTGGCTGGACTAAAAAATTAACCGATTTTTAATTTTAAAAAATCGTTTAATAGATAATTTAATTACAATTTTTTTTTTTCAAATACAAAATTCATAGCTGCCTTCAAATAAACCCCCTACGGAGGGTAGAAAAAAACAAAAAACGGTGACTGGACTAAAAAATTAACCAATTTTTAATTTTAAAAAATCGTTTAATAGATAATTTAATTACACATTTTTTTTTCAAATACAAAATTCATAGCTACCTTCAAATAAACCCCCTACAGAGGGTAGAAAAAAACAAAAAACGGTGGCTGGACTAAAAAATTAACCGATTTTTAATTTTAAAAAAGCGATTGATAGATAATTTATTTAAATTTTTTTTTTTTCAAATACAAAATTCATAGCTGCCTTCAAATAAACCCCCTACAGAGGGTAGAAAAAAACAAAAAACGGTGGCTGGACTAAAAAATTAACCGATTTTTAATTTTAAAAAATCGTTTAATAGATAATTTAATTACAATTTTTTTTTTCAAATACAAAATTCATAGCTGCCTTCAAATAAACCCCCTACGGAGGGTAGAAAAAAACAAAAAACGGTGGCTGGACTAAAAAATTTACCAACTTTTAATTTTAAAAAAGCGATTGATAGATAATTTATTTACAATTTTTTTTTTCAAATACCAAATTCATAGCTGCCTTCAAATAAACCACCTACAGAGGGTAGAAAAAAACAAAAAACGGTGGCTGGACTAAAAAATTAACCGATTTTTAATTTTAAAAAATCGTTTAATAGGTAATTTATTTACAATTTTTTTTTTCAAATACTAAATTCATAGCTGCCTTCAAATAAACCACCTACAGAGGGTAGAAAAAAACAAAAAACGGTGGCTGGACTAAAAAATTAACCGATTTTTAATTTAAAAAAATCGTTTAATAGATGATTTAATTACAAATTTTTTTTTCAAATACAAAATTCATAGCTGCCTTCAAATAAACCCCCTACGGAGGGTAGAAAAAAACAAAAAACGGTGGCTGGACTAAAAAATTAACCGATTTTTAATTTTAAAAAAGCGATTGATAGATAATTTATTTACAATTTTTTTTTTCAAATACCAAATTTATAGCTGCCTTCAACTAAACCCCCTACAGAGGGTAGAAAAAAACAAAAAACGGTGGCTGGACTAAAAAATTAACCGATTTTTTATTTTAAAAAATCGTTCAATGGATAATTTAATTACAAATTTTTTTTTTCAAATACAAAATTCATAGCTGCCTTCAAATAAACCCCCTACGGAGGGTAGAAAAAAACAAAAAACGGTGGCAGGACTAAAAAATTAACCAATTTTTAATTTTAAAAAACCGTTTGATAGATAATTTAATTACACATTTTTTTTTTAAATACAAAATTCATAGCTGCCTTCAAATAAACCACCTACAGAGGGTAGAAAAAAACAAAAAACGGTGGCTGGACTAAAAAATTAACTGATTTTTAATTTTAAAAAATCGTTTAATAGATAATTTAATTACAATTTTTTTTTTCAAATACAAAATTCATAGCTGCCTTCAAATAAACCCCCTACGGAGGGTAGAAAAAAACAAAAAACGGTGACTGGACTAAAAAATTAACCAATTTTTAATTTTAAAAAAGCGTTTGATATATAATTTAATTGCACATTTTTTTTTCAAATACAAAATTCATAGATGCCTTCAAATAAACCCCCTACGGAGGGTAGAAAAAAACAAAAAACGGTGGCTGGACTCAAAAATTAACCGATTTTTAATTTTAAAAAAGCGATTGATAGATAATTTTTTAAAATTTTTTTTTTTTCAAATACAAAATTCATAGCTGCCTTCAAATAAACCCCCTACAGAGGGTAGAAAAAAACAAAAAACGGTGGCTGGACTAAAAAATTAACCGATTTTTAATTTTAAAAAATCGTTTAATAGATAATTTAATTACAATTTTTTTTTTCAAATACAAAATTCATAGCTGCCTTCAAATAAACCCCCTACGGAGGGTAGAAAAAAACAAAAAACGGTGGCTGGACTAAAAAATTTACCAACTTTTAATTTTAAAAAAGCGATTGATAGATAATTTATTTACAATTTTTTTTTTCAAATACCAAATTCATAGCTGCCTTCAAATAAACCACCTACAGAGGGTAGAAAAAAACAAAAAACGGTGGCTGGACTAAAAAATTAACCGATTTTTAATTTTAAAAAATCGTTTAATAGGTAATTTATTTACAATTTTTTTTTCAAATACTAAATTCATAGCTGCCTTCAAATAAACCACCTACAGAGGGTAGAAAAAAACAAAAAACGGTGGCTGGACTAAAAAATTAACCGATTTTTAATTTAAAAAAATCGTTTAATAGATAATTTAATTACAAATTTTTTTTTCAAATAAAAAATTCATAGCTGCCTTCAAATAAACCCCCTACGGAGGGTAGAAAAAAACAAAAAACGGTGGCTGGACTAAAAAATTAACCAATTTTTAATTTTAAAAAAGCGTTTGATATATAATTTAATTGCAATTTTTTTTTTCAAATACCTAATTCATAGCTGCCTTCAAATTAACCACCTACAGAGGGTAGAAAAAAACAAAAAACGGTGGCTGGACTAAAAAATTAACCGATTTTTAATTTTAAAAAATCGTTTAATAGGTAATTTATTTACAATTTTTTTTTCAAATACTAAATTCATAGCTGCCTTCAAATAAACCACCTACAGAGGGTAGAAAAAAACAAAAAACGGTGGCTGGACTAAAAAATTAACCGATTTTTAATTTAAAAAAATCGTTTAATAGATAATTTAATTACAAATTTTTTTTTCAAATACAAAATTCATAGCTGCCTTCAAATAAACCCCCTACGGAGGGTAGAAAAAAACAAAAAACGGTGGCTGGACTAAAAAATTAACCAATTTTTAATTTTAAAAAAGCGTTTGATATATAATTTAATTGCAATTTTTTTTTTCAAATACCTAATTCATAGCTGCCTTCAAATTAACCACCTACAGAGGGTAAAAAAAAACAAAAAACGGTGGCTGGACTAAAAAATTAACCGATTTTTAATTTAAAAAAATCGTTTAATAGATAATTTAATTACAAATTTTTTTTTCAAATACAAAATTCATAGCTGCCTTCAAATAAACCCTCTACGGAGGGTAGAAAAAAACAAAAAACGGTGGCTGGACTAAAAAATTAACCAATTTTTAATTTTAAAAAAGCGTTTGATATATAATTTAATTTCAATTTTTTTTTTTTCAAATACCAAATTCATAGCTGCCTTCAAATAAACCCCCTACGGATAGTAGAAAAATACAAAAAGGTGGCTGGACTACAAAATTAACCAATTTTTAATTTTAAAAAAGCGTTTGATATATAATTTAATTGCAATTTTTTTTTTCAAATACCAAATTCATAGCTGCCTTCAAATAAACCCCCTACGGATGGTAGAAAAAAAACAAAAAACGGTGGCTGGACTAAAAAATTAACCGATTTTTAATTTTAAAAAATCGTTTAATAAATAATTTAATTGCAATTTTTTTTTCAAATACCAAATTCATAGCTGCCTTCAAATAAACACCCTACGGATGGTAGAAAAAACAAAAACGGTGGCTGGACTAAAAAATTAACCGATTTTTAATTTTAAAAAAGCGATTGATAGATAATTTATTTACAATTTTTTTTTTCAAATACCAAATTTATTGCTGCCTTCAACTAAACCCCCTACAGAGGGTAGAAAAAAACAAAAAACGGTGGCTGGACTAAAAAATTAACCAATTTTTAATTTTAAAAAAGCGTTTGATAGATAATTTAATTACACATTTTTTTTTTTAATACAAAATTCATAGCTGCCTTCAAATAAACCCCCTACAGAGGGTATAAAAAAACAATAAACGGTGGCTGGACTAAAAAATTAACCAATTTTTAATTTTAAAAAAGCGTTTGATATATAATTTAATTGCAATTTTTTTTTTCAAATACCAAATTCATAGCTGCCTTCAAATAAACCCCCTACGGATGGTAGAAAAAAAACAAAAACCGGTGGCTTGACTAAAAAATTAACCGATTTTTAATTTAAAAAAATCGTTTAATAAATAATTTAATTGCAATTTTTTTTTCAAATACCAAATTCATAGCTGCCTTCAAATAAACACCATACGGATGGTAGAAAAAACAAAAAACGGTGGCTGGACTAAAAAATTAACCGATTTTTAATTTTAAAAAAGCGATTGATAGATAATTTATTTACAATTTTTTTTTTCAAATACCAAATTTATAGCTGCCTTCAACTAAACCCCCTACAGAGGGTAGAAAAAAACAAAAAACGGTGGCTGGACTAAAAAATTAACCGATTTTTAATTTTTAAAAATCGTTCAATGGATAATTTAATTACAAATTTTTTTTTTCAAATACAAAATTCATAGCTGCCTTCAAATAAACCCCCTACGGAGGGTAGAAAAAAACAAAAAACGGTGGCAGGACTAAAAAATTAACCAATTTTTAATTTTAAAAAACCGTTTGATAGATAATTTAATTACACATTTTTTTTTTAAATACAAAATTCATAGCTGCCTTCAAATAAACCACCTACAGAGGGTAGAAAAAAACAAAAAACGGTGGCTGGACTAAAAAATTAACCGATTTTTAATTTTAAAAAATCGTTTAATAGATAATTTAATTACAATTTTTTTTTTCAAATACAAAATTCATAGCTGCCTTCAAATAAACCCCCTACGGAGGGTAGAAAAAAACAAAAAACGGTGACTGGACTAAAAAATTAACCAATTTTTAATTTTAAAAAAGCGTTTGATATATAATTTAATTGCACATTTTTTTTTCAAATACAAAATTCATAGATGCCTTCAAATAAACCCCCTACGGAGGGTAGAAAAAAACGAAAAACGGTGGTTGGACTCAAAAATTAACCGATTTTTAATTTTAAAAAAGCGATTGATAGATAATTTATTTAAATTTTTTTTTTTCAAATACAAAATTCATAGCTGCCTTCAAATAAACCCCCTACAGAGGGTAGAAAAAAACAAAAAACGGTGGCTGGACTAAAAAATTAACCGATTTTTAATTTTAAAAAATCGTTTAATAGATAATTTAATTACAATTTTTTTTTTCAAATACAAAATTCATAGCTGCCTTCAAATAAACCCCCTACGGAGGGTAGAAAAAAACAAAAAACGGTGGCTGGACTAAAAAATTTACCAACTTTTAATTTTAAAAAAGCGATTGATAGATAATTTATTTACAATTTTTTTTTTCAAATACCAAATTCATAGCTGCCTTCAAATAAACCACCTACAGAGGGTAGAAAAAAACAAAAAACGGTGGCTGGACTAAAAAATTAACCGATTTTTAATTTTAAAAAATCGTTTAATAGGTAATTTATTTACAATTTTTTTTTTCAAATACTAAATTCATAGCTGCCTTCAAATAAACCACCTACAGAGGGTAGAAAAAAACAAAAAACGGTGGCTGGACTAAAAAATTAACCGATTTTTAATTTAAAAAAATCGTTTAATAGATAATTTAATTACAAATTTTTTTTTCAAATACAAAATTCATAGCTGCCTTCAAATAAACCCCCTACGGAGGGTAGAAAAAAACAAAAAACGGTGGCTGGACTAAAAAATTTACCAACTTTTAATTTTAAAAAAGCGATTGATAGATAATTTATTTACAATTTTTTTTTTCAAATACCAAATTCATAGCTGCCTTCAAATAAACCACCTACAGAGGGTAGAAAAAAACAAAAAACGGTGGCTGGACTAAAAAATTAACCGATTTTTAATTTAAAAAAATCGTTTAATAGATAATTTAATTACAAATTTTTTTTTCAAATACAAAATTCATAGCTGCCTTCAAATAAACCCTCTACGGAGGGTAGAAAAAAACAAAAAACGGTGGCTGGACTAAAAAATTAACCAATTTTTAATTTTAAAAAAGCGTTTGATATATAATTTAATTGCAATTTTTTTTTTTTCAAATACCAAATTCATAGCTGCCTTCAAATAAACCCCCTACGGATAGTAGAAAAATACAAAAAGGTGGCTGGACTACAAAATTAACCAATTTTTAATTTTAAAAAAGCGTTTGATATATAATTTAATTGCAATTTTTTTTTTCAAATACCAAATTCATAGCTGCCTTCAAATAAACCCCCTACGGATGGTAGAAAAAAAACAAAAAACGGTGGCTGGACTAAAAAATTAACCGATTTTTAATTTTAAAAAATCGTTTAATAAATAATTTAACTGCAATTTTTTTTTCAAATACCAAATTCATAGCTGCCTTCAAATAAACACCCTACGGATGGTAGAAAAAACAAAAAACGGTGGCTGGACTAAAAAATTAACCGATTTTTAATTTTAAAAAAGCGATTGATAGATAATTTATTTACAATTTTTTTTTTCAAATACCAAATTTATTGCTGCCTTCAACTAAACCCCCTACAGAGGGTAGAAAAAAACAAAAAACGGTGGCTGGACTAAAAAATTAACCAATTTTTAATTTTAAAAAAGCGTTTGATAGATAATTTAATTACACATTTTTTTTTTTAAATACAAAATTCATAGCTGCCTTCAAATAAACCCCCTACAGAGGGTATAAAAAAACAATAAACGGTGGCTGGACTAAAAAATTAACCAATTTTTAATTTTAAAAAAGCGTTTGATATATAATTTAATTGCAATTTTTTTTTTCAAATACCAAATTCATAGCTGCCTTCAAATAAACCCCCTACGGATGGTAGAAAAAAAACAAAAACCGGTGGCTTGACTAAAAAATTAACCGATTTTTAATTTAAAAAAATCGTTTAATAAATAATTTAATTGCAATTTTTTTCAAATACCAAATTCATAGCTGCCTTCAAATAAACACCATACGGATGGTAGAAAAAACAAAAAACGGTGGCTGGACTAAAAAATTAACCGATTTTTAATTTTAAAAAAGCGATTGATAGATAATTTATTTACAATTTTTTTTTTCAAATACCAAATTTATAGCTGCCTTCAACTAAACCCCCTACAGAGGGTAGAAAAAAACAAAAAACGGTGGCTGGACTAAAAAATTAACCGATTTTTAATTTTTAAAAATCGTTCAATGGATAATTTAATTACAAATTTTTTTTTTCAAATACAAAATTCATAGCTGCCTTCAAATAAACCCCCTACGGAGGGTAGAAAAAAACAAAAAACGGTGGCAGGACTAAAAAATTAACCAATTTTTAATTTTAAAAAACCGTTTGATAGATAATTTAATTACACATTTTTTTTTTAAATACAAAATTCATAGCTGCCTTCAAATAAACCACCTACAGAGGGTAGAAAAAAACAAAAAACGGTGGCTGGACTAAAAAATTAACCGATTTTTAATTTTAAAAAATCGTTTAATAGATAATTTAATTACAATTTTTTTTTTCAAATACAAAATTCATAGCTGCCTTCAAATAAACCCCCTACGGAGGGTAGAAAAAAACAAAAAACGGTGACTGGACTAAAAAATTAACCAATTTTTAATTTTAAAAAAGCGTTTGATATATAATTTAATTGCACATTTTTTTTTCAAATACAAAATTCATAGATGCCTTCAAATAAACCCCCTACGGAGGGTAGAAAAAAACAAAAAACGGTGGCTGGACTCAAAAATTAACCGATTTTTAATTTTAAAAAAGCGATTGATAGATAATTTATTTAAATTTTTTTTTTTCAAATACAAAATTCATAGCTGCCTTCAAATAAACCCCCTACAGAGGGTAGAAAAAAACAAAAAACGGTGGCTGGACTAAAAAATTAACCGATTTTTAATTTTAAAAAATCGTTTAATAGATAATTTAATTACAATTTTTTTTTTCAAATACAAAATTCATAGCTGCCTTCAAATAAACCCCCTACGGAGGGTAGAAAAAAACAAAAAACGGTGGCTGGACTAAAAAATTTACCAACTTTTAATTTTAAAAAAGCGATTGATAGATAATTTATTTACAATTTTTTTTTTCAAATACCAAATTCATAGCTGCCTTCAAATAAACCACCTACAGAGGGTAGAAAAAAACAAAAAACGGTGGCTGGACTAAAAAATTAACCGATTTTTAATTTTAAAAAATCGTTTAATAGGTAATTTATTTACAATTTTTTTTTTCAAATACTAAATTCATAGCTGCCTTCAAATAAACCACCTACAGAGGGTAGAAAAAAACAAAAAACGGTGGCTGGACTAAAAAATTAACCGATTTTTAATTTAAAAAAATCGTTTAATAGATAATTTAATTACAAATTTTTTTTTCAAATACAAAATTCATAGCTGCCTTCAAATAAACCCCCTACGGAGGGTAGAAAAAAACAAAAAACGGTGGCTGGACTAAAAAATTAACCGATTTTTAATTTTAAAAAAGCGATTGATAGATAATTTATTTACAATTTTTTTTTTCAAATACCAAATTTATAGCTGCCTTCAACTAAACCCCCTACAGAGGGTAGAAAAAAACAAAAAACGGTGGCTGGACTAAAAAATTAACCGATTTTTAATTTTAAAAAATCGTTCAATGGATAATTTAATTACAAATTTTTTTTTTCAAATACAAAATTCATAGCTGCCTTCAAATAAACCCCCTACGGAGGGTAGAAAAAAACAAAAAACGGTGGCAGGACTAAAAAATTAACCAATTTTTAATTTTAAAAAACCGTTTGATAGATAATTTAATTACACATTTTTTTTTTAAATACAAAATTCATAGCTGCCTTCAAATAAACCACCTACAGAGGGTAGAAAAAAACAAAAAACGGTGGCTGGACTAAAAAATTAACCGATTTTTAATTTTAAAAAATCGTTTAATAGATAATTTAATTACAATTTTTTTTTTCAAATACAAAATTCATAGCTGCCTTCAAATAAACCCCCTACGGAGGGTAGAAAAAAACAAAAAACGGTGACTGGACTAAAAAATTAACCAATTTTTAATTTTAAAAAAGCGTTTGATATATAATTTAATTGCACATTTTTTTTTCAAATACAAAATTCATAGATGCCTTCAAATAAACCCCCTACGGAGGGTAGAAAAAAACAAAAAACGGTGGCTGGACTCAAAAATTAACCGATTTTTAATTTTAAAAAAGCGATTGATAGATAATTTATTTACAATTTTTTTTTTCAAATACCAAATTTATAGCTGCCTTCAACTAAACCCCCTACAAGGGTAGAAAAAAACAAAAAACGGTGGCTGGACTAAAAAATTAACCGATTTTTAATTTTAAAAAATCGTTCAATGGATAATTTAATTACAAATTTTTTTTTTCAAATACAAAATTCATAGCTGCCTTCAAATAAACCCCCTACGGAGGGTAGAAAAAAACAAAAAACGGTGGCAGGACTAAAAAATTAACCAATTTTTAATTTTAAAAAACCGTTTGATAGATAATTTAATTACACATTTTTTTTTTAAATACAAAATTCATAGCTGCCTTCAAATAAACCACCTACAGAGGGTAGAAAAAAACAAAAAACGGTGGCTGGACTAAAAAATTAACCGATTTTTAATTTTAAAAAATCGTTTAATAGATAATTTAATTACAATTTTTTTTTTCAAATACAAAATTCATAGCTGCCTTCAAATAAACCCCTACGGAGGGTAGAAAAAAACAAAAAACGGTGACTGGACTAAAAAATTAACCAATTTTTAATTTTAAAAAAGCGTTTGATATATAATTTAATTGCACATTTTTTTTTCAAATACAAAATTCATAGATGCCTTCAAATAAACCCCCTACGGAGGGTAGAAAAAAACAAAAAACGGTGGCTGGACTCAAAAATTAACCGATTTTTAATTTTAAAAAAGCGATTGATAGATAATTTATTTAAATTTTTTTTTTTCAAATACCAAATTCATAGCTGCCTTCAAATAAACCCCCTACGGATGGTAGAAAAAAAACAAAAACCGGTGGCTTGACTAAAAAATTAACCGATTTTTAATTTAAAAAAATCGTTTAATAAATAATTTAATTGCAATTTTTTTTTCAAATACCAAATTCATAGCTGCCTTCAAATAAACACCATACGGATGGTAGAAAAAACAAAAAACGGTGGCTGGACTAAAAAATTAACCGATTTTTAATTTTAAAAAAGCGATTGATAGATAATTTATTTACAATTTTTTTTTTTCAAATACCAAATTTATAGCTGCCTTCAACTAAACCCCCTACAGAGGGTAGAAAAAAACAAAAAACGGTGGCTGGACTAAAAAATTAACCGATTTTTAATTTTTAAAAATCGTTCAATGGATAATTTAATTACAAATTTTTTTTTTCAAATACAAAATTCATAGCTGCCTTCAAATAAACCCCCTACGGAGGGTAGAAAAAAACAAAAAACGGTGGCAGGACTAAAAAATTAACCAATTTTTAATTTTAAAAAAGCGTTTGATATATAATTTAATTGCACATTTTTTTTTCAAATACAAAATTCATAGATGCCTTCAAATAAACCCCCTACGGAGGGTAGAAAAAAACAAAAAACGGTGGCTGGACTCAAAAATTAACCGATTTTTAATTTTAAAAAAGCGATTGATAGATAATTTATTTAAATTTTTTTTTTTCAAATACAAAATTCATAGCTGCCTTCAAATAAACCCCCTACAGAGGGTAGAAAAAAACAAAAAACGGTGGCTGGACTAAAAAATTAACCGATTTTTAATTTTAAAAAATCGTTTAATAGATAATTTAATTACAATTTTTTTTTTCAAATACAAAATTCATAGCTGCCTTCAAATAAACCCCCTACGGAGGGTAGAAAAAAACAAAAAACGGTGGCTGGACTAAAAAATTTACCAACTTTTAATTTTAAAAAAGCGATTGATAGATAATTTATTTACAATTTTTTTTTTCAAATACCAAATTCATAGCTGCCTTCAAATAAACCACCTACAGAGGGTAGAAAAAAACAAAAAACGGTGGCTGGACTAAAAAATTAACCGATTTTTAATTTTAAAAAATCGTTTAATAGGTAATTTATTTACAATTTTTTTTTTCAAATACTAAATTCATAGCTGCCTTCAAATAAACCACCTACAGAGGGTAGAAAAAAACAAAAAACGGTGGCTGGACTAAAAAATTAACCGATTTTTAATTTAAAAAAATCGTTTAATAGATAATTTAATTACAAATTTTTTTTTCAAATACAAAATTCATAGCTGCCTTCAAATAAACCCCCTACGGAGGGTAGAAAAAAACAAAAAACGGTGGCTGGACTAAAAAATTAACCGATTTTTAATTTTAAAAAAGCGATTGATAGATAATTTATTTACAATTTTTTTTTTCAAATACCAAATTTATAGCTGCCTTCAACTAAACCCCCTACAGAGGGTAGAAAAAAACAAAAAACGGTGGCTGGACTAAAAAATTAACCGATTTTTAATTTTAAAAAATCGTTCAATGGATAATTTAATTACAAATTTTTTTTTTCAAATACAAAATTCATAGCTGCCTTCAAATAAACCCCCTACGGAGGGTAGAAAAAAACAAAAAACGGTGGCAGGACTAAAAAATTAACCAATTTTTAATTTTAAAAAACCGTTTGATAGATAATTTAATTACACATTTTTTTTTTAAATACAAAATTCATAGCTGCCTTCAAATAAACCACCTACAGAGGGTAGAAAAAAACAAAAAACGGTGGCTGGACTAAAAAATTAACCGATTTTTAATTTTAAAAAATCGTTTAATAGATAATTTAATTACAATTTTTTTTTTCAAATACAAAATTCATAGCTGCCTTCAAATAAACCCCCTACGGAGGGTAGAAAAAAACAAAAAACGGTGACTGGACTAAAAAATTAACCAATTTTTAATTTTAAAAAAGCGTTTGATATATAATTTAATTGCACATTTTTTTTTCAAATACAAAATTCATAGATGCCTTCAAATAAACCCCCTACGGAGGGTAGAAAAAAACAAAAAACGGTGGCTGGACTCAAAAATTAACCGATTTTTAATTTTAAAAAAGCGATTGATAGATAATTTATTTACAATTTTTTTTTTCAAATACCAAATTTATAGCTGCCTTCAACTAAACCCCCTACAAGGGTAGAAAAAAACAAAAAACGGTGGCTGGACTAAAAAATTAACCGATTTTTAATTTTAAAAAATCGTTCAATGGATAATTTAATTACAAATTTTTTTTTTCAAATACAAAATTCATAGCTGCCTTCAAATAAACCCCCTACGGAGGGTAGAAAAAAACAAAAAACGGTGGCAGGACTAAAAAATTAACCAATTTTTAATTTTAAAAAACCGTTTGATAGATAATTTAATTACACATTTTTTTTTTAAATACAAAATTCATAGCTGCCTTCAAATAAACCACCTACAGAGGGTAGAAAAAAACAAAAAACGGTGGCTGGACTAAAAAATTAACCGATTTTTAATTTTAAAAAATCGTTTAATAGATAATTTAATTACAATTTTTTTTTTCAAATACAAAATTCATAGCTGCCTTCAAATAAACCCCTACGGAGGGTAGAAAAAAACAAAAAACGGTGACTGGACTAAAAAATTAACCAATTTTTAATTTTAAAAAAGCGTTTGATATATAATTTAATTGCACATTTTTTTTTCAAATACAAAATTCATAGATGCCTTCAAATAAACCCCCTACGGAGGGTAGAAAAAAACAAAAAACGGTGGCTGGACTCAAAAATTAACCGATTTTTAATTTTAAAAAAGCGATTGATAGATAATTTATTTAAATTTTTTTTTTTCAAATACCAAATTCATAGCTGCCTTCAAATAAACCCCCTACGGATGGTAGAAAAAAAACAAAAACCGGTGGCTTGACTAAAAAATTAACCGATTTTTAATTTAAAAAAATCGTTTAATAAATAATTTAATTGCAATTTTTTTTTCAAATACCAAATTCATAGCTGCCTTCAAATAAACACCATACGGATGGTAGAAAAAACAAAAAACGGTGGCTGGACTAAAAAATTAACCGATTTTTAATTTTAAAAAAGCGATTGATAGATAATTTATTTACAATTTTTTTTTTTCAAATACCAAATTTATAGCTGCCTTCAACTAAACCCCCTACAGAGGGTAGAAAAAAACAAAAAACGGTGGCTGGACTAAAAAATTAACCGATTTTTAATTTTTAAAAATCGTTCAATGGATAATTTAATTACAAATTTTTTTTTTCAAATACAAAATTCATAGCTGCCTTCAAATAAACCCCCTACGGAGGGTAGAAAAAAACAAAAAACGGTGGCAGGACTAAAAAATTAACCAATTTTTAATTTTAAAAAACCGTTTGATAGATAATTTAATTACACATTTTTTTTTTAAATACAAAATTCATAGCTGCCTTCAAATAAACCACCTACAGAGGGTAGAAAAAAACAAAAAACGGTGGCTGGACTAAAAAATTAACCGATTTTTAATTTTAAAAAATCGTTTAATAGATAATTTAATTACAATTTTTTTTTTCAAATACAAAATTCATAGCTGCCTTCAAATAAACCCCCTACGGAGGGTAGAAAAAAACAAAAAACGGTGACTGGACTAAAAAATTAACCAATTTTTAATTTTAAAAAAGCGTTTGATATATAATTTAATTGCACATTTTTTTTTCAAATACAAAATTCATAGATGCCTTCAAATAAACCCCCTACGGAGGGTAGAAAAAAACAAAAAACGGTGGCTGGACTCAAAAATTAACCGATTTTTAATTTTAAAAAAGCGATTGATAGATAATTTATTTAAATTTTTTTTTTTCAAATACAAAATTCATAGCTGCCTTCAAATAAACCCCCTACAGAGGGTAGAAAAAAACAAAAAACGGTGGCTGGACTAAAAAATTAACCGATTTTTAATTTTAAAAAATCGTTTAATAGATAATTTAATTACAATTTTTTTTTTCAAATACAAAATTCATAGCTGCCTTCAAATAAACCCCCTACGGAGGGTAGAAAAAAACAAAAAACGGTGGCTGGACTAAAAAATTTACCAACTTTTAATTTTAAAAAAGCGATTGATAGATAATTTATTTACAATTTTTTTTTTCAAATACCAAATTCATAGCTGCCTTCAAATAAACCACCTACAGAGGGTAGAAAAAAACAAAAAACGGTGGCTGGACTAAAAAATTAACCGATTTTTAATTTTAAAAAATCGTTTAATAGGTAATTTATTTACAATTTTTTTTTTCAAATACTAAATTCATAGCTGCCTTCAAATAAACCCACCTACAGAGGGTAGAAAAAAACAAAAAACGGTGGCTGGACTAAAAAATTAACCGATTTTTAATTTAAAAAAATCGTTTAATAGATAATTTAATTACAAATTTTTTTTTCAAATACAAAATTCATAGCTGCCTTCAAATAAACCCCCTACGGAGGGTAGAAAAAAACAAAAAACGGTGGCTGGACTAAAAAATTAACCGATTTTTAATTTTAAAAAAGCGATTGATAGATAATTTATTTACAATTTTTTTTTTCAAATACCAAATTTATAGCTGCCTTCAACTAAACCCCCTACAGAGGGTAGAAAAAAACAAAAAACGGTGGCTGGACTAAAAAATTAACCGATTTTTAATTTTAAAAAATCGTTCAATGGATAATTTAATTACAAATTTTTTTTTTCAAATACAAAATTCATAGCTGCCTTCAAATAAACCCCCTACGGAGGGTAGAAAAAAACAAAAAACGGTGGCAGGACTAAAAAATTAACCAATTTTTAATTTTAAAAAACCGTTTGATAGATAATTTAATTACACATTTTTTTTTTAAATACAAAATTCATAGCTGCCTTCAAATAAACCACCTACAGAGGGTAGAAAAAAACAAAAAACGGTGGCTGGACTAAAAAATTAACCGATTTTTAATTTTAAAAAATCGTTTAATAGATAATTTAATTACAATTTTTTTTTTCAAATACAAAATTCATAGCTGCCTTCAAATAAACCCCCTACGGAGGGTAGAAAAAAACAAAAAACGGTGACTGGACTAAAAAATTAACCAATTTTTAATTTTAAAAAAGCGTTTGATATATAATTTAATTGCACATTTTTTTTTCAAATACAAAATTCATAGATGCCTTCAAATAAACCCCCTACGGAGGGTAGAAAAAAACAAAAAACGGTGGCTGGACTCAAAAATTAACCGATTTTTAATTTTAAAAAAGCGATTGATAGATAATTTATTTACAATTTTTTTTTTCAAATACCAAATTTATAGCTGCCTTCAACTAAACCCCCTACAGAGGGTAGAAAAAAACAAAAAACGGTGGCTGGACTAAAAAATTAACCGATTTTTAATTTTAAAAAATCGTTCAATGGATAATTTAATTACAAATTTTTTTTTTCAAATACAAAATTCATAGCTGCCTTCAAATAAACCCCCTACGGAGGGTAGAAAAAAACAAAAAACGGTGGCAGGACTAAAAAATTAACCAATTTTTAATTTTAAAAAACCGTTTGATAGATAATTTAATTACACATTTTTTTTTTAAATACAAAATTCATAGCTGCCTTCAAATAAACCACCTACAGAGGGTAGAAAAAAACAAAAAACGGTGGCTGGACTAAAAAATTAACCGATTTTTAATTTTAAAAAATCGTTTAATAGATAATTTAATTACAATTTTTTTTTTCAAATACAAAATTCATAGCTGCCTTCAAATAAACCCCCTACGGAGGGTAGAAAAAAACAAAAAACGGTGACTGGACTAAAAAATTAACCAATTTTTAATTTTAAAAAAGCGATTGATATATAATTTAATTGCACATTTTTTTTTCAAATACAAAATTCATAGATGCCTTCAAATAAACCCCCTACGGAGGGTAGAAAAAAACAAAAAAACGGTGGCTGGACTCAAAAATTAACCGATTTTTAATTTTAAAAAAGCGATTGATAGATAATTTATTTAAATTTTTTTTTTTCAAATACAAAATTCATAGCTGCCTTCAAATAAACCCCCTACAGAGGGTAGAAAAAAACAAAAAACGGTGGCTGGACTAAAAAATTAACCGATTTTTAATTTTAAAAAATCGTTTAATAGATAATTTAATTACAATTTTTTTTTTCAAATACAAAATTCATAGCTGTCTTCAAATAAACCCCCTACGGAGGGTAGAAAAAAACAAAAAACGGTGGCTGGACTAAAAAATTTACCAACTTTTAATTTTAAAAAAGCGATTGATAGATAATTTATTTACAATTTTTTTTTTCAAATACCAAATTCATAGCTGCCTTCAAATAAACCACCTACAGAGGGTAGAAAAAAACAAAAAACGGTGGCTGGACTAAAAAATTAACCGATTTTTAATTTTAAAAAATCGTTTAATAGGTAATTTATTTACAATTTTTTTTTTCAAATACTAAATTCATAGCTGCCTTCAAATAAACCACCTACAGAGGGTAGAAAAAAACAAAAAACGGTGGCTGGACTAAAAAATTAACCGATTTTTAATTTAAAAAAATCGTTTAATAGATAATTTAATTACAAATTTTTTTTTCAAATACAAAATTCATAGCTGCCTTCAAATAAACCCCCTACGGAGGGTAGAAAAAAACAAAAAACGGTGGCTGGACTAAAAAATTAACCGATTTTTAATTTTAAAAAAGCGATTGATAGATAATTTATTTACAATTTTTTTTTTCAAATACCAAATTTATAGCTGCCTTCAACTAAACCCCCTACAGAGGGTAGAAAAAAACAAAAAACGGTGGCTGGACTAAAAAATTAACCGATTTTTAATTTTAAAAAATCGTTCAATGGATAATTTAATTACAAATTTTTTTTTTAAATACAAAATTCATAGCTGCCTTCAAATAAACCCCCTACGGAGGGTAGAAAAAAACAAAAAACGGTGGCAGGACTAAAAAATTAACCAATTTTTAATTTTAAAAAACCGTTTGATAGATAATTTAATTACACATTTTTTTTTTAAATACAAAATTCATAGCTGCCTTCAAATAAACCACCTACAGAGGGTAGAAAAAAACAAAAAAACGGTGGCTGGACTAAAAAATTAACCGATTTTTAATTTTAAAAAATCGTTTAATAGATAATTTAATTACAATTTTTTTTTTCAAATACAAAATTCATAGCTGCCTTCAAATAAACCCCCTACGGAGGGTAGAAAAAAACAAAAAACGGTGACTGGACTAAAAAATTAACCAATTTTTAATTTTAAAAAAGCGTTTGATATATAATTTAATTGCACATTTTTTTTTCAAATACAAAATTCATAGATGCCTTCAAATAAACCCCCTACGGAGGGTAGAAAAAAACAAAAAACGGTGGCTGGACTCAAAAATTAACCGATTTTTAATTTTAAAAAAGTGATTGATAGATAATTTTTTTAAATTTTTTTTTTTTCAAATACAAAATTCATAGCTGCCTTCAAATAAACCCCCTACAGAGGGTAGAAAAAAACAAAAAACGGTGGCTGGACTAAAAAATTAACCGATTTTTAATTTTAAAAAATCGTTTAATAGATAATTTAATTACAATTTTTTTTTTCAAATACAAAATTCATAGCTGCCTTCAAATAAACCCCCTACGGAGGGTAGAAAAAAACAAAAAACGGTGGCTGGACTAAAAAATTTACCAACTTTTAATTTTAAAAAAGCGATTGATAGATAATTTATTTACAATTTTTTTTTTCAAATACCAAATTCATAGCTGCCTTCAAATAAACCACCTACAGAGGGTAGAAAAAAACAAAAAACGGTGGCTGGACTAAAAAATTAAGCGATTTTTAATTTTAAAAAATCGTTTAATAGGTAATTTATTTACAATTTTTTTTTCAAATACTAAATTCATAGCTGCCTTCAAATAAACCACCTACAGAGGGTAGAAAAAAACAAAAAACGGTGGCTGGACTAAAAAATTAACCGATTTTTAATTTAAAAAAATCGTTTAATAGATAATTTAATTACAAATTTTTTTTTCAAATACAAAATTCATAGCTGCCTTCAAATAAACCCCCTACGGAGGGTAGAAAAAAACAAAAAACGGTGGCTGGACTAAAAAATTAACCAATTTTTAATTTTAAAAAAGCGTTTGATATATAATTTAATTGCAATTTTTTTTTTCAAATACCTAATTCATAGCTGCCTTCAAATTAACCACCTACAGAGGGTAGAAAAAAACAAAAAACGGTGGCTGGACTAAAAAATTAACCGATTTTTAATTTTAAAAAATCGTTTAATAGGTAATTTATTTACAATTTTTTTTTCAAATACTAAATTCATAGCTGCCTTCAAATAAACCACCTACAGAGGGTAGAAAAAAACAAAAAACGGTGGCTGGACTAAAAAATTAACCGATTTTTAATTTAAAAAATCGTTTAATAGATAATTTAATTACAAATTTTTTTTTCAAATACAAAATTCATAGCTGCCTTCAAATAAACCCCCTACGGAGGGTAGAAAAAAACAAAAAACGGTGGCTGGACTAAAAAATTAACCGATTTTTAATTTAAAAAAATCGTTTAATAGATAATTTAATTACAAATTTTTTTTTCAAATACAAAATTCATAGCTGCCTTCAAATAAACCCTCTACGGAGGGTAGAAAAAAACAAAAAACGGTGGCTGGACTAAAAAATTAACCAATTTTTAATTTTAAAAAAGCGTTTGATATATAATTTAATTGCAATTTTTTTTTTTTCAAATACCAAATTCATAGCTGCCTTCAAATAAACCCCCTACGGATAGTAGAAAAATACAAAAAGGTGGCTGGACTACAAAATTAACCAATTTTTAATTTTAAAAAAGCGTTTGATATATAATTTAATTGCAATTTTTTTTTTCAAATACCAAATTCATAGCTGCCTTCAAATAAACCCCCTACGGATGGTAGAAAAAAAACAAAAAACGGTGGCTGGACTAAAAAATTAACCGATTTTTAATTTTAAAAAATCGTTTAATAAATAATTTAATTGCAATTTTTTTTTCAAATACCAAATTCATAGCTGCCTTCAAATAAACAACCTACGGATGGTAGAAAAAACAAAAAACGGTGGCTGGACTAAAAAATTAACCGATTTTTAATTTTAAAAAAGCGATTGATAGATAATTTATTTACAATTTTTTTTTTCAAATACCAAATTTATTGCTGCCTTCAACTAAACCCCCTACAGAGGGTAGAAAAAAACAAAAAACGGTGGCTGGACTAAAAAATTAACCAATTTTTAATTTTAAAAAAGCGTTTGATAGATAATTTAATTACACATTTTTTTTTTAAATACAAAATTCATAGCTGCCTTCAAATAAACCACCTACAGAGGGTAGAAAAAAACAAAAAACGGTGGCTGGACTAAAAAATTAACCGATTTTTAATTTTAAAAAATCGTTTAATAGATAATTTAATTACAATTTTTTTTTTCAAATACAAAATTCATAGCTGCCTTCAAATAAACCCCCTACGGAGGGTAGAAAAAAACAAAAAACGGTGACTGGACTAAAAAATTAACCAATTTTTAATTTTAAAAAAGCGTTTGATATATAATTTAATTGCACATTTTTTTTTCAAATACCAAATTTATTGCTGCCTTCAACTAAACCCCCTACAGAGGGTAGAAAAAAACAAAAAACGGTGGCTGGACTAAAAAATTAACCAATTTTTAATTTTAAAAAAGCGTTTGATATATAATTTAATTGCAATTTTTTTTTTCAAATACCAAATTCATAGCTGCCTTCAAATAAACTCCCTACGGATGGTAGAAAAATACAAAAAGTTGGCTGGACTAAAAAATTAACCGATTTTTAATTTTAAAAAAGCGATTGATAGATAATTTATTTACACATTTTTTTTTTCAAATACCAAATTTATAGCTGCCTTCAACTAAACCCCCTACAGAGGGTAGAAAAAAACAAAAAACGGTGGCTGGACTAAAAAATTAACCGATTTTTAATTTTAAAAAATCGTTTAATAGATAATTTAATTACAATTTTTTTTTTCAAATACAAAATTCATAGCTGCCTTCAAATAAACCCCCTACGGAGGGTAGAAAAAAACAAAAAACGGTGACTGGACTAAAAAATTAACCAATTTTTAATTTTAAAAAAGCGTTTGATATATAATTTAATTGCACATTTTTTTTTCAAATACAAATTTCATAGATGCCTTCAAATAAACCCCCTACGGAGGGTAGAAAAAAACAAAAAACGGTGGCTGGACTCAAAAATTAACCGATTTTTAATTTTAAAAAAGCGATTGATAGATAATTTTTTTAAATTTTTTTTTTTTCAAATACAAAATTCATAGCTGCCTTCAAATAAACCCCCTACAGAGGGTAGAAAAAAACAAAAAACGGTGGCTGGACTAAAAAATTAACCGATTTTTAATTTTAAAAAATCGTTTAATAGATAATTTAATTACAATTTTTTTTTTCAAATACAAAATTCATAGCTGCCTTCAAATAAACCCCCTACGGAGGGTAGAAAAAAACAAAAAACGGTGGCTGGACTAAAAAATTTACCAACTTTTAATTTTAAAAAAGCGATTGATAGATAATTTATTTACAATTTTTTTTTTCAAATACCAAATTCATAGCTGCCTTCAAATAAACCACCTACAGAGGGTAGAAAAAAACAAAAAACGGTGGCTGGACTAAAAAATTAACCGATTTTTAATTTTAAAAAATCGTTTAATAGGTAATTTATTTACAATTTTTTTTTCAAATACTAAATTCATAGCTGCCTTCAAATAAACCACCTACAGAGGGTAGAAAAAAACAAAAAACGGTGGCTGGACTAAAAAATTAACCGATTTTTAATTTAAAAAAATCGTTTAATAGATAATTTAATTACAAATTTTTTTTTCAAATACAAAATTCATAGCTGCCTTCAAATAAACCCCCTACGGAGGGTAGAAAAAAACAAAAAACGGTGGCTGGACTAAAAAATTAACCAATTTTTAATTTTAAAAAAGCGTTTGATATATAATTTAATTGCAATTTTTTTTTTCAAATACCTAATTCATAGCTGCCTTCAAATTAACCACCTACAGAGGGTAGAAAAAAACAAAAAACGGTGGCTGGACTAAAAAATTAACCGATTTTTAATTTTAAAAAATCGTTTAATAGGTAATTTATTTACAATTTTTTTTTCAAATACTAAATTCATAGCTGCCTTCAAATAAACCACCTACAGAGGGTAGAAAAAAACAAAAAACGGTGGCTGGACTAAAAAATTAACCGATTTTTAATTTAAAAAAATCGTTTAATAGATAATTTAATTACAAATTTTTTTTTCAAATACAAAATTCATAGCTGCCTTCAAATAAACCCCCTACGGAGGGTAGAAAAAAACAAAAAACGGTGGCTGGACTAAAAAATTAACCAATTTTTAATTTTAAAAAAGCGTTTGATATATAATTTAATTGCAATTTTTTTTTTCAAATACCTAATTCATAGCTGCCTTCAAATTAACCACCTACAGAGGGTAGAAAAAAACAAAAAACGGTGGCTGGACTAAAAAATTAACCGATTTTTAATTTAAAAAAATCGTTTAATAGATAATTTAATTACAAATTTTTTTTTCAAATACAAAATTCATAGCTGCCTTCAAATAAACCCTCTACGGAGGGTAGAAAAAAACAAAAAACGGTGGCTGGACTAAAAAATTAACCAATTTTTAATTTTAAAAAAGCGTTTGATATATAATTTAATTGCAATTTTTTTTTTTAAATACCAAATTCATAGCTGCCTTCAAATAAACCCCCTACGGATAGTAGAAAAATACAAAAAGGTGGCTGGACTACAAAATTAACCAATTTTTAATTTTAAAAAAGCGTTTGATATATAATTTAATTGCAATTTTTTTTTTCAAATACCAAATTCATAGCTGCCTTCAAATAAACCCCCTACGGATGGTAGAAAAAAAACAAAAAACGGTGGCTGGACTAAAAAATTAACCGATTTTTAATTTTAAAAAATCGTTTAATAAATAATTTAATTGCAATTTTTTTTTCAAATACCAAATTCATAGCTGCCTTCAAATAAACACCCTACGGATGGTAGAAAAAACAAAAAACGGTGGCTGGACTAAAAAATTAACCGATTTTTAATTTTAAAAAAGCGTTTGATATATAATTTAATTGCACATTTTTTTTTCAAATACCAAATTTATTGCTGCCTTCAACTAAACCCCCTACAGAGGGTAGAAAAAAACAAAAAACGGTGGCTGGACTAAAAAATTAACCAATTTTTAATTTTAAAAAACCGTTTGATAGATAATTTAATTACAAATTTTTTTTTCAAATACAAAATTCATAGCTGCCTTCAAATAAACTCCCTACGGATGGTAGAAAAATACAAAAAGTTGGCTGGACTAAAAAATTAACCGATTTTTAATTTTAAAAAAGCGATTGATAGATAATTTATTTACACATTTTTTTTTTCAAATACCAAATTTATAGCTGCCTTCAACTAAACCCCCTACAAAGGGTAGAAAAAAACAAAAAACGGTGGCTGGACTAAAAAATTAACCGATTTTTAATTTTAAAAAATCGTTCAATGGATAATTTAATTACAAATTTTTTTTTTCAAATACAAAATTCATAGCTGCCTTCAAATAAACCCCCTACGGAGGGTAGAAAAAAACAAAAAACGGTGGCTGGACTAAAAAATTAACCAATTTTTAATTTTAAAAAACCGTTTGATAGATAATTTAATTACAAATTTTTTTTTCAAATACAAAATTCATAGCTGCCTTCAAATAAACCCCCTACGGAGGGTAGAAAAAAACAAAAAACGGTGACTGGACTAAAAAATTAACCAATTTTTAATTTTAAAAAAGCGTTTGATATATAATTTAATTGCACATTTTTTTTTTTCAAATACAAAATTCATAGATGCCTTCAAATAAACCCCCTACGGAGGGTAGAAAAAAACAAAAAACGGTGGCTGGACTCAAAAATTAACCGATTTTTAATTTTAAAAAATCGTTTAATAGATAATTTATTTACAATTTTTTTTTCAAATACCAAATTCATAGCTGCCTTCAAATAAACCCCCTACAGAGGGTAGAAAAAAACAAAAAACGGTGGCTGGACTAAAAAATTAACCGATTTTTAATTTTAAAAAAGCGATTGATAGATAATTTATTTACAATTTTTTTTTTTCAAATACAAAATTCATAGCTGCCTTCAAATAAACCCCCTACGGAGGGTAGAAAAAAACAAAAAACGGTGGCTGGACTAAAAAATTTACCAACTTTTAATTTTAAAAAAGCGATTGATAGATAATTTATTTACAATTTTTTTTTTCAAATACCAAATTCATAGCTGCCTTCAAATAAACCACCTACAGAGGGTAGAAAAAAACAAAAAACGGTGGCTGGACTAAAAAATTAACCGATTTTTAATTTTAAAAAATCGTTTAATAGGTAATTTATTTACAATTTTTTTTGTTCAAATACTAAATTCATAGCTGCCTTCAAATAAACCACCTACAGAGGGTAGAAAAAAACAAAAAACGGTGGCTGGACTAAAAAATTAACCGATTTTTAATTTAAAAAAATCGTTTAACAGATAATTTAATTACAAATTTTTTTTTCAAATACAAAATTCATAGCTGCCTTCAAATAAACCCCCTACGGAGGGTAGAAAAAAACAAAAAACGGTGGCTGGACTAAAAAATTAACCAATTTTTAATTTTAAAAAAGCGTTTGATATATAATTTAATTGCAATTTTTTTTTTTCAAATACCAAATTCATAGCTGCCTTCAAATAAACCCCCTACGGATAGTAGAAAAATACAAAAAGGTGGCTGGACTACAAAATTAACCAATTTTTAATTTTAAAAAAGCGTTTGATATATAATTTAATTGCAATTTTTTTTTCAAATACCAAATTCATAGCTGCCTTCAAATAAACCCCCTACGGATGGTAGAAAAAAAACAAAAAACGGTGGCTGGACTAAAAAATTAACCGATTTTTAATTTTAAAAAATCGTTTAATAAATAATTTAATTGCAATTTTTTTTTCAAATACCAAATTCATAGCTGCCTTCAAATAAACACCCTACGGATGGTAGAAAAAACAAAAAACGGTGGCTGGACTAAAAAATTAACCGATTTTTAATTTTAAAAAAGCGATTGATAGATAATTTATTTACAATTTTTTTTTTCAAATACCAAATTTATAGCTGCCTTCAACTAAACCCCCTACAGAGGGTAGAAAAAAACAAAAAACGGTGGCTGGACTAAAAAATTAACCAATTTTTAATTTTAAAAAAGCGTTTGATATATAATTTAATTGCAATTTTTTTTTTCAAATACCAAATTCATAGCTGCCTTCAAATAAACACCCTACGGATGGTAGAAAAAACAAAAAACGGTGGCTGGACTAAAAAATTAACCGATTTTTAATTTTAAAAAAGCGATTGATAGATAATTTATTTACACATTTTTTTTTTCAAATACCAAATTTATAGCTGCCTTCAACTAAACCCCCTACAGAGGGTAGAAAAAAACAAAAAACGGTGGCTGGACTAAAAAATTAACCGATTTTTAATTTTAAAAAATCGTTCAATGGATAATTTAATTACAAATTTTTTTTTTCAAATACAAAATTCATAGCTGCCTTCAAATAAACCCCCTACGGAGGGTAGAAAAAAACAAAAAACGGTGGCTGGACTAAAAAATTAACCAATTTTTAATTTTAAAAAACCGTTTGATAGATAATTTAATTACACATTTTTTTTTCAAATACAAAATTCATAGCTGCCTTCAAATAAACCACCTACAGAGAATAGAAAAAAACAAAAAACGGTGGCTGGACTAAAAAATTTACCGATTTTTAATTTAAAAAAATCGTTTAATAGATAATTTAATTACAATTTTTTTTTTTCAAATACAAAATTCATAGCTGCCTTCAAATAAACCCCCTACAGAGGGTAGAAAAAAACAAAAAACGGTGGCTGGACTAAAAAATTAACCAATTTTTAATTTTAAAAAAGCGTTTGATATATAATTCAATTGCAATTTTTTTTTTCAAATACCAAATTCATAGCTGCCTTCAAATTAACCACCTACAGAGGGTAGAAAAAACAAAAAACGGTGGCTGGACTAAAAAATTTACCGATTTTTAATTTAAAAAAATCGTTTAATAGATAATTTAATTACAAATTTTTTTTTCAAATACAAAATTCATAGCTGCCTTCAAATAAACCCCCTACGGAGGGTAGAAAAAAACAAAAAACGGTGGCTGGACTAAAAAATTAACCAATTTTTAATTTTAAAAAACCGTTTGATAGATAATTTAATTACACATTTTTTTTTTCAAATACAAAATTCATAGATGCCTTCAAATAAACCCCCTACAGAGGGTATAAAAAAACAATAAACGGTGGCTGGACTAAAAAATTAACCAATTTTTAATTTTAAAAAAGAGTTTGATATATAATTTAATTGCAATTTTTTTTTTTCAAATACCAAATTCATAGCTGCCTTCAAATAAACCTCCTACGGATGGTAGAAAAATACAAAAAGTTGGCTTCACTAAAAAATTAACCGATTTTCAATTTTAAAAAAGCGATTGATAGATAATTTATTAACAATTTTTTTTTTCAAATACCAAATTCATAGCTGCCTTCAAATAAACCACCTACAGAGGATAGAAAAAAACAAAAAACGGTGGCTGGACTAAAAAATTAACCGATTTTTAATTTTAAAAAATCGTTTAATAGATAATTTAATTACAAATTTTTTTTTCAAATACAAAATTCATAGCTGCCTTCAAATAAACCCCCTACGGAGGGTAGAAAAAAACAAAAAACGGTGGCTGGACTAAAAAATTAACCGATTTTTAATTTTAAAAAATCGTTTAATAGATAATTTAATTACACATTTTTTTTTCAAATACAAAATTCATAGCTGCCTTCAAATAAACCCCCTACAGAGGGTAGAAAAAAACAATAAACGGTGGCTGGACTAAAAAATTAACCGATTTTTAATTTTAAAAAAGCGTTTGATAGATAATTTAATTACAAATTCTTTTTTCAAATACAAAATTCGTATTTGCCTTTAAATAAACCCCCTACAAAGGGTAGAAAAATACAAAAAGGTGGCTGGACTAAAAAATTAACCAATTTTTAATTTTAAAAAAGCGTTTGATATATAATTTAATTGCAATTTTTTTTTTCAAATACCAAATTCATAGCTGCCTTCAAATAAACCCCCTACGGATTGTAGAAAAAAACAAAAAACGGTGGCTGGACTAAAAAATTAACCGATTTTTAATTTTAAAAAATCGTTTAATAAATAATTTAATTGCAATTTTTTTTTTCAAATACCAAATTCAAAGCTTCCTTCAAATAAACCACCTACAGAGAATAGAAAAAAACAAAAAACGGTGGCTGGACTAAAAAATTAACCGATTTTTAATTTTAAAAAAGCGATTGATAGATAATTTATTTACACATTTTTTTTTTCAAATACCAAATTTATAGCTGCCTTCAACTAAACCCCCTACAGAGGGTAGAAAAAAACAAAAAACGGTGGCTGGACTAAAAAATTAACCGATTTTTAATTTTAAAAAATCGTTCAATGGATAATTTAATTACAAATTTTTTTTTTCAAATACAAAATTCATAGCTGCCTTCAAATAAACCCCCTACGGAGGGTAGAAAAAAACAAAAAACGGTGGCTGGACTAAAAAATTAACCAATTTTTAATTTTAAAAAACCGTTTGATAGATAATTTAATTACACATTTTTTTTTCAAATACAAAATTCATAGCTGCCTTTAAATAAACCACCTACAGAGAATAGAAAAAAACAAAAAACGGTGGCTGGACTAAAAAATTTACCGATTTTTAATTTAAAAAAATCGTTTAATAGATAATTTAATTACAATTTTTTTTTTTCAAATACAAAATTCATAGCTGCCTTCAAATAAACCCCCTACGGAGGGTAGAAAAAAACAAAAAACGGTGGCTGGACTAAAAAATTAACCAATTTTTAATTTTAAAAAAGCGTTTGATATATAATTCAATTGCAATTTTTTTTTTCAAATACCAAATTCATAGCTGCCTTCAAATTAACCACCTACAGAGGGTAGAAAAAACAAAAAACGGTGGCTGGACTAAAAAATTTACCGATTTTTAATTTAAAAAAATCGTTTAATAGATAATTTAATTACAAATTTTTTTTTCAAATACAAAATTCATAGCTGCCTTCAAATAAACCCCCTACGGAGGGTAGAAAAAAACAAAAAACGGTGGCTGGACTAAAAAATTAACCAATTTTTAATTTTAAAAAACCGTTTGATAGATAATTTAATTACACATTTTTTTTTTCAAATACAAAATTCATAGATGCCTTCAAATAAACCCCCTACAGAGGGTATAAAAAAACAATAAACGGTGGCTGGACTAAAAAATTAACCAATTTTTAATTTTAAAAAAGAGTTTGATATATAATTTAATTGCAATTTTTTTTTTCAAATACCAAATTCATAGCTGCCTTCAAATAAACCTCCTACGGATGGTAGAAAAATACAAAAAGTTGGCTTCACTAAAAAATTAACCGATTTTCAATTTTAAAAAAGCGATTGATAGATAATTTATTAACAATTTTTTTTTTCAAATACCAAATTCATAGCTGCCTTCAAATAAACCACCTACAGAGGATAGAAAAAAACAAAAAACGGTGGCTGGACTAAAAAATTAACCGATTTTTAATTTTAAAAAATCGTTTAATAGATAATTTAATTACAAATTTTTTTTTCAAATACAAAATTCATAGCTGCCTTCAAATAAACCCCCTACGGAGGGTAGAAAAAAACAAAAAACGGTGGCTGGACTAAAAAATTAACCGATTTTTAATTTTAAAAAATCGTTTAATAGATAATTTAATTACACATTTTTTTTTCAAATACAAAATTCATAGCTGCCTTCAAATAAACCCCCTACAGAGGGTAGAAAAAAACAATAAACGGTGGCTGGACTAAAAAATTAACCGATTTTTAATTTTAAAAAAGCGTTTGATAGATAATTTAATTACAAATTCTTTTTTCAAATACAAAATTCGTATTTGCCTTTAAATAAACCCCCTACAAAGGGTAGAAAAATACAAAAAGGTGGCTGGACTAAAAAATTAACCAATTTTTAATTTTAAAAAAGCGTTTGATATATAATTTAATTGCAATTTTTTTTTTCAAATACCAAATTCATAGCTGCCTTCAAATAAACCCCCTACGGATTGTAGAAAAAAACAAAAAACGGTGGCTGGACTAAAAAATTAACCGATTTTTAATTTTAAAAAATCGTTTAATAAATAATTTAATTGCAATTTTTTTTTTCAAATACCAAATTCAAAGCTTCCTTCAAATAAACCACCTACAGAGAATAGAAAAAAACAAAAAACGGTGGCTGGACTAAAAAATTAACCGATTTTTAATTTTAAAAAATCGTTTAATAGATAATTTAATTACAATTTTTTTTTTCAAATACAAAATTCATAGCTGCCTTCAAATAAACCCCCTACAGAGGGTAGAAAAAAACAAAAAACGGTGGCTGGACTAAAAAATTAACCGATTTTTAATTTTAAAAAATCGTTTAATAGATAATTTAATTACAATTTTTTTTTTTCAAATACAAAATTCATAGCTGCCTTCAAATAAACCCCCTACGGAGGGTAGAAAAAAACAAAAAACGGTGGCTGGACTAAAAAATTAACCGATTTTTAATTTAAAAAAATCGTTTAATAGGTAATTTATTTACAAATTTTTTTTTCAAATACCAAATTCATAGCTGCCTTCAAATAAACCCCCTACGGATGGTAGAAGAAACAAAAAACGGTGGCTGGACTAAAAAATTAACCGATTTTTAATTTTAAAAAAGCGATTGATAGATCATTTATTTACAATTTTTTTTTTCAAATACTAAATTCATAGCTGCCTTCAAATAAACCACCTACAGAGGGTAGAAAAAACAAAAAACGGTGGCTGGACTAAAAAATTAACCGATTTTTAATATAAAAAAATCGTTTAATAGATAATTTAATTACACATTTTTTTTTCAAATACAAAATTCATAGCTGCCTTCAACTAAACCACCTACAGAGGGTAGAAAAAAACAAAAAACGGTGGCTGGACTAAAAAATTAACCGATTTTTAATTTAAAAAAATCGTTTAATAGATAATTTAATTACACATTTTTTTTTCAAATACAAAATTCATAGCTGCCTTCAACTAAACCCCCTACAGAGGGTAGAAAAAAACAAAAAACGGTGGCTGGACTAAAAAATTAACCGATTTTTAATTTTTAAAAACAGTTTGATAGATAATTTATTTCCAAATTTTTTTTTCAAATATCAAATTCATAGCTGCCTTCAAATAAACCCCCTACGGAGGGTAGAAAAATACAAAAAGGTGGCTGGACTAAAAAATTAACCAATTTTTAATTTTAAAAAAGCGTTTGATATATAATTTAATTGCAATTTTTTTTTTCAAATACCAAATTCATAGCTGCCTTCAACTAAACCCCCTACAGAGGGTAGAAAAAAACAAAAAACGGTGGCTGGACTAAAAAATTAACCGATTTTTAATTTTAAAATAGCGTTTGATAGATAATTTAATTGCAAATTCTTTTTTCAAATACAAAATTCGTATTTGCCTTTAAATAAACCCCCTACAAAGGGTAGAAAAATACAAAAAGGTGGCTGGACTAAAAAATTAACCAATTTTTAATTTTAAAAAAGCGTTTGATATATAATTTAATTGCAATTTTTTTTTTTCAAATACCAAATTCATAGCTGCCTTCAAATAAACCCCCTACGGATGGTAGAAAAAAACAAAAAACGGTGGCTGGACTAAAAAATTAACCAATTTTTAATTTTAAAAAACCGTTTGATAAATAATTTAATTACACATTTTTTTTTTCAAATACAAAATTCATAGCTGCCTTCAAATAAACCACCTACAGAGGGTAGAAAAAAACAAAAAACGGTGGCTGGACTAAAAAATTAACCGATTTTTAATTTAAAAAAATCGTTTAATAGATAATTTAATTACAAATTTTTTTTTTCAAATACAAAATTCATAGCTGCCTTCAAATAAACCCCCTACGGAGGGTAGAAAAAAACAAAAAACGGTGGCTGGACTAAAAAATTAACCGATTTTTAATTTTAAAAAAGCGATTGATAGATAATTTATTTACAATTTTTTTTTTCAAATACCAAATTCATAGCTGCCTTCAAATAAACCACCTACGGAGGGTAGAAAAAAACAAAAAACGGTGGCTGGACTAAAAAATTAACCAATTTTTAATTTTAAAAAACCGTTTGATAGATAATTTAAATACACATTTTTTTTTCAAATACAAAATTCATAGCTGCCTTCAAATAAACCCCCTACAGAGGGTATAAAAAAACAATAAACGGTGGCTGGACTAAAAAATTAACCAATTTTTAATTTTAAAAAAGCGTTTGATATATAATTTAATTGCAATTTATTTTTTCAAATACCAAATTCATAGCTGCCTTCAAATAAACCCCCTACGGATGGTAGAAAAAAAAACAAAAACCGGTGGCTTGACTAAAAAATTAACCGATTTTTAATTTAAAAAAATCGTTTAATAAATAATTTAATTGCAATTTTTTTTTCAAATACCAAATTCATAGCTGCCTTCAAATAAACCACCTACAGAGGGTAGAAAAAAACAAAAAACGGTGGCTGGACTAAAAAATTAACCGATTTTTAATTTAAAAAAATCGTTTAATAGATGATTTAATTACAAATTTTTTTTTCAAATACAAAATTCATAGCTGCCTTCAAATAAACCCCCTACGGAGGGTAGAAAAAAACAAAAAACGGTGGCTGGACTAAAAAATTAACCGATTTTTAATTTTAAAAAAGCGATTGATAGATAATTTATTTACAATTTTTTTTTTCAAATACCAAATTCATAGCTGCCTTCAAATAAACCACCTACAGAGGGTAGAAAAAAACAAAAAACGGTGGCTGGACTAAAAAATTAACCGATTTTTAATTTTAAAAAATCGTTTAATAGGTAATTTATTTACAATTTTTTTTTTCAAATACTAAATTCATAGCTGCCTTCAAATAAACCACCTACAGAGGGTAGAAAAAAACAAAAAACGGTGGCTGGACTAAAAAATTAACCGATTTTTAATTTAAAAAAATCGTTTAATAGATGATTTAATTACAAATTTTTTTTTCAAATACAAAATTCATAGCTGCCTTCAAATAAACCCCCTACGGAGGGTAGAAAAAAACAAAAAACGGTGGCTGGACTAAAAAATTAACCGATTTTTAATTTTAAAAAAGCGATTGATAGATAATTTATTTACAATTTTTTTTTTCAAATACCAAATTTATAGCTGCCTTCAACTAAACCCCCTACAGAGGGTAGAAAAAAACAAAAAACGGTGGCTGGACTAAAAAATTAACCGATTTTTTATTTTAAAAAATCGTTCAATGGATAATTTAATTACAAATTTTTTTTTTCAAATACAAAATTCATAGCTGCCTTCAAATAAACCCCCTACGGAGGGTAGAAAAAAACAAAAAACGGTGGCAGGACTAAAAAATTAACCAATTTTTAATTTTAAAAAACCGTTTGATAGATAATTTAATTACACATTTTTTTTTTAAATACAAAATTCATAGCTGCCTTCAAATAAACCACCTACAGAGGGTAGAAAAAAACAAAAAACGGTGGCTGGACTAAAAAATTAACTGATTTTTAATTTTAAAAAATCGTTTAATAGATAATTTAATTACAATTTTTTTTTTCAAATACAAAATTCATAGCTGCCTTCAAATAAACCCCCTACGGAGGGTAGAAAAAAACAAAAAACGGTGACTGGACTAAAAAATTAACCAATTTTTAATTTTAAAAAAGCGTTTGATATATAATTTAATTGCACATTTTTTTTTTCAAATACAAAATTCATAGATGCCTTCAAATAAACCCCCTACGGAGGGTAGAAAAAAACAAAAAACGGTGGCTGGACTCAAAAATTAACCGATTTTTAATTTTAAAAAATCGTTTAATAGATAATTTAATTACAATTTTTTTTTTTCAAATACAAAATTCATAGCTGCCTTCAAATAAACCCCCTACGGAGGGTAGAAAAAAACAAAAAACGGTGGCTGGACTAAAAAATTTACCAACTTTTAATTTTAAAAAAGCGATTGATAGATAATTTATTTACAATTTTTTTTTTCAAATACCAAATTCATAGCTGCCTTCAAATAAACCCCCTACGGAGGGTAGAAAAAAACAAAAAACGGTGGCTGGACTAAAAAATTAACCAATTTTTAATTTTAAAAAAGCGTTTGATATATAATTTAATTGCAATTTTTTTTTTCAAATACCTAATTCATAGCTGCCTTCAAATTAACCACCTACAGAGGGTAGAAAAAAACAAAAAACGGTGGCTGGACTAAAAAATTAACCGATTTTTAATTTTAAAAAATCGTTTAATAGGTAATTTATTTACAATTTTTTTTTCAAATACTAAATTCATAGCTGCCTTCAAATAAACCACCTACAGAGGGTAGAAAAAAACAAAAAACGGTGGCTGGACTAAAAAATTAACCGATTTTTAATTTAAAAAAATCGTTTAATAGATAATTTAATTACAAATTTTTTTTTCAAATACAAAATTCATAGCTGCCTTCAAATAAACCCCCTACAGAGGGTAGAAAAAAACAAAAAACGGTGGCTGGACTAAAAAATTAACCGATTTTTAATTTAAAAAAATCGTTTAATAGGTAATTTATTTACAATTTTTTTTTCAAATACTAAATTCATAGCTGCCTTCAAATAAACCACCTACAGAGGGTAGAAAAAAACAAAAAACGGTGGCTGGACTAAAAAATTAACCGATTTTTAATTTAAAAAAATCGTTTAATAGATAATTTAATTACAAATTTTTTTTTCAAATACAAAATTCATAGCTGCCTTCAAATAAACCCCCTACGGAGGGTAGAAAAAAACAAAAAACGGTGGCTGGACTAAAAAATTAACCAATTTTTAATTTTAAAAAAGCGTTTGATATATAATTTAATTGCAATTTTTTTTTTCAAATACCTAATTCATAGCTGCCTTCAAATTAACCACCTACAGAGGGTAGAAAAAAACAAAAAACGGTGGCTGGACTAAAAAATTAACCGATTTTTAATTTTAAAAAATCGTTTAATAGGTAATTTATTTACAATTTTTTTTTCAAATACTAAATTCATAGCTGCCTTCAAATAAACCACCTACAGAGGGTAGAAAAAAACAAAAAACGGTGGCTGGACTAAAAAATTAACCGATTTTTAATTTAAAAAAATCGTTTAATAGATAATTTAATTACAAATTTTTTTTTCAAATACAAAATTCATAGCTGCCTTCAAATAAACCCCCTACGGAGGGTAGAAAAAAACAAAAAACGGTGGCTGGACTAAAAAATTAACCAATTTTTAATTTTAAAAAAGCGTTTGATATATAATTTAATTGCAATTTTTTTTTTCATATACCTAATTCATAGCTGCCTTCAAATTAACCACCTACAGAGGGTAGAAAAAAACAAAAAACGGTGGCTGGACTAAAAAATTAACCGATTTTTAATTTAAAAAAATCGTTTAATAGATAATTTAATTACAAATTTTTTTTTCAAATACAAAATTGATAGCTGCCTTCAAATAAACCCTCTACGGAGGGTAGAAAAAAACAAAAAACGGTGGCTGGACTAAAAAATTAACCAATTTTTAATTTTAAAAAAGCGTTTGATATATAATTTAATTGCAATTTTTTTTTTTTCAAATACCAAATTCATAGCTGCCTTCAAATAAACCCCCTACGGATAGTAGAAAAATACAAAAAGGTGGCTGGACTACAAAATTAACCAATTTTTAATTTTAAAAAAGCGTTTGATATATAATTTAATTGCAATTTTTTTTTTCAAATACCAAATTCATAGCTGCCTTCAAATAAACCCCCTACGGATGGTAGAAAAAAAACAAAAAACGGTGGCTGGACTAAAAAATTAACCGATTTTTAATTTTAAAAAATCGTTTAATAAATAATTTAATTGCAATTTTTTTTTCAAATACCAAATTCATAGCTGCCTTCAAATAAACACCCTACGGATGGTAGAAAAAACAAAAAACGGTGGCTGGACTAAAAAATTAACCGATTTTTAATTTTAAAAAAGCGATTGATAGATAATTTATTTACAATTTTTTTTTTCAAATACCAAATTTATTGCTGCCTTCAACTAAACCCCCTACAGAGGGTAGAAAAAAACAAAAAACGGTGGCTGGACTAAAAAATTAACCAATTTTTAATTTTAAAAAAGCGTTTGATAGATAATTTAATTACACATTTTTTTTTTAAATACAAAATTCATAGCTGCCTTCAAATAAACCCCCTACAGAGGGTATAAAAAAACAATAAACGGTGGCTGGACTAAAAAATTAACCAATTTTTAATTTTAAAAAAGCGTTTGATATATAATTTAATTGCAATTTTTTTTTCAAATACCAAATTCATAGCTGCCTTCAAATAAACCCCCTACGGATGGTAGAAAAAAAACAAAAACCGGTGGCTTGACTAAAAAATTAACCGATTTTTAATTTAAAAAAATCGTTTAATAAATAATTTAATTGCAATTTTTTTTTCAAATACCAAATTCATAGCTGCCTTCAAATAAACACCATACGGATGGTAGAAAAAACAAAAAACGGTGGCTGGACTAAAAAATTAACCGATTTTTAATTTTAAAAAAGCGATTGATAGATAATTTATTTACAATTTTTTTTTTCAAATACCAAATTTATAGCTGCCTTCAACTAAACCCCCTACAGAGGGTAGAAAAAAACAAAAAACGGTGGCTGGACTAAAAAATTAACCGATTTTTAATTTTAAAAAAGCGATTGATAGATAATTTATTTAAATTTTTTTTTTTCAAATACAAAATTCATAGCTGCCTTCAAATAAACCCCCTACAGAGGGTAGAAAAAAACAAAAAACGGTGGCTGGACTAAAAAATTAACCGATTTTTAATTTTAAAAAATCGTTTAATAGATAATTTAATTACAATTTTTTTTTTTCAAATACAAAATTCATAGCTGCCTTCAAATAAACCCCCTACGGAGGGTAGAAAAAAACAAAAAACGGTGGCTGGACTAAAAAATTTACCAACTTTTAATTTTAAAAAAGCGATTGATAGATAATTTATTTACAATTTTTTTTTTCAAATACCAAATTCATAGCTGCCTTCAAATAAACCACCTACAGAGGGTAGAAAAAAACAAAAAACGGTGACTGGACTAAAAAATTAACCGATTTTTAATTTTAAAAAATCGTTTAATAGGTAATTTATTTACAATTTTTTTTTTCAAATACCAAATTCATAGCTGCCTTCAAATAAACCACCTACAGAGGGTAGAAAAAAACAAAAAACGGTGGCTGGACTAAAAAATTAACCGATTTTTAATTTAAAAAAATCGTTTAATAGATAATTTAATTACAAATTTTTTTTTCAAATACAAAATTCATAGCTGCCTTCAAATAAACCCCCTACGGAGGGTAGAAAAAAACAAAAAACGGTGGCTGGACTAAAAAATTAACCGATTTTTAATTTAAAAAAATCGTTTAATAGATAATTTAATTACAAATTTTTTTTTTCAAATACAAAATTCATAGCTGCCTTCAAATAAACCCCCTACGGAGGGTAGAAAAAAACAAAAAACGGTGGCTGGACTAAAAAATTAACCGATTTTTAATTTTAAAAAAGCGATTGATAGATAATTTATTTACAATTTTTTTTTTCAAATACCAAATTCATAGCTGCCTTCAAATAAACCACCTACGGAGGGTAGAAAAAAACAAAAAACGGTGGCTGGACTAAAAAATTAACCAATTTTTAATTTTAAAAAACCGTTTGATAGATAATTTAAATACACATTTTTTTTTCAAATACAAAATTCATAGCTGCCTTCAAATAAACCCCCTACAGAGGGTATAAAAAAACAATAAACGGTGGCTGGACTAAAAAATTAACCAATTTTTAATTTTAAAAAAGCGTTTGATATATAATTTAATTGCAATTTATTTTTTCAAATACCAAATTCATAGCTGCCTTCAAATAAACCCCCTACGGATGGTAGAAAAAAAAACAAAAACCGGTGGCTTGACTAAAAAATTAACCGATTTTTAATTTAAAAAAATCGTTTAATAAATAATTTAATTGCAATTTTTTTTTCAAATACCAAATTCATAGCTGCCTTCAAATAAACCACCTACAGAGGGTAGAAAAAAACAAAAAACGGTGGCTGGACTAAAAAATTAACCGATTTTTAATTTAAAAAAATCGTTTAATAGATGATTTAATTACAAATTTTTTTTTCAAATACAAAATTCATAGCTGCCTTCAAATAAACCCCCTACGGAGGGTAGAAAAAAACAAAAAACGGTGGCTGGACTAAAAAATTAACCGATTTTTAATTTTAAAAAAGCGATTGATAGATAATTTATTTACAATTTTTTTTTTCAAATACCAAATTCATAGCTGCCTTCAAATAAACCACCTACAGAGGGTAGAAAAAAACAAAAAACGGTGGCTGGACTAAAAAATTAACCGATTTTTAATTTTAAAAAATCGTTTAATAGGTAATTTATTTACAATTTTTTTTTTCAAATACTAAATTCATAGCTGCCTTCAAATAAACCACCTACAGAGGGTAGAAAAAAACAAAAAACGGTGGCTGGACTAAAAAATTAACCGATTTTTAATTTAAAAAAATCGTTTAATAGATGATTTAATTACAAATTTTTTTTTCAAATACAAAATTCATAGCTGCCTTCAAATAAACCCCCTACGGAGGGTAGAAAAAAACAAAAAACGGTGGCTGGACTAAAAAATTAACCGATTTTTAATTTTAAAAAAGCGATTGATAGATAATTTATTTACAATTTTTTTTTTCAAATACCAAATTTATAGCTGCCTTCAACTAAACCCCCTACAGAGGGTAGAAAAAAACAAAAAACGGTGGCTGGACTAAAAAATTAACCGATTTTTTATTTTAAAAAATCGTTCAATGGATAATTTAATTACAAATTTTTTTTTTCAAATACAAAATTCATAGCTGCCTTCAAATAAACCCCCTACGGAGGGTAGAAAAAAACAAAAAACGGTGGCAGGACTAAAAAATTAACCAATTTTTAATTTTAAAAAACCGTTTGATAGATAATTTAATTACACATTTTTTTTTTAAATACAAAATTCATAGCTGCCTTCAAATAAACCACCTACAGAGGGTAGAAAAAAACAAAAAACGGTGGCTGGACTAAAAAATTAACTGATTTTTAATTTTAAAAAATCGTTTAATAGATAATTTAATTACAATTTTTTGTTTCAAATACAAAATTCATAGCTGCCTTCAAATAAACCCCCTACGGAGGGTAGAAAAAAACAAAAAACGGTGACTGGACTAAAAAATTAACCAATTTTTAATTTTAAAAAAGCGTTTGATATATAATTTAATTGCACATTTTTTTTTCAAATACAAAATTCATAGATGCCTTCAAATAAACCCCCTACGGAGGGTAGAAAAAAACAAAAAACGGTGGCTGGACTCAAAAATTAACCGATTTTTAATTTTAAAAAATCGTTTAATAGATAATTTAATTACAATTTTTTTTTTTCAAATACAAAATTCATAGCTGCCTTCAAATAAACCCCCTACGGAGGGTAGAAAAAAACAAAAAACGGTGGCTGGACTAAAAAATTTACCAACTTTTAATTTTAAAAAAGCGATTGATAGATAATTTATTTACAATTTTTTTTTTCAAATACCAAATTCATAGCTGCCTTCAAATAAACCCCCTACGGAGGGTAGAAAAAAACAAAAAACGGTGGCTGGACTAAAAAATTAACCAATTTTTAATTTTAAAAAAGCGTTTGATATATAATTTAATTGCAATTTTTTTTTTCAAATACCTAATTCATAGCTGCCTTCAAATTAACCACCTACAGAGGGTAGAAAAAAACAAAAAACGGTGGCTGGACTAAAAAATTAACCGATTTTTAATTTTAAAAAATCGTTTAATAGGTAATTTATTTACAATTTTTTTTTCAAATACTAAATTCATAGCTGCCTTCAAATAAACCACCTACAGAGGGTAGAAAAAAACAAAAAACGGTGGCTGGACTAAAAAATTAACCGATTTTTAATTTAAAAAAATCGTTTAATAGATAATTTAATTACAAATTTTTTTTTCAAATACAAAATTCATAGCTGCCTTCAAATAAACCCCCTACAGAGGGTAGAAAAAAACAAAAAACGGTGGCTGGACTAAAAAATTAACCGATTTTTAATTTAAAAAAATCGTTTAATAGGTAATTTATTTACAATTTTTTTTTCAAATACTAAATTCATAGCTGCCTTCAAATAAACCACCTACAGAGGGTAGAAAAAAACAAAAAACGGTGGCTGGACTAAAAAATTAACCGATTTTTAATTTAAAAAAATCGTTTAATAGATAATTTAATTACAATTTTTTTTTTCAAATACAAAATTCATAGCTGCCTTCAAATAAACCCCCTACGGAGGGTAGAAAAAAACAAAAAACGGTGGCTGGACTAAAAAATTAACCAATTTTTAATTTTAAAAAAGCGTTTGATATATAATTTAATTGCAATTTTTTTTTTCAAATACCTAATTCATAGCTGCCTTCAAATTAACCACCTACAGAGGGTAGAAAAAAACAAAAAACGGTGGCTGGACTAAAAAATTAACCGATTTTTAATTTTAAAAAATCGTTTAATAGGTAATTTATTTACAATTTTTTTTTCAAATACTAAATTCATAGCTGCCTTCAAATAAACCACCTACAGAGGGTAGAAAAAAACAAAAAACGGTGGCTGGACTAAAAAATTAACCGATTTTTAATTTAAAAAAATCGTTTAATAGATAATTTAATTACAAATTTTTTTTTCAAATACAAAATTCATAGCTGCCTTCAAATAAACCCCCTACGGAGGGTAGAAAAAAACAAAAAACGGTGGCTGGACTAAAAAATTAACCAATTTTTAATTTTAAAAAAGCGTTTGATATATAATTTAATTGCAATTTTTTTTTTCATATACCTAATTCATAGCTGCCTTCAAATTAACCACCTACAGAGGGTAGAAAAAAACAAAAAACGGTGGCTGGACTAAAAAATTAACCGATTTTTAATTTAAAAAAATCGTTTAATAGATAATTTAATTACAAATTTTTTTTTCAAATACAAAATTGATAGCTGCCTTCAAATAAACCCTCTACGGAGGGTAGAAAAAAACAAAAAACGGTGGCTGGACTAAAAAATTAACCAATTTTTAATTTTAAAAAAGCGTTTGATATATAATTTAATTGCAATTTTTTTTTTTTCAAATACCAAATTCATAGCTGCCTTCAAATAAACCCCCTACGGATAGTAGAAAAATACAAAAAGGTGGCTGGACTACAAAATTAACCAATTTTTAATTTTAAAAAAGCGTTTGATATATAATTTAATTGCAATTTTTTTTTTCAAATACCAAATTCATAGCTGCCTTCAAATAAACCCCCTACGGATGGTAGAAAAAAAACAAAAAACGGTGGCTGGACTAAAAAATTAACCGATTTTTAATTTTAAAAAATCGTTTAATAAATAATTTAATTGCAATTTTTTTTTCAAATACCAAATTCATAGCTGCCTTCAAATAAACACCCTACGGATGGTAGAAAAAACAAAAAACGGTGGCTGGACTAAAAAATTAACCGATTTTTAATTTTAAAAAAGCGATTGATAGATAATTTATTTACAATTTTTTTTTTCAAATACCAAATTTATTGCTGCCTTCAACTAAACCCCCTACAGAGGGTAGAAAAAAACAAAAAACGGTGGCTGGACTAAAAAATTAACCAATTTTTAATTTTAAAAAAGCGTTTGATAGATAATTTAATTACACATTTTTTTTTTAAATACAAAATTCATAGCTGCCTTCAAATAAACCCCCTACAGAGGGTATAAAAAAACAATAAACGGTGGCTGGACTAAAAAATTAACCAATTTTTAATTTTAAAAAAGCGTTTGATATATAATTTAATTGCAATTTTTTTTTCAAATACCAAATTCATAGCTGCCTTCAAATAAACCCCCTACGGATGGTAGAAAAAAAACAAAAACCGGTGGCTTGACTAAAAAATTAACCGATTTTTAATTTAAAAAAATCGTTTAATAAATAATTTAATTGCAATTTTTTTTTCAAATACCAAATTCATAGCTGCCTTCAAATAAACACCATACGGATGGTAGAAAAAACAAAAAACGGTGGCTGGACTAAAAAATTAACCGATTTTTAATTTTAAAAAAGCGATTGATAGATAATTTATTTACAATTTTTTTTTCAAATACCAAATTTATAGCTGCCTTCAACTAAACCCCCTACAGAGGGTAGAAAAAAACAAAAAACGGTGGCTGGACTAAAAAATTAACCGATTTTTAATTTTAAAAAAGCGATTGATAGATAATTTATTTAAATTTTTTTTTTTCAAATACAAAATTCATAGCTGCCTTCAAATAAACCCCCTACAGAGGGTAGAAAAAAACAAAAAACGGTGGCTGGACTAAAAAATTAACCGATTTTTAATTTTAAAAAATCGTTTAATAGATAATTTAATTACAATTTTTTTTTTCAAATACAAAATTCATAGCTGCCTTCAAATAAACCCCCTACGGAGGGTAGAAAAAAACAAAAAACGGTGGCTGGACTAAAAAATTTACCAACTTTTAATTTTAAAAAAGCGATTGATAGATAATTTATTTACAATTTTTTTTTTCAAATACCAAATTCATAGCTGCCTTCAAATAAACCACCTACAGAGGGTAGAAAAAAACAAAAAACGGTGGCTGGACTAAAAAATTAACCGATTTTTAATTTTAAAAAATCGTTTAATAGGTAATTTATTTACAATTTTTTTTTTCAAATACTAAATTCATAGCTGCCTTCAAATAAACCACCTACAGAGGGTAGAAAAAAACAAAAAACGGTGGCTGGACTAAAAAATTAACCGATTTTTAATTTAAAAAAATCGTTTAATAGATAATTTAATTACAAATTTTTTTTTCAAATACAAAATTCATAGCTGCCTTCAAATAAACCCCCTACGGAGGGTAGAAAAAAACAAAAAACGGTGGCTGGACTAAAAAATTAACCGATTTTTAATTTTAAAAAAGCGATTGATAGATAATTTATTTACAATTTTTTTTTTCAAATACCAAATTTATAGCTGCCTTCAACTAAACCCCCTACAAAGGGTAGAAAAAAACAAAAAACGGTGGCTGGACTAAAAAATTAACCGATTTTTAATTTTAAAAAATCGTTCAATGGATAATTTAATTACAAATTTTTTTTTTCAAATACAAAATTCATAGCTGCCTTCAAATAAACCCCCTACGGAGGGTAGAAAAAAACAAAAAACGGTGGCAGGACTAAAAAATTAACCAATTTTTAATTTTAAAAAACCGTTTGATAGATAATTTAATTACACATTTTTTTTTTAAATACAAAATTCATAGCTGCCTTCAAATAAACCCCCTACGGAGGGTAGAAAAAAACAAAAAACGGTGGCTGGACTAAAAAATTAACCAATTTTTAATTTTAAAAAAGCGTTTGATATATAATTTAATTGCAATTTTTTTTTTCAAATACCTAATTCATAGCTGCCTTCAAATTAACCACCTACAGAGGGTAGAAAAAAACAAAAAACGGTGGCTGGACTAAAAAATTAACCGATTTTTAATTTTAAAAAATCGTTTAATAGGTAATTTATTTACAATTTTTTTTTCAAATACTAAATTCATAGCTGCCTTCAAATAAACCACCTACAGAGGGTAGAAAAAAACAAAAAACGGTGGCTGGACTAAAAAATTAACCGATTTTTAATTTAAAAAAATCGTTTAATAGATAATTTAATTACAAATTTTTTTTTCAAATACAAAATTCATAGCTGCCTTCAAATAAACCCCCTACGGAGGGTAGAAAAAAACAAAAAACGGTGGCTGGACTAAAAAATTAACCGATTTTTAATTTAAAAAAATCGTTTAATAGATAATTTAATTACAAATTTTTTTTTCAAATACAAAATTCATAGCTGCCTTCAAATAAACCCTCTACGGAGGGTAGAAAAAAACAAAAAACGGTGGCTGGACTAAAAAATTAACCAATTTTTAATTTTAAAAAAGCGTTTGATATATAATTTAATTGCAATTTTTTTTTTTTCAAATACCAAATTCATAGCTGCCTTCAAATAAACCCCCTACGGATAGTAGAAAAATACAAAAAGGTGGCTGGACTACAAAATTAACCAATTTTTAATTTTAAAAAAGCGTTTGATATATAATTTAATTGCAATTTTTTTTTTCAAATACCAAATTCATAGCTGCCTTCAAATAAACCCCCTACGGATGGTAGAAAAAAAACAAAAAACGGTGGCTGGACTAAAAAATTAACCGATTTTTAATTTTAAAAAATCGTTTAATAAATAATTTAATTGCAATTTTTTTTTCAAATACCAAATTCATAGCTGCCTTCAAATAAACAACCTACGGATGGTAGAAAAAACAAAAAACGGTGGCTGGACTAAAAAATTAACCGATTTTTAATTTTAAAAAAGCGATTGATAGATAATTTATTTACAATTTTTTTTTTCAAATACCAAATTTATTGCTGCCTTCAACTAAACCCCCTACAGAGGGTAGAAAAAAACAAAAAACGGTGGCTGGACTAAAAAATTAACCAATTTTTAATTTTAAAAAAGCGTTTGATAGATAATTTAATTACACATTTTTTTTTTAAATACAAAATTCATAGCTGCCTTCAAATAAACCACCTACAGAGGGTAGAAAAAAACAAAAAACGGTGGCTGGACTAAAAAATTAACCGATTTTTAATTTTAAAAAATCGTTTAATAGATAATTTAATTACAATTTTTTTTTTCAAATACAAAATTCATAGCTGCCTTCAAATAAACCCCCTACGGAGGGTAGAAAAAAACAAAAAACGGTGACTGGACTAAAAAATTAACCAATTTTTAATTTTAAAAAAGCGTTTGATATATAATTTAATTGCACATTTTTTTTTCAAATACAAAATTCATAGATGCCTTCAAATAAACCCCCTACGGAGGGTAGAAAAAAACAAAAAACGGTGGCTGGACTCAAAAATTAACCGATTTTTAATTTTAAAAAAGCGATTGATAGATAATTTTTTTAAATTTTTTTTTTTTTAAATACAAAATTCATAGCTGCCTTCAAATAAACCCCCTACAGAGGGTAGAAAAAAACAAAAAACGGTGGCTGGACAAAAAAATTAACCGATTTTTAATTTTAAAAAATCGTTTAATAGATAATTTAATTACAATTTTTTTTTTCAAATACAAAATTCATAGCTGCCTTCAAATAAACCCCCTACGGAGGGTAGAAAAAAACAAAAAACGGTGACTGGACTAAAAAATTAACCAATTTTTAATTTTAAAAAAGCGTTTGATATATAATTTAATTGCACATTTTTTTTTTCAAATACAAAATTCATAGATGCCTTCAAATAAACCCCCTACGGAGGGTAGAAAAAAACAAAAAACGGTGGCTGGACTCAAAAATTAACCGATTTTTAATTTTAAAAAAGCGATTGATAGATAATTTATTTAAATTTTTTTTTTTTCAAATACAAAATTCATAGCTGCCTTCAAATAAACTCCCTACAGAGGGTAGAAAAAAACAAAAAACGGTGGCTGGACTAAAAAATTAACCGATTTTTAATTTTAAAAAAGCGATTGATAGATAATTTATTTACAATTTTTTTTTTTTCAAATACAAAATTCATAGCTGCCTTCAAATAAACCCCCTACGGAGGGTAGAAAAAAACAAAAAACGGTGGCTGGACTAAAAAATTTACCAACTTTTAATTTTAAAAAAGCGATTGATAGATAATTTATTTACAATTTTTTTTTTCAAATACCAAATTCATAGCTGCCTTCAAATAAACCACCTACAGAGGGTAGAAAAAAACAAAAAACGGTGGCTGGACTAAAAAATTAACCGATTTTTAATTTTAAAAAATCGTTTAATAGGTAATTTATTTACAATTTTTTTTGTTCAAATACTAAATTCATAGCTGCCTTCAAATAAACCACCTACAGAGGGTAGAAAAAAACAAAAAACGGTGGCTGGACTAAAAAATTAACCGATTTTTAATTTAAAAAAATCGTTTAATAGATAATTTAATTACAAATTTTTTTTTCAAATACAAAATTCATAGCTGCCTTCAAATAAACCCCCTACGGAGGGTAGAAAAAAACAAAAAACGGTGGCTGGACTAAAAAATTAACCAATTTTTAATTTTAAAAAAGCGTTTGATATATAATTTAATTGCAATTTTTTTTTTTCAAATACCAAATTCATAGCTGCCTTCAAATAAACCCCCTACGGATAGTAGAAAAATACAAAAAGGTGGCTGGACTACAAAATTAACCAATTTTTAATTTTAAAAAAGCGTTTGATATATAATTTAATTGCAATTTTTTTTTCAAATACCAAATTCATAGCTGCCTTCAAATAAACCACCTACGGAGGGTAGAAAAAAAACAAAAAACGGTGGCTGGACTAAAAAATTAACCGATTTTTAATTTTAAAAAATCGTTTAATAAATAATTTAATTGCAATTTTTTTTTCAAATACCAAATTCATAGCTGCCTTCAAATAAACACCCTACGGATGGTAGAAAAAACAAAAAACGGTGGCTGGACTAAAAAATTAACCGATTTTTAATTTTAAAAAAGCGATTGATAGATAATTTATTTACAATTTTTTTTTTCAAATACCAAATTTATAGCTGCCTTCAACTAAACCCCCTACAGAGGGTAGAAAAAAACAAAAAACGGTGGCTGGACTAAAAAATTTACCAATTTTTAATTTTAAAAAAGCGTTTGATATATAATTTAATTGCAATTTTATTTTTCAAATACCAAATTCATAGCTGCCTTCAAATAAACACCCTACGGATGGTAGAAAAAACAAAAAACGGTGGCTGGACTAAAAAATTAACCGATTTTTAATTTTAAAAAAGCGATTGATAGATAATTTATTTACACATTTTTTTTTTCAAATACCAAATTTATAGCTGCCTTCAACTAAACCCCCTACAGAGGGTAGAAAAAAACAAAAAACGGTGGCTGGACTAAAAAATTGACCGATTTTTAATTTTAAAAAATCGTTCAATGGATAATTTAATTACAAATTTTTTTTTTCAAATACAAAATTCATAGCTGCCTTCAAATAAACCCCCTACGGAGGGTAGAAAAAAACAAAAAACGGTGGCTGGACTAAAAAATTAACCAATTTTTAATTTTAAAAAACCGTTTGATAGATAATTTAATTACACATTTTTTTTTTCAAATACAAAATTCATAGCTGCCTTCAAATAAACCACCTACAGAGAATAGAAAAAAACAAAAAACGGTGGCTGGACTAAAAAATTTACCGATTTTTAATTTAAAAAAATCGTTTAATAGATAATTTAATTACAATTTTTTTTTTTCAAATACAAAATTCATAGCTGCCTTCAAATAAACCCCCTACGGAGGGTAGAAAAAAACAAAAAACGGTGGCTGGACTAAAAAATTAACCAATTTTTAATTTTAAAAAAGCGTTTGATATATAATTTAATTGCAATTTTTTTTTTCAAATACCAAATTCATAGCTGCCTTCAAATAAACACCCTACGGATGGTAGAAAAAACAAAAAACGGTGGCTGGACTAAAAAATTAACCGATTTTTAATTTTAAAAAAGCGATTGATAGATAATTTATTTACACATTTTTTTTTTCAAATACCAAATTTATAGCTGCCTTCAACTAAACCCCCTACAGAGGGTAGAAAAAAACAAAAAACGGTGGCTGGACTAAAAAATTGACCGATTTTTAATTTTAAAAAATCGTTCAATGGATAATTTAATTACAATTTTTTTTTTTCAAATACAAAATTCATAGCTGCCTTCAAATAAACCCCCTACGGAGGGTAGAAAAAAACAAAAAACGGTGGCTGGACTAAAAAATTAACCAATTTTTAATTTTAAAAAACCGTTTGATAGATAATTTAATTACACATTTTTTTTTTCAAATACAAAATTCATAGCTGCCTTCAAATAAACCACCTACAGAGAATAGAAAAAAACAAAAAACGGTGGCTGGACTAAAAAATTTACCGATTTTTAATTTAAAAAAATCGTTTAATAGATAATTTAATTACAATTTTTTTTTTTCAAATACAAAATTCATAGCTGCCTTCAAATAAACCCCCTACGGAGGGTAGAAAAAAACAAAAAACGGTGGCTGGACTAAAAAATTAACCAATTTTTAATTTTAAAAAAGCGTTTGATATATAATTCAATTGCAATTTTTTTTTTCAAATACCAAATTCATAGCTGCCTTCAAATTAACCACCTACAGAGGGTAGAAAAAACAAAAAACGGTGGCTGGACTAAAAAATTAACCGATTTTTAATTTAAAAAAATCGTTTAATAGATAATTTAATTACAATTTTTTTTTTCAAATACAAAATTCATAGCTGCCTTCAAATAAACCCCCTACGGAGGGTAGAAAAAAACAAAAAACGGTGGCTGGACTAAAAAATTAACCAATTTTTAATTTTAAAAAACCGTTTGATAGATAATTTAATTACACATTTTTTTTTTCAAATACAAAATTCATAGATGCCTTCAAATAAACCCCCTACAGAGGGTATAAAAAAACAATAAACGGTGGCTGGACTAAAAAATTAACCAATTTTTAATTTTAAAAAAGAGTTTGATATATAATTTAATTGCAATTTTTTTTTTCAAATACCAAATTCATAGCTGCCTTCAAATAAACCTCCTACGGATGGTAGAAAAATACAAAAAGTTGGCTTCACTAAAAAATTAACCGATTTTCAATTTTAAAAAAGCGATTGATAGATAATTTATTAACAATTTTTTTTTTCAAATACCAAATTCATAGCTGCCTTCAAATAAACCACCTACAGAGGATAGAAAAAAACAAAAAACGGTGGCTGGACTAAAAAATTAACCGATTTTTAATTTTAAAAAATCGTTTAATAGATAATTTAATTACAAATTTTTTTTTCAAATACAAAATTCATAGCTGCCTTCAAATAAACCCCCTACGGAGGGTAGAAAAAAACAAAAAACGGTGGCTGGACTAAAAAATTAACCGATTTTTAATTTTAAAAAATCGTTTAATAGATAATTTAATTACACATTTTTTTTTCAAATACAAAATTCATAGCTGCCTTCAAATAAACCCCCTACAGAGGGTAGAAAAAAACAATAAACGGTGGCTGGACTAAAAAATTAACCGATTTTTAATTTTAAAAAAGCGTTTGATAGATAATTTAATTACAAATTCTTTTTTCAAATACAAAATTCGTATTTGCCTTTAAATAAACCCCCTACAAAGGGTAGAAAAATACAAAAAGGTGGCTGGACTAAAAAATTAACCAATTTTTAATTTTAAAAAAGCGTTTGATATATAATTTAATTGCAATTTTTTTTTTCAAATACCAAATTCATAGCTGCCTTCAAATAAACCCCCTACGGATTGTAGAAAAAAACAAAAAACGGTGGCTGGACTAAAAAATTAACCGATTTTTAATTTTAAAAAATCGTTTAATAAATAATTTAATTGCAATTTTTTTTTTCAAATACCAAATTCAAAGCTTCCTTCAAATAAACCACCTACAGAGAATAGAAAAAAACAAAAAACGGTGGCTGGACTAAAAAATTAACCGATTTTTAATTTTAAAAAAGCGATTGATAGATAATTTATTTACAATTTTTTTTTTCAAATACCAAATTTATAGCTGCCTTCAACTAAACCCCCTACAGAGGGTAGAAAAAAACAAAAAACGGTGGCTGGACTAAAAAATTAACCGATTTTTAATATAAAAAAATCGTTTAATAGATAATTTAATTACACATTTTTTTTTCAAATACAAAATTCATAGCTGCCTTCAACTAAACCACCTACAGAGGGTAGAAAAAAACAAAAAACGGTGGCTGGACTAAAAAATTAACCGATTTTTAATTTAAAAAAATCGTTTAATAGATAATTTAATTACACATTTTTTTTTCAAATACAAAATTCATAGCTGCCTTCAACTAAACCCCCTACAGAGGGTAGAAAAAAACAAAAAACGGTGGCTGGACTAAAAAATTAACCGATTTTTAATTTTTAAAAACAGTTTGATAGATAATTTATTTCCAAATTTTTTTTTCAAATATCAAATTCATAGCTGCCTTCAAATAAACCCCCTACGGAGGGTAGAAAAATACAAAAAGGTGGCTGGACTAAAAAATTAACCAATTTTTAATTTTAAAAAAGCGTTTGATATATAATTTAATTGCAATTTTTTTTTTCAAATACCAAATTCATAGCTGCCTTCAACTAAACCCCCTACAGAGGGTAGAAAAAAACAAAAAACGGTGGCTGGACTAAAAAATTAACCGATTTTTAATTTTAAAATAGCGTTTGATAGATAATTTAATTGCAAATTCTTTTTTCAAATACAAAATTCGTATTTGCCTTTAAATAAACCCCCTACAAAGGGTAGAAAAATACAAAAAGGTGGCTGGACTAAAAAATTAACCAATTTTTAATTTTAAAAAAGCGTTTGATATATAATTTAATTGCAATTTTTTTTTTTCAAATACCAAATTCATAGCTGCCTTCAAATAAACCCCCTACGGATGGTAGAAAAAAACAAAAAACGGTGGCTGGACTAAAAAATTAACCAATTTTTAATTTTAAAAAACCGTTTGATAAATAATTTAATTACACATTTTTTTTTTCAAATACAAAATTCATAGCTGCCTTCAAATAAACCACCTACAGAGGGTAGAAAAAAACAAAAAACGGTGGCTGGACTAAAAAATTAACCGATTTTTAATTTAAAAAAATCGTTTAATAGATAATTTAATTACAAATTTTTTTTTTCAAATACAAAATTCATAGCTGCCTTCAAATAAACCCCCTACGGAGGGTAGAAAAAAACAAAAAACGGTGGCTGGACTAAAAAATTAACCGATTTTTAATTTTAAAAAAGCGATTGATAGATAATTTATTTACAATTTTTTTTTTCAAATACCAAATTCATAGCTGCCTTCAAATAAACCACCTACGGAGGGTAGAAAAAAACAAAAAACGGTGGCTGGACTAAAAAATTAACCAATTTTTAATTTTAAAAAACCGTTTGATAGATAATTTAAATACACATTTTTTTTTCAAATACAAAATTCATAGCTGCCTTCAAATAAACCCCCTACAGAGGGTATAAAAAAACAATAAACGGTGGCTGGACTAAAAAATTAACCAATTTTTAATTTTAAAAAAGCGTTTGATATATAATTTAATTGCAATTTATTTTTTCAAATACCAAATTCATAGCTGCCTTCAAATAAACCCCCTACGGATGGTAGAAAAAAAAACAAAAACCGGTGGCTTGACTAAAAAATTAACCGATTTTTAATTTAAAAAAATCGTTTAATAAATAATTTAATTGCAATTTTTTTTTCAAATACCAAATTCATAGCTGCCTTCAAATAAACACCATACGGATGGTAGAAAAAACAAAAAACGGTGGCTGGACTAAAAAATTAACCGATTTTTAATTTTAAAAAAGCGATTGATAGATAATTTATTTACAATTTTTTTTTTCAAATACCAAATTTATAGCTGCCTTCAACTAAACCCCCTACAGAGGGTAGAAAAAAACAAAAAACGGTGGCTGGACTAAAAAATTAACCTAATTTTAAAAAATCGTTCAATTGATAATTTAATTACAAATTTTTTTTTTTCAAATACAAAATTCATAGCTGCCTTCAAATAAACCCCCTACGGAGGGTAGAAAAAAACAAAAAACGGTGGCAGGACTAAAAAATTAACCAATTTTTAATTTTAAAAAACCGTTTGATAGATAATTTAATTACACATTTTTTTTTTAAATACAAAATTCATAGCTGCCTTCAAATAAACCACCTACAGAGGGTAGAAAAAAACAAAAAACGGTGGCTGGACTAAAAAATTAACCGATTTTTAATTTTAAAAAATCGTTTAATAGATAATTTAATTACATTTTTTTTTTTCAAATACAAAATTCATAGCTGCCTTCAAATAAACCCCCTACGGAGGGTAGAAAAAAACAAAAAACGGTGACTGGACTAAAAAATTAACCAATTTTTAATTTTAAAAAAGCGTTTGATATATAATTTAATTGCACATTTTTTTTTCAAATACAAAATTCATAGATGCCTTCAAATAAACCCCCTACGGAGGGTAGAAAAAAACAAAAAACGGTGGCTGGACTCAAAAATTAACCGATTTTTAATTTTAAAAAAGCGATTGATAGATAATTTATTTAAATTTTTTTTTTTTTCAAATACAAAATTCATAGCTGCCTTCAAATAAACCCCCTACAGAGGGTAGAAAAAAACAAAAAACGGTGGCTGGACTAAAAAATTAACCGATTTTTAATTTTAAAAAATCGTTTAATAGATAATTTAATTACAATTTTTTTTTTTCAAATACAAAATTCATAGCTGCCTTCAAATAAACCCCCTACGGAGGGTAGAAAAAAACAAAAAACGGTGGCTGGACTAAAAAATTTACCAACTTTTAATTTTAAAAAAGCGATTGATAGATAATTTATTTACAATTTTTTTTTTCAAATACCAAATTCATAGCTGCCTTCAAATAAACCACCTACAGAGGGTAGAAAAAAACAAAAAACGGTGGCTGGACTAAAAAATTAACCGATTTTTAATTTTAAAAAATCGTTTAATAGGTAATTTATTTACAATTTTTTTTTTCAAATACTAAATTCATAGCTGCCTTCAAATAAACCACCTACAGAGGGTAGAAAAAAACAAAAAACGGTGGCTGGACTAAAAAATTAACCGATTTTTAATTTAAAAAAATCGTTTAATAGATAATTTAATTACAAATTTTTTTTTCAAATACAAAATTCATAGCTGCCTTCAAATAAACCCCCTACGGAGGGTAGAAAAAAACAAAAAACGGTGGCTGGACTAAAAAATTAACCGATTTTTAATTTAAAAAAATCGTTTAATAGGTAATTTATTTACAAATTTTTTTTTCAAATACCAAATTCATAGCTGCCTTCAAATAAACCCCCTACGGATGGTAGAAGAAACAAAAAACGGTGGCTGGACTAAAAAATTAACCGATTTTTAATTTTAAAAAAGCGATTGATAGATCATTTATTTACAATTTTTTTTTTCAAATACTAAATTCATAGCTGCCTTCAAATAAACCACCTACAGAGGGTAGAAAAAACAAAAAACGGTGGCTGGACTAAAAAATTAACCGATTTTTAATATAAAAAAATCGTTTAATAGATAATTTAATTACACATTTTTTTTTCAAATACAAAATTCATAGCTGCCTTCAACTAAACCACCTACAGAGGGTAGAAAAAAACAAAAAACGGTGGCTGGACTAAAAAATTAACCGATTTTTAATTTAAAAAAATCGTTTAATAGATAATTTAATTACACATTTTTTTTTCAAATACAAAATTCATAGCTGCCTTCAACTAAACCCCCTACAGAGGGTAGAAAAAAACAAAAAACGGTGGCTGGACTAAAAAATTAACCGATTTTTAATTTTTAAAAACAGTTTGATAGATAATTTATTTCCAAATTTTTTTTTCAAATATCAAATTCATAGCTGCCTTCAAATAAACCCCCTACGGAGGGTAGAAAAATACAAAAAGGTGGCTGGACTAAAAAATTTACCAATTTTTAATTTTAAAAAAGCGTTTGATATATAATTTAATTGCAATTTTTTTTTTCAAATACCAAATTCATAGCTGCCTTCAACTAAACCCCCTACAGAGGGTAGAAAAAAACAAAAAACGGTGGCTGGACTAAAAAATTAACCGATTTTTAATTTTAAAATAGCGTTTGATAGATAATTTAATTGCAAATTCTTTTTTCAAATACAAAATTCGTATTTGCCTTTAAATAAACCCCCTACAAAGGGTAGAAAAATACAAAAAGGTGGCTGGACTAAAAAATTAACCAATTTTTAATTTTAAAAAAGCGTTTGATATATAATTTAATTGCAATTTTTTTTTTTCAAATACCAAATTCATAGCTGCCTTCAAATAAACCCCCTACGGATGGTAGAAAAAAACAAAAAACGGTGGCTGGACTAAAAAATTAACCAATTTTTAATTTTAAAAAACCGTTTGATAAATAATTTAATTACACATTTTTTTTTTCAAATACAAAATTCATAGCTGCCTTCAAATAAACCACCTACAGAGGGTAGAAAAAAACAAAAAACGGTGGCTGGACTAAAAAATTAACCGATTTTTAATTTAAAAAAATCGTTTAATAGATAATTTAATTACAAATTTTTTTTTTCAAATACAAAATTCATAGCTGCCTTCAAATAAACCCCCTACGGAGGGTAGAAAAAAACAAAAAACGGTGGCTGGACTAAAAAATTAACCGATTTTTAATTTTAAAAAAGCGATTGATAGATAATTTATTTACAATTTTTTTTTTCAAATACCAAATTCATAGCTGCCTTCAAATAAACCACCTACGGAGGGTAGAAAAAAACAAAAAACGGTGGCTGGACTAAAAAATTAACCAATTTTTAATTTTAAAAAACCGTTTGATAGATAATTTAAATACACATTTTTTTTTCAAATACAAAATTCATAGCTGCCTTCAAATAAACCCCCTACAGAGGGTATAAAAAAACAATAAACGGTGGCTGGACTAAAAAATTAACCAATTTTTAATTTTAAAAAAGCGTTTGATATATAATTTAATTGCAATTTATTTTTTCAAATACCAAATTCATAGCTGCCTTCAAATAAACCCCCTACGGATGGTAGAAAAAAAAACAAAAACCGGTGGCTTGACTAAAAAATTAACCGATTTTTAATTTAAAAAAATCGTTTAATAAATAATTTAATTGCAATTTTTTTTTCAAATACCAAATTCATAGCTGCCTTCAAATAAACACCATACGGATGGTAGAAAAAACAAAAAACGGTGGCTGGACTAAAAAATTAACCGATTTTTAATTTTAAAAAAGCGATTGATAGATAATTTATTTACAATTTTTTTTTTCAAATACCAAATTTATAGCTGCCTTCAACTAAACCCCCTACAGAGGGTAGAAAAAAACAAAAAACGGTGGCTGGACTAAAAAATTAACCTAATTTTAAAAAATCGTTCAATTGATAATTTAATTACAAATTTTTTTTTTTCAAATACAAAATTCATAGCTGCCTTCAAATAAACCCCCTACGGAGGGTAGAAAAAAACAAAAAACGGTGGCAGGACTAAAAAATTAACCAATTTTTAATTTTAAAAAACCGTTTGATAGATAATTTAATTACACATTTTTTTTTTAAATACAAAATTCATAGCTGCCTTCAAATAAACCACCTACAGAGGGTAGAAAAAAACAAAAAACGGTGGCTGGACTAAAAAATTAACCGATTTTTAATTTTAAAAAATCGTTTAATAGATAATTTAATTACATTTTTTTTTTTCAAATACAAAATTCATAGCTGCCTTCAAATAAACCCCCTACGGAGGGTAGAAAAAAACAAAAAACGGTGACTGGACTAAAAAATTAACCAATTTTTAATTTTAAAAAAGCGTTTGATATATAATTTAATTGCACATTTTTTTTTCAAATACAAAATTCATAGATGCCTTCAAATAAACCCCCTACGGAGGGTAGAAAAAAACAAAAAACGGTGGCTGGACTCAAAAATTAACCGATTTTTAATTTTAAAAAAGCGATTGATAGATAATTTATTTAAATTTTTTTTTTTTTCAAATACAAAATTCATAGCTGCCTTCAAATAAACCCCCTACAGAGGGTAGAAAAAAACAAAAAACGGTGGCTGGACTAAAAAATTAACCGATTTTTAATTTTAAAAAATCGTTTAATAGATAATTTAATTACAATTTTTTTTTTTCAAATACAAAATTCATAGCTGCCTTCAAATAAACCCCCTACGGAGGGTAGAAAAAAACAAAAAACGGTGGCTGGACTAAAAAATTAACCAACTTTTAATTTTAAAAAAGCGATTGATAGATAATTTATTTACAATTTTTTTTTTCAAATACCAAATTCATAGCTGCCTTCAAATAAACCACCTACAGAGGGTAGAAAAAAACAAAAAACGGTGGCTGGACTAAAAAATTAACCGATTTTTAATTTTAAAAAATCGTTTAATAGATAATTTATTTACAATTTTTTTTTTCAAATACCAAATTCATAGCTGCCTTCAAATAAACCACCTACAGAGGGTAGAAAAAAACAAAAAACGGTGGCTGGACTAAAAAATTAACCGATTTTTAATTTAAAAAAATCGTTTAATAGATAATTTAATTACAAATTTTTTTTTCAAATACAAAATTCATAGCTGCCTTCAAATAAACCCCCTACGGAGGGTAGAAAAAAACAAAAAACGGTGGCTGGACTAAAAAATTAACCGATTTTTAATTTTAAAAAATCGTTTAATAGATAATTTATTTACAATTTTTTTTTTCAAATACCAAATTCATAGCTGCCTTCAAATAAACCCCCTACGGATGGTAGAAAAAACAAAAAACGGTGGCTGGACTAAAAAATTAACCGATTTTTAATTTTAAAAAAGCGATTGATAGATAATTTATTTACAATTTTTTTTTTCAAATACCAAATTCATAGCTGCCTTCAAATAAACCACCTACAGAGGGTAGAAAAAACAAAAAACGGTGGCTGGACTAAAAAATTAACCGATTTTTAATTTTAAAAAATCGTTTAATAGATAATTTAATTACACATTTTTTTTTCAAATACAAAATTCATAGCTGCCTTCAACTAAACCACCTACAGAGGGTAGAAAAAAACAAAAAACGGTGGCTGGACTAAAAAATTAACCGATTTTTAATATAAAAAAATCGTTTAATAGATAATTTAATTACACATTTTTTTTTCAAATACAAAATTCATAGCTGCCTTCAACTAAACCACCTACAGAGGGTAGAAAAAAACAAAAAACGGTGGCTGGACTAAAAAATTAACCGATTTTTAATTTAAAAAAATCGTTTAATAGATAATTTAATTACACATTTTTTTTTCAAATACAAAATTCATAGCTGCCTTCAACTAAACCCCCTACAGAGGGTAGAAAAAAACAAAAAACGGTGGCTGGACTAAAAAATTAACCGATTTTTAATTTTTAAAAACAGTTTGATAGATAATTTATTTCCAAATTTTTTTTTCAAATATCAAATTCATAGCTGCCTTCAAATAAACCCCCTACGGAGGGTAGAAAAATACAAAAAGGTGGCTGGACTAAAAAATTTACCAATTTTTAATTTTAAAAAAGCGTTTGATATATAATTTAATTGCAATTTTTTTTTTCAAATACCAAATTCATAGCTGCCTTCAACTAAACCCCCTACAGAGGGTAGAAAAAAACAAAAAACGGTGGCTGGACTAAAAAATTAACCGATTTTTAATTTTAAAATAGCGTTTGATAGATAATTTAATTGCAAATTCTTTTTTCAAATACAAAATTCGTATTTGCCTTTAAATAAACCCCCTACAAAGGGTAGAAAAATACAAAAAGGTGGCTGGACTAAAAAATTAACCAATTTTTAATTTTAAAAAAGCGTTTGATATATAATTTAATTGCAATTTTTTTTTTTCAAATACCAAATTCATAGCTGCCTTCAAATAAACCCCCTACGGATGGTAGAAAAAAACAAAAAACGGTGGCTGGACTAAAAAATTAACCAATTTTTAATTTTAAAAAACCGTTTGATAAATAATTTAATTACACATTTTTTTTTTCAAATACAAAATTCATAGCTGCCTTCAAATAAACCACCTACAGAGGGTAGAAAAAAACAAAAAACGGTGGCTGGACTAAAAAATTAACCGATTTTTAATTTAAAAAAATCGTTTAATAGATAATTTAATTACAAATTTTTTTTTTCAAATACAAAATTCATAGCTGCCTTCAAATAAACCCCCTACGGAGGGTAGAAAAAAACAAAAAACGGTGGCTGGACTAAAAAATTAACCGATTTTTAATTTTAAAAAAGCGATTGATAGATAATTTATTTACAATTTTTTTTTTCAAATACCAAATTCATAGCTGCCTTCAAATAAACCACCTACGGAGGGTAGAAAAAAACAAAAAACGGTGGCTGGACTAAAAAATTAACCAATTTTTAATTTTAAAAAACCGTTTGATAGATAATTTAAATACACATTTTTTTTTCAAATACAAAATTCATAGCTGCCTTCAAATAAACCCCCTACAGAGGGTATAAAAAAACAATAAACGGTGGCTGGACTAAAAAATTAACCAATTTTTAATTTTAAAAAAGCGTTTGATATATAATTTAATTGCAATTTATTTTTTCAAATACCAAATTCATAGCTGCCTTCAAATAAACCCCCTACGGATGGTAGAAAAAAAAACAAAAACCGGTGGCTTGACTAAAAAATTAACCGATTTTTAATTTAAAAAAATCGTTTAATAAATAATTTAATTGCAATTTTATTTTCAAATACCAAATTCATAGCTGCCTTCAAATAAACACCATACGGATGGTAGAAAAAACAAAAAACGGTGGCTGGACTAAAAAATTAACCGATTTTTAATTTTAAAAAAGCGATTGATAGATAATTTATTTACAATTTTTTTTTTCAAATACCAAATTTATAGCTGCCTTCAACTAAACCCCCTACAGAGGGTAGAAAAAAACAAAAAACGGTGGCTGGACTAAAAAATTAACCTAATTTTAAAAAATCGTTCAATTGATAATTTAATTACAAATTTTTTTTTTTCAAATACAAAATTCATAGCTGCCTTCAAATAAACCCCCTACGGAGGGTAGAAAAAAACAAAAAACGGTGGCAGGACTAAAAAATTAACCAATTTTTAATTTTAAAAAACCGTTTGATAGATAATTTAATTACACATTTTTTTTTTAAATACAAAATTCATAGCTGCCTTCAAATAAACCACCTACAGAGGGTAGAAAAAAACAAAAAACGGTGGCTGGACTAAAAAATTAACCGATTTTTAATTTTAAAAAATCGTTTAATAGATAATTTAATTACATTTTTTTTTTTCAAATACAAAATTCATAGCTGCCTTCAAATAAACCCCCTACGGAGGGTAGAAAAAAACAAAAAACGGTGACTGGACTAAAAAATTAACCAATTTTTAATTTTAAAAAAGCGTTTGATATATAATTTAATTGCACATTTTTTTTTCAAATACAAAATTCATAGATGCCTTCAAATAAACCCCCTACGGAGGGTAGAAAAAAACAAAAAACGGTGGCTGGACTCAAAAATTAACCGATTTTTAATTTTAAAAAAGCGATTGATAGATAATTTATTTAAATTTTTTTTTTTTCAAATACAAAATTCATAGCTGCCTTCAAATAAACCCCCTACAGAGGGTAGAAAAAAACAAAAAACGGTGGCTGGACTAAAAAATTAACCGATTTTTAATTTTAAAAAATCGTTTAATAGATAATTTAATTACAATTTTTTTTTTCAAATACAAAATTCATAGCTGCCTTCAAATAAACCCCCTACGGAGGGTAGAAAAAAACAAAAAACGGTGGCTGGACTAAAAAATTTACCAACTTTTAATTTTAAAAAAGCGATTGATAGATAATTTATTTACAATTTTTTTTTTCAAATACCAAATTCATAGCTGCCTTCAAATAAACCACCTACAGAGGGTAGAAAAAAACAAAAAACGGTGGCTGGACTAAAAAATTAACCGATTTTTAATTTTAAAAAATCGTTTAATAGGTAATTTATTTACAATTTTTTTTTTCAAATACTAAATTCATAGCTGCCTTCAAATAAACCACCTACAGAGGGTAGAAAAAAACAAAAAACGGTGGCTGGACTAAAAAATTAACCGATTTTTAATTTAAAAAAATCGTTTAATAGATAATTTAATTACAAATTTTTTTTTCAAATACAAAATTCATAGCTGCCTTCAAATAAATCCCCTACGGAGGGTAGAAAAAAACAAAAAACGGTGGCAGGACTAAAAAATTAACCGATTTTTAATTTTAAAAAAGCGATTGATAGATAATTTATTTACAATTTTTTTTTTCAAATACCAAATTTATAGCTGCCTTCAACTAAACCCCCTACAGAGGGTAGAAAAAAACAAAAAACGGTGGCTGGACTAAAAAATTAACCGATTTTTAATTTTAAAAAATCGTTCAATGGATAATTTAATTACAAATTTTTTTTTCAAATACAAAATTCATAGCTGCCTTCAAATAAACCCCCTACGGAGGGTAGAAAAAAACAAAAAACGGTGGCAGGACTAAAAAATTAACCAATTTTTAATTTTAAAAAACCGTTTGATAGATAATTTAATTACACATTTTTTTTTTAAATACAAAATTCATAGCTGCCTTCAAATAAACCACCTACAGAGGGTAGAAAAAAACAAAAAACGGTGGCTGGACTAAAAAATTAACCGATTTTTAATTTTAAAAAATCGTTTAATAGATAATTTAATTACAATTTTTTTTTCAAATACAAAATTCATAGCTGCCTTCAAATAAACCCCCTACGGAGGGTAGAAAAAAACAAAAAACGGTGACTGGACTAAAAAATTAACCAATTTTTAATTTTAAAAAAGCGTTTGATATATAATTTAATTGCACATTTTTTTTTTCAAATACGAAATTCATAGATGCCTTCAAATAAACCCCCTACGGAGGGTAGAAAAAAACAAAAAACGGTGGCTGGACTCAAAAATTAACCGATTTTTAATTTTAAAAAAGCGATTGATAGATAATTTATTTAAATTTTTTTTTTTTCAAATACAAAATTTATAGCTGCCTTCAAATAAACCCCCTACAGAGGGTAGAAAAAAACAAAAAACGGTGGCTGGACTAAAAAATTTACCGATTTTTAATTTTAAAAAATCGTTTAATAGATAATTTAATTACAATTTTTTTTTTCAAATACAAAATTCATAGCTGCCTTCAAATAAACCCCCTGCGGAGGGTAGAAAAAAACAAAAAACGGTGGCTGGACTAAAAAATTTACCAACTTTTAATTTTAAAAAAGCGATTGATAGATAATTTATTTACAATTTTTTTTTTCAAATACCAAATTCATAGCTGCCTTCAAATAAACCACCTACAGAGGGTAGAAAAAAACAAAAAACGGTGGCTGGACTAAAAAATTAACCGATTTTTAATTTTAAAAAATCGTTTAATAGGTAATTTATTTACAATTTTTTTTTTCAAATACTAAATTCATAGCTGCCTTCAAATAAACCACCTACAGAGGGTAGAAAAAAACAAAAAACGGTGGCTGGACTAAAAAATTAACCGATTTTTAATTTAAAAAAATCGTTTAATAGATAATTTAATTACAAATTTTTTTTTCAAATACAAAATTCATAGCTGCCTTCAAATAAACCCCCTACGGAGGGTAGAAAAAAACAAAAAACGGTGGCTGGACTAAAAAATTAACCAATTTTTAATTTTAAAAAAGCGTTTGATATATAATTTAATTGCAATTTTTTTTTTTCAAATACCAAATTCATAGCTGCCTTCAAATAAACTCCCTACGGATGGTAGAAAAATACAAAAAGTTGGCTGGACTAAAAAATTAACCGATTTTTAATTTTAAAAAAGCGATTGATAGATAATTTATTTACACATTTTTTTTTTCAAATACCAAATTTATAGCTGCCTTCAACTAAACCCCCTGCAGAGGGTAGAAAAAAACAAAAAACGGTGGCTGGACTAAAAAATTAACCGATTTTTAATTTTAAAAAATCGTTCAATGGATAATTTAATTACAAATTTTTTTTTCAAATACAAAATTCATAGCTGCCTTCAAATAAACCCCCTACGGAGGGTAGAAAAAAACAAAAAACGGTGGCAGGACTAAAAAATTAACCAATTTTTAATTTTAAAAAACCGTTTGATAGATAATTTAATTACACATTTTTTTTTCAAATACAAAATTCATAGCTGCCTTCAAATAAACCACCTACAGAGGGTAGAAAAAAACAAAAAACGGTGGCTGGACTAAAAAATTAACCGATTTTTAATTTTAAAAAATCGTTTAATAGATAATTTAATTACAAATTTTTTTTTTCAAATACAAAATTCATAGCTGCCTTCAAATAAACCCCCTACGGAGGGTAGAAAAAAACAAAAAACGGTGACTGGACTAAAAAATTAACCAATTTTTAATTTTAAAAAAGCGTTTGATATATAATTTAATTGCACATTTTTTTTTTCAAATACAAAATTCATAGCTGCCTTCAAATAAACCACCTACAGAGGGTAGAAAAAAACAAAAAACGGTGGCTGGACTAAAAAATTAACCGATTTAAATTTTAAAAAATCGTTTAATAGATAATTTGATTACAATTTTTTTTTCAAATACAAAATTCATAGCTGCCTTCAAATAAACCCCCTACGGAGGGTAGAAAAAAACAAAAAACGGTGGCTGGACTAAAAAATTTACCAACTTTTAATTTTAAAAAAGCGATTGATAGATAATTTATTTACAATTTTTTTTTTCAAATACCAAATTCATAGCTGCCTTCAAATAAACCACCTACAGAGGGTAGAAAAAAACAAAAAACGGTGGCTGGACTAAAAAATTAACCGATTTTTAATTTTAAAAAATCGTTTAATAGGTAATTTATTTACAATTTTTTTTTCAAATACTAAATTCATAGCTGCCTTCAAATAAACCACCTACAGAGGGTAGAAAAAAACAAAAAACGGTGGCTGGACTAAAAAATTAACCGATTTTTAATTTAAAAAAATCGTTTAATAGATAATTTAATTACAATTTTTTTTTTCAAATACAAAATTCATAGCTGCCTTCAAATAAACCACCTACAGAGGGTAGAAAAAAACAAAAAACGGTGGCTGGACTAAAAAATTAACCGATTTTTAATTTTAAAAAATCGTTTAATAGGTAATTTATTTACAATTTTTTTTTTCAAATACTAAATTCATAGCTGCCTTCAAATAAACCACCTACAGAGGGTAGAAAAAAACAAAAAACGGTGGCTGGACTAAAAAATTAACCGATTTTTAATTTTAAAAAATCGTTTAATAGATAATTTAATTACACATTTTTTTTTCAAATACAAAATTCATAGCTGCCTTCAACTAAACCCCCTACAGAGGGTAGAAAAATACAAAAAACGGTGGCTGGACTAAAAAATTAACCGATTTTTAATTTTTAAAAACATTTTGATAGATAATTTATTTCCAAATTTTTTTTTCAAATATCAAATTCATAGCTGCCTTCAAATAAACCCCCTACGGAGGGTAGAAAAATACAAAAAGGTGGCTGGACTAAAAAATTAACCGATTTTTAATTTTAAAAAATCGTTTAATAGATAATTTAATTACACATTTTTTTTTCAAATACAAAATTCATAGCTGCCTTCAACTAAACCCCCTACAGAGTGTAGCAAAATACAAAAAACGGTGGCTGGACTAAAAAATTAACCGATTTTTAATTTTTAAAAACAGTTTGATAGATAATTTATTTACAATTTTTTTTTCAAATACCAAATTCATAGCTGCCTTCAAATAAACTCCCTACGGATGGTAGAAAAATACAAAAAGTTGGCTGGACTAAAAAATTAACCGATTTTTAATTTTAAAAAAGCGATTGATAGATAATTTATTTACACATTTTTTTTTTCAAATACCAAATTTATAGCTGCCTTCAACTAAACCCCCTGCAGAGGGTAGAAAAAAACAAAAAACGGTGGCTGGACTAAAAAATTAACCGATTTTTAATTTTAAAAAATCGTTCAATGGATAATTTAATTACAAATTTTTTTTTTCAAATACAAAATTCATAGCTGCCTTCAAATAAACCCCCTACGGAGGGTAGAAAAAAACAAAAAACGGTGGCTGGACTAAAAAATTAACCAATTTTTAATTTTAAAAAACCGTTTGATAGATAATTTAATTACACATTTTTTTTTCAAATACAAAATTCATAGCTGCCTTCAAATAAACCACCTACAGAGGGTAGAAAAAAACAAAAAACGGTGGCTGGACTAAAAAATTAACCGATTTTTAATTTTAAAAAATCGTTTAATAGATAATTTAATTACAAATTTTTTTTTTCAAATACAAAATTCATAGCTGCCTTCAAATAAACCCCCTACGGAGGGTAGAAAAAAACAAAAAACGGTGACTGGACTAAAAAATTAACCAATTTTTAATTTTAAAAAAGCGTTTGATATATAATTTAATTGCACATTTTTTTTTTCAAATACAAAATTCATAGATGCCTTCAAATAAACCCCCTACGGAGGGTAGAAAAAAACAAAAAACGGTGGCTGGACTCAAAAATTAACCGATTTTTAATTTTAAAAAAGCGATTGATAGATAATTTATTTAAATTTTTTTTTTTTCAAATACAAAATTCATAGCTGCCTTCAAATAAACTCCCTACAGAGGGTAGAAAAAAACAAAAAACGGTGGCTGGACTAAAAAATTAACCGATTTTTAATTTTAAAAAATCGTTTAATAGATAATTTAATTACACATTTTTTTTTCAAATACAAAATTCATAGCTGCCTTCAACTAAACCCCCTACAGAGGGTAGAAAAATACAAAAAACGGTGGCTGGACTAAAAAATTAACCGATTTTTAATTTTTAAAAACATTTTGATAGATAATTTATTTCCAAATTTTTTTTTCAAATATCAAATTCATAGCTGCCTTCAAATAAACCCCCTACGGAGGGTAGAAAAATACAAAAAGGTGGCTGGACTAAAAAATTAACCGATTTTTAATTTTAAAAAATCGTTTAATAGATAATTTAATTACACATTTTTTTTTCAAATACAAAATTCATAGCTGCCTTCAACTAAACCCCCTACAGAGGGTAGCAAAATACAAAAAACGGTGGCTGGACTAAAAAATTAACCGATTTTTAATTTTTAAAAACAGTTTGATAGATAATTTATTTACAATTTTTTTTTCAAATACCAAATTCATAGCTGCCTTCAAATAAACTCCCTACGGATGGTAGAAAAATACAAAAAGTTGGCTGGACTAAAAAATTAACCGATTTTTAATTTTAAAAAAGCGATTGATAGATAATTTATTTACACATTTTTTTTTTCAAATACCAAATTTATAGCTGCCTTCAACTAAACCCCCTGCAGAGGGTAGAAAAAAACAAAAAACGGTGGCTGGACTAAAAAATTAACCGATTTTTAATTTTAAAAAATCGTTCAATGGATAATTTAATTACAAATTTTTTTTTTCAAATACAAAATTCATAGCTGCCTTCAAATAAACCCCCTACGGAGGGTAGAAAAAAACAAAAAACGGTGGCTGGACTAAAAAATTAACCAATTTTTAATTTTAAAAAACCGTTTGATAGATAATTTAATTACACATTTTTTTTTCAAATACAAAATTCATAGCTGCCTTCAAATAAACCACCTACAGAGGGTAGAAAAATACAAAAAACGGTGGCTGGACTAAAAAATTAACCGATTTTTAATTTTAAAAAATCGTTTAATAGATAATTTAATTACAAATTTTTTTTTCAAATACAAAATTCATAGCTGCCTTCAAATAAACCCCCTACGGAGGGTAGAAAAAAACAAAAAACGGTGACTGGACTAAAAAATTAACCAATTTTTAATTTTAAAAAAGCGTTTGATATATAATTTAATTGCACATTTTTTTTTTCAAATACAAAATTCATAGATGCCTTCAAATAAACCCCCTACGGAGGGTAGAAAAAAACAAAAAACGGTGGCTGGACTCAAAAATTAACCGATTTTTAATTTTAAAAAAGCGATTGATAGATAATTTATTTAAATTTTTTTTTTTTCAAATACAAAATTCATAGCTGCCTTCAAATAAACTCCCTACAGAGGGTAGAAAAAAACAAAAAACGGTGGCTGGACTAAAAAATTAACCGATTTTTAATTTTAAAAAATCGTTTAATAGATAATTTAATTACATTTTTTTTTTCAAATACAAAATTCATAGCTGCCTTCAAATAAACCCCCTACGGAGGGTAGAAAAAAACAAAAAACGGTGGCTGGACTAAAAAATTTACCAACTTTTAATTTTAAAAAAGCGATTGATAGATAATTTATTTACAATTTTTTTTTTCAAATACCAAATTCATAGCTGCCTTCAAATAAACCACCTACAGAGGGTAGAAAAAAACAAAAAACGGTGGCTGGACTAAAAAATTAACCGATTTTTAATTTTAAAAAATCGTTTAATAGGTAATTTATTTACAATTTTTTTTTTTCAAATACTAAATTCATAGCTGCCTTCAAATAAACCACCTACAGAGGGTAGAAAAAAACAAAAAACGGTGGCTGGACTAAAAAATTAACCGATTTTTAATTTAAAAAAATCGTTTAATAGATAATTTAATTACAAATTTTTTTTTCAAATACAAAATTCATAGCTGCCTTCAAATAAACCCCCTACGGAGGGTAGAAAAAAACAAAAAACGGTGGCTGGACTAAAAAATTAACCAATTTTTAATTTTAAAAAAGCGTTTGATATATAATTTAATTGCAATTTTTTTTTCAAATACCAAATTCATAGCTGCCTTCAAATAAACCCCCTACGGATGGTAGAAAAAAAACAAAAAACGGTGGCTGGACTAAAAAATTAACCGATTTTTAATTTTAAAAAATCGTTTAATAAATAATTTAATTGCAATTTTTTTTTCAAATACCAAATTCATAGCTGCCTTTAAATAAACCCCCTACGGATGGTAGAAAAAACAAAAAACGGTGGCTGGACTAAAAAATTAACCAATTTTTAATTTTAAAAAAGCGTTTGATATATAATTTAATTGCAATTTATTTTTTCAAATACCAAATTTATAGCTGCCTTCAACTAAACCCCCTACAGAGGGTAGAAAAAAACAAAAAACGGTGGCTGGACTAAAAAATTAACCGATTTTTAATTTTAAAAAATCGTTTAATAGATAATTTATTTACAATTTTTTTTTTCAAATACCAAATTCATAGCTGCCTTCAAATAAACCACCTACAGAGGGTAGAAAAAAACAAAAAACGGTGGCTGGACTAAAAAATTAACCGATTTTTAATTTTAAAAAATCGTTTAATAGATAATTTAATTACAAATTTTTTTTTCAAATACAAAATTCATAGCTGCCTTCAAATAAACCCCCTACGGAGGGTAGAAAAAAACAAAAAACGGTGGCTGGACTAAAAAATTAACCGATTTTTAATTTTAAAAAATCGTTTAATAGATAATTTAATTACAAATTTTTTTTTTCAAATACAAAATTCATAGCTGCCTTCAAATAAACCCCCTACGGAGGGTAGAAAAAAACAAAAAACGGTGGCTGGACTAAAAAATTAACCGATTTTTAATTTTAAAAAAGCGATTGATAGATAATTTATTTACAATTTTTTTTTTCAAATACCAAATTCATAGCTGCCTTCAAATAAACCACCTACGGAGGGTAGAAAAAAACAAAAAACGGTGGCTGGACTAAAAAATTAACCAATTTTTAATTTTAAAAAACCGTTTGATAGATAATTTAAATACACATTTTTTTTTCAAATACAAAATTCATAGCTGCCTTCAAATAAACCCCCTACAGAGGGTATAAAAAAACAATAAACGGTGGCTGGACTAAAAAATTAACCAATTTTTAATTTTAAAAAAGCGTTTGATATATAATTTAATTGCAATTTATTTTTTCAAATACCAAATTCATAGCTGCCTTCAAATAAACCCCCTACGGATGGTAGAAAAAAAAACAAAAACCGGTGGCTTGACTAAAAAATTAACCGATTTTTAATTTAAAAAAATCGTTTAATAAATAATTTAATTGCAATTTTTTTTTCAAATACCAAATTCATAGCTGCCTTCAAATAAACCACCTACAGAGGGTAGAAAAAAACAAAAAACGGTGGCTGGACTAAAAAATTAACCGATTTTTAATTTAAAAAAATCGTTTAATAGATGATTTAATTACAAATTTTTTTTTCAAATACAAAATTCATAGCTGCCTTCAAATAAACCCCCTACGGAGGGTAGAAAAAAACAAAAAACGGTGGCTGGACTAAAAAATTAACCGATTTTTAATTTTAAAAAAGCGATTGATAGATAATTTATTTACAATTTTTTTTTTCAAATACCAAATTCATAGCTGCCTTCAAATAAACCACCTACAGAGGGTAGAAAAAAACAAAAAACGGTGGCTGGACTAAAAAATTAACCGATTTTTAATTTTAAAAAATCGTTTAATAGGTAATTTATTTACAATTTTTTTTTTCAAATACTAAATTCATAGCTGCCTTCAAATAAACCACCTACAGAGGGTAGAAAAAAACAAAAAACGGTGGCTGGACTAAAAAATTAACCGATTTTTAATTTAAAAAAATCGTTTAATAGATGATTTAATTACAAATTTTTTTTTCAAATACAAAATTCATAGCTGCCTTCAAATAAACCCCCTACGGAGGGTAGAAAAAAACAAAAAACGGTGGCTGGACTAAAAAATTAACCGATTTTTAATTTTAAAAAAGCGATTGATAGATAATTTATTTACAATTTTTTTTTTCAAATACCAAATTTATAGCTGCCTTCAACTAAACCCCCTACAGAGGGTAGAAAAAAACAAAAAACGGTGGCTGGACTAAAAAATTAACCGATTTTTTATTTTAAAAAATCGTTCAATGGATAATTTAATTACAAATTTTTTTTTTCAAATACAAAATTCATAGCTGCCTTCAAATAAACCCCCTACGGAGGGTAGAAAAAAACAAAAAACGGTGGCAGGACTAAAAAATTAACCAATTTTTAATTTTAAAAAACCGTTTGATAGATAATTTAATTACACATTTTTTTTTTAAATACAAAATTCATAGCTGCCTTCAAATAAACCACCTACAGAGGGTAGAAAAAAACAAAAAACGGTGGCTGGACTAAAAAATTAACTGATTTTTAATTTTAAAAAATCGTTTAATAGATAATTTAATTACAATTTTTTGTTTCAAATACAAAATTCATAGCTGCCTTCAAATAAACCCCCTACGGAGGGTAGAAAAAAACAAAAAACGGTGACTGGACTAAAAAATTAACCAATTTTTAATTTTAAAAAAGCGTTTGATATATAATTTAATTGCACATTTTTTTTTCAAATACAAAATTCATAGATGCCTTCAAATAAACCCCCTACGGAGGGTAGAAAAAAACAAAAAACGGTGGCTGGACTCAAAAATTAACCGATTTTTAATTTTAAAAAATCGTTTAATAGATAATTTAATTACAATTTTTTTTTTTCAAATACAAAATTCATAGCTGCCTTCAAATAAACCCCCTACGGAGGGTAGAAAAAAACAAAAAACGGTGGCTGGACTAAAAAATTTACCAACTTTTAATTTTAAAAAAGCGATTGATAGATAATTTATTTACAATTTTTTTTTTCAAATACCAAATTCATAGCTGCCTTCAAATAAACCCCCTACGGAGGGTAGAAAAAAACAAAAAACGGTGGCTGGACTAAAAAATTAACCAATTTTTAATTTTAAAAAAGCGTTTGATATATAATTTAATTGCAATTTTTTTTTTCAAATACCTAATTCATAGCTGCCTTCAAATTAACCACCTACAGAGGGTAGAAAAAAACAAAAAACGGTGGCTGGACTAAAAAATTAACCGATTTTTAATTTTAAAAAATCGTTTAATAGGTAATTTATTTACAATTTTTTTTTCAAATACTAAATTCATAGCTGCCTTCAAATAAACCACCTACAGAGGGTAGAAAAAAACAAAAAACGGTGGCTGGACTAAAAAATTAACCGATTTTTAATTTAAAAAAATCGTTTAATAGATAATTTAATTACAAATTTTTTTTTCAAATACAAAATTCATAGCTGCCTTCAAATAAACCCCCTACAGAGGGTAGAAAAAAACAAAAAACGGTGGCTGGACTAAAAAATTAACCGATTTTTAATTTAAAAAAATCGTTTAATAGGTAATTTATTTACAATTTTTTTTTCAAATACTAAATTCATAGCTGCCTTCAAATAAACCACCTACAGAGGGTAGAAAAAAACAAAAAACGGTGGCTGGACTAAAAAATTAACCGATTTTTAATTTAAAAAAATCGTTTAATAGATAATTTAATTACAATTTTTTTTTTCAAATACAAAATTCATAGCTGCCTTCAAATAAACCCCCTACGGAGGGTAGAAAAAAACAAAAAACGGTGGCTGGACTAAAAAATTAACCAATTTTTAATTTTAAAAAAGCGTTTGATATATAATTTAATTGCAATTTTTTTTTTCAAATACCTAATTCATAGCTGCCTTCAAATTAACCACCTACAGAGGGTAGAAAAAAACAAAAAACGGTGGCTGGACTAAAAAATTAACCGATTTTTAATTTTAAAAAATCGTTTAATAGGTAATTTATTTACAATTTTTTTTTCAAATACTAAATTCATAGCTGCCTTCAAATAAACCACCTACAGAGGGTAGAAAAAAACAAAAAACGGTGGCTGGACTAAAAAATTAACCGATTTTTAATTTAAAAAAATCGTTTAATAGATAATTTAATTACAAATTTTTTTTTCAAATACAAAATTCATAGCTGCCTTCAAATAAACCCCCTACGGAGGGTAGAAAAAAACAAAAAACGGTGGCTGGACTAAAAAATTAACCAATTTTTAATTTTAAAAAAGCGTTTGATATATAATTTAATTGCAATTTTTTTTTTCATATACCTAATTCATAGCTGCCTTCAAATTAACCACCTACAGAGGGTAGAAAAAAACAAAAAACGGTGGCTGGACTAAAAAATTAACCGATTTTTAATTTAAAAAAATCGTTTAATAGATAATTTAATTACAAATTTTTTTTTCAAATACAAAATTGATAGCTGCCTTCAAATAAACCCTCTACGGAGGGTAGAAAAAAACAAAAAACGGTGGCTGGACTAAAAAATTAACCAATTTTTAATTTTAAAAAAGCGTTTGATATATAATTTAATTGCAATTTTTTTTTTTTCAAATACCAAATTCATAGCTGCCTTCAAATAAACCCCCTACGGATAGTAGAAAAATACAAAAAGGTGGCTGGACTACAAAATTAACCAATTTTTAATTTTAAAAAAGCGTTTGATATATAATTTAATTGCAATTTTTTTTTTCAAATACCAAATTCATAGCTGCCTTCAAATAAACCCCCTACGGATGGTAGAAAAAAAACAAAAAACGGTGGCTGGACTAAAAAATTAACCGATTTTTAATTTTAAAAAATCGTTTAATAAATAATTTAATTGCAATTTTTTTTTCAAATACCAAATTCATAGCTGCCTTCAAATAAACACCCTACGGATGGTAGAAAAAACAAAAAACGGTGGCTGGACTAAAAAATTAACCGATTTTTAATTTTAAAAAAGCGATTGATAGATAATTTATTTACAATTTTTTTTTTCAAATACCAAATTTATTGCTGCCTTCAACTAAACCCCCTACAGAGGGTAGAAAAAAACAAAAAACGGTGGCTGGACTAAAAAATTAACCAATTTTTAATTTTAAAAAAGCGTTTGATAGATAATTTAATTACACATTTTTTTTTTAAATACAAAATTCATAGCTGCCTTCAAATAAACCCCCTACAGAGGGTATAAAAAAACAATAAACGGTGGCTGGACTAAAAAATTAACCAATTTTTAATTTTAAAAAAGCGTTTGATATATAATTTAATTGCAATTTTTTTTTCAAATACCAAATTCATAGCTGCCTTCAAATAAACCCCCTACGGATGGTAGAAAAAAAACAAAAACCGGTGGCTTGACTAAAAAATTAACCGATTTTTAATTTAAAAAAATCGTTTAATAAATAATTTAATTGCAATTTTTTTTTCAAATACCAAATTCATAGCTGCCTTCAAATAAACACCATACGGATGGTAGAAAAAACAAAAAACGGTGGCTGGACTAAAAAATTAACCGATTTTTAATTTTAAAAAAGCGATTGATAGATAATTTATTTACAATTTTTTTTTCAAATACCAAATTTATAGCTGCCTTCAACTAAACCCCCTACAGAGGGTAGAAAAAAACAAAAAACGGTGGCTGGACTAAAAAATTAACCGATTTTTAATTTTAAAAAAGCGATTGATAGATAATTTATTTAAATTTTTTTTTTTCAAATACAAAATTCATAGCTGCCTTCAAATAAACCCCCTACAGAGGGTAGAAAAAAACAAAAAACGGTGGCTGGACTAAAAAATTAACCGATTTTTAATTTTAAAAAATCGTTTAATAGATAATTTAATTACAATTTTTTTTTTCAAATACAAAATTCATAGCTGCCTTCAAATAAACCCCCTACGGAGGGTAGAAAAAAACAAAAAACGGTGGCTGGACTAAAAAATTTACCAACTTTTAATTTTAAAAAAGCGATTGATAGATAATTTATTTACAATTTTTTTTTTCAAATACCAAATTCATAGCTGCCTTCAAATAAACCACCTACAGAGGGTAGAAAAAAACAAAAAACGGTGGCTGGACTAAAAAATTAACCGATTTTTAATTTTAAAAAATCGTTTAATAGGTAATTTATTTACAATTTTTTTTTTCAAATACTAAATTCATAGCTGCCTTCAAATAAACCACCTACAGAGGGTAGAAAAAAACAAAAAACGGTGGCTGGACTAAAAAATTAACCGATTTTTAATTTAAAAAAATCGTTTAATAGATAATTTAATTACAAATTTTTTTTTCAAATACAAAATTCATAGCTGCCTTCAAATAAACCCCCTACGGAGGGTAGAAAAAAACAAAAAACGGTGGCTGGACTAAAAAATTAACCGATTTTTAATTTTAAAAAAGCGATTGATAGATAATTTATTTACAATTTTTTTTTTCAAATACCAAATTTATAGCTGCCTTCAACTAAACCCCCTACAAAGGGTAGAAAAAAACAAAAAACGGTGGCTGGACTAAAAAATTAACCGATTTTTAATTTTAAAAAATCGTTCAATGGATAATTTAATTACAAATTTTTTTTTTCAAATACAAAATTCATAGCTGCCTTCAAATAAACCCCCTACGGAGGGTAGAAAAAAACAAAAAACGGTGGCAGGACTAAAAAATTAACCAATTTTTAATTTTAAAAAACCGTTTGATAGATAATTTAATTACACATTTTTTTTTTAAATACAAAATTCATAGCTGCCTTCAAATAAACCCCCTACGGAGGGTAGAAAAAAACAAAAAACGGTGGCTGGACTAAAAAATTAACCAATTTTTAATTTTAAAAAAGCGTTTGATATATAATTTAATTGCAATTTTTTTTTTCAAATACCTAATTCATAGCTGCCTTCAAATTAACCACCTACAGAGGGTAGAAAAAAACAAAAAACGGTGGCTGGACTAAAAAATTAACCGATTTTTAATTTTAAAAAATCGTTTAATAGGTAATTTATTTACAATTTTTTTTTCAAATACTAAATTCATAGCTGCCTTCAAATAAACCACCTACAGAGGGTAGAAAAAAACAAAAAACGGTGGCTGGACTAAAAAATTAACCGATTTTTAATTTAAAAAAATCGTTTAATAGATAATTTAATTACAAATTTTTTTTTCAAATACAAAATTCATAGCTGCCTTCAAATAAACCCCCTACGGAGGGTAGAAAAAAACAAAAAACGGTGGCTGGACTAAAAAATTAACCGATTTTTAATTTAAAAAAATCGTTTAATAGATAATTTAATTACAAATTTTTTTTTCAAATACAAAATTCATAGCTGCCTTCAAATAAACCCTCTACGGAGGGTAGAAAAAAACAAAAAACGGTGGCTGGACTAAAAAATTAACCAATTTTTAATTTTAAAAAAGCGTTTGATATATAATTTAATTGCAATTTTTTTTTTTTCAAATACCAAATTCATAGCTGCCTTCAAATAAACCCCCTACGGATAGTAGAAAAATACAAAAAGGTGGCTGGACTACAAAATTAACCAATTTTTAATTTTAAAAAAGCGTTTGATATATAATTTAATTGCAATTTTTTTTTCAAATACCAAATTCATAGCTGCCTTCAAATAAACCCCCTACGGATGGTAGAAAAAAAACAAAAAACGGTGGCTGGACTAAAAAATTAACCGATTTTTAATTTTAAAAAATCGTTTAATAAATAATTTAATTGCAATTTTTTTTTCAAATACCAAATTCATAGCTGCCTTTAAATAAACACCCTACGGATGGTAGAAAAAACAAAAAACGGTGGCTGGACTAAAAAATTAACCGATTTTTAATTTTAAAAAAGCGATTGATAGATAATTTATTTACAATTTTTTTTTTTCAAATACCAAATTTATAGCTGCCTTCAACTAAACCCCCTACAGAGGGTAGAAAAAAACAAAAAACGGTGGCTGGACTAAAAAATTAACCAATTTTTAATTTTAAAAAAGCGTTTGATATATAATTTAATTGCAATTTTTTTTTTCAAATACCAAATTCATAGCTGCCTTCAAATAAACACCCTACGGATGGTAGAAAAAACAAAAAACGGTGGCTGGACTAAAAAATTAACCGATTTTTAATTTTAAAAAAGCGATTGATAGATAATTTATTTAAACATTTTTTTTTTCAAATACCAAATTTATAGCTGCCTTCAACTAAACCCCCTACAGAGGGTAGAAAAAAACAAAAAACGGTGGCTGGACTAAAAAATTAACCGATTTTTAATTTTAAAAAATCGTTCAATGGATAATTTAATTACAAATTTTTTTTTTCAAATACAAAATTCATAGCTGCCTTCAAATAAACCCCCTACGGAGGGTAGAAAAAAACAAAAAACGGTGGCTGGACTAAAAAATTAACCAATTTTTAATTTTAAAAAACCGTTTGATAGATAATTTAATTACACATTTTTTTTTCAAATACAAAATTCATAGCTGCCTTCAAATAAACCACCTACAGAGGGTAGAAAAAAACAAAAAACGGTGGCTGGACTAAAAAATTAACCGATTTTTAATTTTAAAAAATCGTTTAATAGATAATTTAATTACAATTTTTTTTTTCAAATACAAAATTCATAGCTGCCTTCAAATAAACCCCCTACGGAGGGTAGAAAAAAACAAAAAACGGTGACTGGACTAAAAAATTAACCAAATTTTAATTTTAAAAAAGCGTTTGATATATAATTTAATTGCACATTTTTTTTCAAATACAAAATTCATAGATGCCTTCAAATAAACCCCCTACGGAGGGTAGAAAAAAACAAAAAACGGTGGCTGGACTCAAAAATTAACCGATTTTTAATTTTAAAAAAGCGATTGATAGATAATTTATTTAAATTTTTTTTTTTCAAATACAAAATTCATAGCTGCCTTCAAATAAACCCCCTACAGAGGGTAGAAAAAAACAAAAAACGGTGGCTGGACTAAAAAATTAACCGATTTTTAATTTTAAAAAATCGTTTAATAGATAATTTAATTACAATTTTTTTTTTCAAATACAAAATTCATAGCTGCCTTCAAATAAACCCCCTACGGAGGGTAGAAAAAAACAAAAAACGGTGACTGGACTAAAAAATTTACCAACTTTTAATTTTAAAAAAGCGATTGATAGATAATTTATTTACAATTTTTTTTTTCAAATACCAAATTCATAGCTGCCTTCAAATAAACCACCTACAGAGGGTAGAAAAAAACAAAAAACGGTGGCTGGACTAAAAAATTAACCGATTTTTAATTTTAAAAAATCGTTTAATAGGTAATTTATTTACAATTTTTTTTGTTCAAATACTAAATTCATAGCTGCCTTCAAATAAACCACCTACAGAGGGTAGAAAAAAACAAAAAACGGTGGCTGGACTAAAAAATTAACCGATTTTTAATTTAAAAAAATCGTTTAATAGATAATTTAATTACAAATTTTTTTTTCAAATACAAAATTCATAGCTGCCTTCAAATAAACCCCCTACGGAGGGTAGAAAAAAACAAAAAACGGTGGCTGGACTAAAAAATTAACCAATTTTTAATTTTAAAAAAGCGTTTGATATATAATTTAATTGCAATTTTTTTTTTTCAAATACCTAATTCATAGCTGCCTTCAAATTAACCACCTACAGAGGGTAGAAAAAAACAAAAAACGGTGGCTGGACTAAAAAATTAACCGATTTTTAATTTTAAAAAATCGTTTAATAGATAATTTAATTACAAATTTTTTTTTCAAATACAAAATTCATAGCTGCCTTCAAATAAACCCCCTACGGAGGGTAGAAAAAAAACAAAAAACGGTGGCTGGACTAAAAAATTAACCGATTTTTAATTTTAAAAAATCGTTTAATAGATAATTTAATTACACATTTTTTTTTCAAATACAAAATTCATAGCTGCCTTCAAATAAACCCCCTACAGAGGGTAGAAAAAAACAATAAACGGTGGCTGGACTAAAAAATTAACCGATTTTTAATTTTAAAAAAGCGTTTGATAGATAATTTAATTACAAATTCTTTTTTCAAATACAAAATTCGTATTTGCCTTTAAATAAACCCCCTACAAAGGGTAGAAAAATACAAAAAGGTGGCTGGACTAAAAAATTAACCAATTTTTAATTTTAAAAAAGCGTTTGATATATAATTTAATTGCAATTTTTTTTTTCAAATACCAAATTCATAGCTGCCTTCAAATAAACCCCCTACGGATTGTAGAAAAAAACAAAAAACGGTGGCTGGACTAAAAAATTAACCGATTTTTAATTTTAAAAAATCGTTTAATAAATAATTTAATTGCAATTTTTTTTTCAAATACCAAATTCAAAGCTTCCTTCAAATAAACCACCTACAGAGAATAGAAAAAAACAAAAAACGGTGGCTGGACTAAAAAATTAACCGATTTTTAATTTTAAAAAATCGTTTAATAGATAATTTAATTACAATTTTTTTTTTCAAATACAAAATTCATAGCTGCCTTCAAATAAACCCCCTACAGAGGGTAGAAAAAAACAAAAAACGGTGGCTGGACTAAAAAATTAACCGATTTTTAATTTTAAAAAATCGTTTAATAGATAATTTAATTACAATTTTTTTTTTTCAAATACAAAATTCATAGCTGCCTTCAAATAAACCCCCTACGGAGGGTAGAAAAAAACAAAAAACGGTGGCTGGACTAAAAAATTAACCGATTTTTAATTTAAAAAAATCGTTTAATAGGTAATTTATTTACAAATTTTTTTTTCAAATACCAAATTCATAGCTGCCTTCAAATAAACCCCCTACGGATGGTAGAAGAAACAAAAAACGGTGGCTGGACTAAAAAATTAACCGATTTTTAATTTTAAAAAAGCGATTGATAGATCATTTATTTACAATTTTTTTTTCAAATACTAAATTCATAGCTGCCTTCAAATAAACCACCTACAGAGGGTAGAAAAAACAAAAAACGGTGGCTGGACTAAAAAATTAACCGATTTTTAATATAAAAAAATCGTTTAATAGATAATTTAATTACACATTTTTTTTTCAAATACAAAATTCATAGCTGCCTTCAACTAAACCACCTACAGAGGGTAGAAAAAAACAAAAAACGGTGGCTGGACTAAAAAATTAACCGATTTTTAATTTAAAAAAATCGTTTAATAGATAATTTATTTCCAAATTTTTTTTTCAAATATCAAATTCATAGCTGCCTTCAAATAAACCCCCTACGGAGGGTAGAAAAATACAAAAAGGTGGCTGGACTAAAAAATTAACCAATTTTTAATTTTAAAAAAGCGTTTGATATATAATTTAATTGCAATTTTTTTTTTCAAATACCAAATTCATAGCTGGCTTCAACTAAACCCCCTACAGAGGGTAGAAAAAAACAAAAAAACGGTGGCTGGACTAAAAAATTAACCGATTTTTAATTTTAAAATAGCGTTTGATAGATAATTTAATTGCAAATTCTTTTTTCAAATACAAAATTCGTATTTGCCTTTAAATAAACCCCCTACAAAGGGTAGAAAAATACAAAAAGGTGGCTGGACTAAAAAATTAACCAATTTTTAATTTTAAAAAAGCGTTTGATATATAATTTAATTGCAATTTTTTTTTTCAAATACCAAATTCATAGCTGCCTTCAAATAAACCCCCTACGGATGGTAGAAAAAAACAAAAAACGGTGGCTGGACTAAAAAATTAACCGATTTTTAATTTTAAAAAATCGTTTAATAGATAATTTAATTACAAATTTTTTTTTCAAATACAAAATTCATAGCTGCCTTCAAATAAACCCCCTACGGAGGGTAGAAAAAAACAAAAAACGGTGGCTGGACTAAAAAATTAACCAATTTTTAATTTTAAAAAACCGTTTGATAAATAATTTAATTACACATTTTTTTTTTCAAATACAAAATTCATAGCTGCCTTCAAATAAACCACCTACAGAGGGTAGAAAAAAACAAAAAACGGTGGCTGGACTAAAAAATTAACCGATTTTTAATTTTAAAAAAGCGATTGATAGATCATTTATTTACAATTTTTTTTTTCAAATAGTAAATTCATAGCTGCCTTCAAATAAACCACCTACAGAGGGTAGAAAAAAACAAAAAACGGTGGCTGGACTAAAAAATTAACCGATTTTTAATTTAAAAAAATCGTTTAATAGATAATTTAATTACAAATTTTTTTTTTCAAATACAAAATTCATAGCTGCCTTCAAATAAACCCCCTACGGAGGGTAGAAAAAAACAAAAAACGGTGGCTGGACTAAAAAATTAACCGATTTTTAATTTTAAAAAAGCAATTGATAGATAATTTATTTACAATTTTTTTTTTCAAATACCAAATTCATAGCTGCCTTCAAATAAACCACCTACAGAGGGTAGAAAAAAACAAAAAACGGTGGCTGGACTAAAAAATTAACCGATTTTTAATTTAAAAAAATCGTTTAATAGATAATTTAATTTTTTTTTTTTTTTTTTTATTAGTATATTTGCAATTTTTACAATCAACTCAATTAAGTTTATAGAGCCATAAGTAAATGTGATGAATGGATTAACATGATAGGAATATTCATCCAGTGACGATATTCTCGTGTGTTGACCGGTGTCTAAATCATTCGTCTTCCATAAGATCCGTGGGCCAGAGTCTATGGAGTCTTCTGGTGGCGTTAGGTGGGTTGCTCATTACACTGATGTAATCATTTTCATTGTTTTGAATGTTGTCTTTGTACTTTTTTGCATATCTTTTGATTTCGTCAGCGACGTATGCTATCCGGAGATCATTGTGTAGTGTTTGGTTCGTTACATACCATGGGGCGTTGGTGATAGTGCGTAAGATTTTTGACTGCAATCTTTGGATGATTTTGACGTGAGACGGTTTGGTGCAGCCCCATAGTTGTATACCGTATGTCCAAATCGGTTTCAACATACATTTGTACAGTAGCAATTTGTTTTCGAGGGTTAGTTTTGCTCTTCGCCCTATTAGCCATTGCATTTCTCGGACCTTGAGGTTTAATTGTTGTCGCTTGGTTTTTATGTGTTTACTCCATGTGAGTTTTTGATCAAGATGTAGGCCTAAATACTTAACTTCGGTTTGGAGCGGTATGATTCTGCTTTGAAATGTGACTGGTGGACATAGGGTACGCCTCGTAGTAAATGTTATTTGCGCAGATTTGTTGCTGTTTATTTTTATTCTCCATTTGTCGAACCAGATCTGAAGTATGTCGAGATGCTCTTGTAGATGTTGAGATGCTACCACTGGATCTTCGTTTATTGCCAAAATAGCTGTGTCGTCGGCAAATGTGGCTATCGTTGTGTTGTCTGTTACAGGTAAGTCTCTGGTATAGATTAAATACAATAGTGGCCCCATGACACTTCCCTGTGGAACACCGGATCTAATAGGATTGCACTGCGATATCGTATTATTGTACTTTATTTGGAAATGCCTTTCGGAGAGATATGATTTCAATAATTGATAGTAAGGGCTTGGTAAAGTGCTTTTGATCTTGAATAATAGTCCCGGGTGCCAGACCTTGTCGAAAGCTTGTGCGACATCAAGAAATGCAGCTATACAATATGTTTTTTCTTCGAGGCTAGTGATTATTTTATTCACGATTCTGTGTGTTTGGTGTACTGTCGAGTGCTGCTCCCTGAACCCAAATTGGAAATTAGGAATTATGCCGTTTATCTTGATGTCGTTTGAGATTCTATGTAATAGTAGTCTTTCGAATAACTTTGATGGGATCGGTAGCAGACTGATGGGGCGATACGATCCTGCTTCATTTGCGGGCTTTCCTGGTTTGTGGATGAGGATAATCTGGGCGAGTTTCCACAGGATAGGAAAATACGATAATCTTAGCATGCTATTGTATATAGTCGTCAAAAGTACTAGCGCTTTTTTTGGAAGTTTTCTTAATACTTTGCTCGTAATTAGGTCATATCCCGGAGCTTTGTGCAGTTTTAGGCTTTTTATTTCCTTTGCAACTTCACGAGGAGAGATGGGTGTAATTGGAAGTGCCATTTGAAGTGGTGCATCCAGGTAGTTGTCAATTTCGCTATTGTCGTTATTTCCATTTTGATCATGAGGTGTGAATACTTGGACCAGATGTTCAGCAAAGGTGTTAGCCTTTTCTCTTTCGCTTCGGGACCATGTTCCATCCGCTCTTCTAATAGGTGGGGTAGGTGTTTGAGGTTTCTTGAATTTCTTTGTGGCCTTCCATATTGTGTGGTCTTCTCTTTTAAGTGATGTTATATATTGTTCGAATGATCTGTTTTTGATGTTAATTAGGGTTCTGTGTAGCTTGTGTTTTAATCTGTTGTAGATGTTTCTGTCCTCTTCATGTCTTGTTCTCTGCCATTTCTGCCTTGCTCTTCTTTTCTCACTTACTAACTCGCGTACATATCGAGGTAAATTAATTGTGCTAGTTTTTATACCGACTTGGTTCGTTGACTTCCAGGCTGCGTTTTGAACTAGAGTTGTGAAATGTTGTACTACTTCGTCGAGTTCGTCCGGGTTTTTAATTCTTGCCTTTAGGTTTATGTTTTCGTTAATATATGATTCAAAGATGTCCCATTTAGTGTTGTTATTTGTCAGTGTAGGTGTGGGCGGTTTATTTATTACGTAAGTGCTTAGTGTTAGTATGACTGGACTATGGTCTGACGATAATTCAAAGTTTGATTCTGTTGTCATATAGTTCGTAGCGAAGCCTTTTGATATAAAAAAGTCTAGTAAATCTGGGAGTTTGTTGGCATCGGTGGGCCAGTAAGTCGGTTCTCCAGTGGTAAGAGAGTCACAGTTCAGTTTGTTCATCGCTTTGAGAAGATTTCTGCCTTTTGGGGTTATTAGTCTTGCGCCCCATTGGGAATGTTTTGCGTTCCAGTCACCACCTGCTAAAAACTTGTTGCCTAGTGTTTCAAAGAATTCCTCATATTCTTCATTATGTATTGCATGCCTGGGGGGACAGTAGACGGCTGATATTGTTATTGGAGATGGCTTGCAGTCAACTTTAATATTGGTAGCTTGGGAATTTATTTGTCTGCATGTGATTAAGCTCATGATGAGAGATTGTGTTTCGAATTATAATAGCCGATCCGCCGTGTGCTGTGTCATCTGGATGAAGTGCTTGGTATAGTTTATAATACGGAATTTTTATCATAGTTCTTGTAGTGAAATGAGTCTCGGTGATTAATGCAATGTCTATTTTATGGGTGTGGAGGAATGTTTCTAGTTCTAATTTATGGTTGGAAAGTCCGTTGGCATTCCAGAGTAATATTCGCAGAGAGTTGAAAATTAAGCTAGTTTATTTATTACTGTGCTTAGCATGTTTAGAACCATGCTGTTTTGGTTGATAAGCTGATTAAACATTGCTTTAAATTCGTTTAGAAAGGTAGATAATTGTACTCCAAGATCAGTGGGTTGGTGCCATGTGTCGCCGTTGTTGATGTTGTGGTTCCCTTTTGCTGCTTGTGCATATGTTTGTTGATTATTAGAGCTTTGTTGTTGTACGTTTGAAGGAATTCTTGGGTTGATAGGAGTTTGCATATTTGGAGTATTTATTTTATTAGGATTAGTTTTGTTTCTTGCGTTTATTAGGTCTTTATAAACGGAGCAACCTTTGTAATTAGCAGGATGTTCGCCTTTGCAAAGCACACAAGTAGCTGGTGTATCTTTGGGTTTTTTGCAAATTTTTGTATCGTGTGGGCCTGCACATTTCACGCAGTTATATAGTTTTGTACAGTAACTTTTGGAGTGCCCGTATGCTTGACAGCGCATACATTGGATAATACCTTTTTTGTACCTTGGTGGCTCAATATCGATTTTAGTGTGTGAGATGTATTCTACGTTGAAAACTTCTTTATTGTTGCTCTTCGGTTCCAGGTCTACAAAAAATAGGGGCAGAGGTTCCTTTGTAGATCTGTGTCTAACATTGACAACATTTCTTACTGTGTGGCCTTTTTTGGATAGTTCATCTATTATATCGTTTGGTGGAACAGAGTGGTGTAGTCCTCGGATAACGATTCTGTATGCTCTTTCCTGTCTTATTTGGTAAGTGTGATGTACTATGTTTTCTTCTCTCATGTAGGTAATAAGTTTCCTATAAGTGTCTGGAACATGGGCATTGATCCTTATTATATTATTAGGGAGAGCTTTGGTATAGTATGTTTCTTCTGGTGTCGCTGTGGCTAAACTATCCAACATCAATTTATAATCTTTGACTCCATAAACATATATAGGTGGTGGTTTAGGGTCTCTTTGCGTTTGACTTGGTGGCTGGGTCTTATTTCCACTGGAAGGATTGTCGTTGACCATTTCAACTTCTTCTGTGTTTTTTTCCGAGAGCGTTTGGAATCTGTTTGTTGTTGTGGTTTGTTGGGTAGTTTCTGTAGATTTTTGTGTCCTGTAGCGTTTTCTTTTGTGTGAAACCTCTTGCCACGGGTGGCTTTTCTGTGCTTCTGTTTGATCGTTACTATCATGTAACATGTATTCTTCATCATCACTTGATGGTAGGCTTGCCGTCTCATTCAATTGGGTATTTCTTCTTGGAGGGTTTTGTTGGCTGGTAAAATGAGTTTGGTTTACATACGGGTTTGGGGGTAATATTGGTTGAGAAACGTGTGTTGGAAGAGCGTTTTGGTTTTGAGGAAAAGGGTTTTGGTGAAATGACTGTTGTTGAATGTTTGGCATCATTGGATTCATCGACTGGAATGTTGGTTGAGGCTGCATAAAATTTCCTGACTGCATTGCTTGCATGTAGTACGCGTTTTGTATATCGTTGCTCGAACCGGGGCCATTGCCGGTCGGAAACATTGTTTTGTTCAGATTAAATATCTGATGATGTGTGCAGTTGATACACACTCAACTCGAAAAACTGTTAAACCGATAAATACACTGATAAGTTTATGGAAGAATTCGCAAAATAATATAAACAATTATAGTTTTGCACTTTAAAAGTCAAAAATGCAGGCACATTGGTGTGTTACATGTTGCTATTTGGTACTAGGCTTACTGTCCAGAATTATTTTCCGCTTTAAATCACCGTTGTCACACTAACTATCACAGAGTGAACACATTAGCTGTTAACCGGGTGTTGGTTCAATTGACCTCCAGATAATTTAATTACAAATTTTTTTTTTCAAATACAAAATTCATAGCTGCCTTCAAATAAACCCCCTACGGAGGGTAGAAAAAAACAAAAAACGGTGGCTGGACTAAAAAATTAACCAATTTTTAATTTTAAAAAACCGTTTGATAGATAATTTAATTACACATTTTTTTTCAAATACAAAATTTATAGCTGCCTTCAAATAAACCACCTACAGAGGGTAGAAAAAAACAAAAAACGGTGGCTGGACTAAAAAATTAACCGATTTTTAATTTTAAAAAATCGTTTAATAGATAATTTAATTACACATTTTTTTTTCAAATACAAAATTCATAGCTGCCTTCAACTAAACCCCCTACAGAGGGTAGAAAAATTCAAAAAACGGTGGCTGGACTAAAAAATTAACCGATTTTTAATTTTTAAAAACAGTTTGATAGATAATTTATTTCCAAATTTTTTTTTCAAATATCAAATTCATAGCTGCCTTCAAATAAACCCCCTACGGAGGGTAGAAAAAAACAAAAAACGGTGGCTGGACTAAAAAATTAACCAATTTTTAATTTTAAAAAACCGTTTGATAGATAATTTAATTACACATTTTTTTTTCAAATACAAAATTCATAGCTGCCTTCAAATAAACCACCTACAGAGGGTAGAAAAAAACAAAAAACGGTGGCTGGACTAAAAAATTAACCGATTTTTAATTTTAAAAAATCGTTTAATAGATAATTTAATTACACATTTTTTTTTCAAATACAAAATTCATAGCTGCCTTCAAATAAACCACCTACAGAGGGTAGAAAAAAACAAAAAACGGTGGCTGGACTAAAAAATTAACCAATTTTTAATTTTAAAAAACCGTTTGATAGATAATTTAATTACACATTTTTTTTTCAAATACAAAATTCATAGCTGCCTTCAAATAAACCACCTACAGAGGGTAGAAAAAAACAAAAAACGGTGGCTGGACTAAAAAATTTACCAACTTTTAATTTTAAAAAAGCGATTGATAGATAATTTATTTACAATTTTGTTTTTCAAATACCAAATTCATAGCTGCCTTCAAATAAACCCCCTACGGATGGTAGAAAAAACAAAAAACGATGGCTGGACTAAAAAATTAACCGATTTTTAATTTTAAAAAAGCGATTGATAGATCATTTATTTACAATTTTTTTTTCAAATACCAAATTCATAGCTGCCTTCAAATAAACCACCTACAGAGGGTAGAAAAAAACAAAAAACGGTGGCTGGACTAAAAAATTAACCGATTTTTAATTTAAAAAAATCGTTTAATAGATAATTTAATTACAATTTTTTTTTTCAAATACAAAATTCATAGCTGCCTTCAAATAAACCCCCTACGGAGGGTAGAAAAAAACAAAAAACGGTGGCTGGACTAAAAAATTAACCAATTTTTAATTTTAAAAAAGCGTTTGATATATAATTTAATTGCAATTTTTTTTTTCAAATACCAAATTCATAGCTGCCTTCAAATAAACTCCCTACGGATGGTAGAAAAATACAAAAAGTTGGCTGGACTAAAAAATTAACCGATTTTTAATTTTAAAAAAGCGATTGATAGATAATTTATTTACAATTTTTTTTTTCAAATACCAAATTCATAGCTGCCTTTAAATAAACCACCTACGGAGGGTAGAAAAAAACAAAAAACGGTGGCTGGACTAAAAAATTAACCAATTTTTAATTTTAAAAAACCGTTTGATAGATAATTTAAATACACATTTTTTTTTTCAAATACAAAATATATAGCTGCCTTCAAATAAACCCCCTACAGAGGGTATAAAAAAACAATAAACGGTGGCTGGACTAAAAAATTAACCAATTTTTAATTTTAAAAAAGCGTTTGATATATAATTTAATTGCAATTTTTTTTTTCAAATACCAAATTCATAGCTGCCTTCAAATAAACCCCCTACGGATAGTAGAAAAATACAAAAAGGTGGCTGGACTACAAAATTAACCAATTTTTAATTTTAAAAAATCGTTTAATAGATAATTTAATTACACATTTTTTTTTCAAATACAAAATTCATAGCTGCCTTCAAATAAACCCCCTACAGAGGGTAGAAAAAAACAATAAACGGTGGCTGGACTAAAAAATTAACCGATTTTTAATTTAAAAAAAGCGTTTGATAGATAATTTAATTACAAATTCTTTTTTCAAATACAAAATTCGTATTTGCCTTTAAATAAACCCCCTACAAAGGGTAGAAAAATACAAAAAGGTGGCTGGACTAAAAAATTAACCAATTTTTAATTTTAAAAAAGCGTTTGATATATAATTTAATTGCAATTTTTTTTTTCAAATACCAAATTCATAGCTGCCTTCAAATAAACCCCCTACGGATTGTAGAAAAAAACAAAAAACGGTGGCTGGACTAAAAAATTAACCGATTTTTAATTTTAAAAAATCGTTTAATAAATAATTTAATTGCAATTTTTTTTTTCAAATACCAAATTCATAGCTGCCTTCAAATAAACCCCCTACGGATGGTAGAAAAAACAAAAAACGATGGCTGGACTAAAAAATTAACCGATTTTTAATTTTAAAAAAGCGATTGATAGATAATTTATTTCCATTTTTTTTTTCAAATACCAAATTTATAGCTTCCTTCAACTAAACCCCCTACAGAGGGTAGAAGAAAACAAAAAACGGTGGCTGGACTAAAAAATTAACCGATTTTTAATTTTAAAAAATCGTTTAATAGATAATTTAATTACAAATTCTTTTTTTCAAATACAAAATTCATAGCTGCCTTCAAATAAACCCCCTACGGAGGGTAGAAAAAAACAAAAAACGGTGGCTGGACTAAAAAATTAACCAATTTTTAATTGTGAAAAAGCGATTGATAGATAATTTATTTACAATTTTTTTTTTTTTTAAATACCAAATTCATAGCCTTCAAATAAACCCCCTACGGATGGTAGAAAAAACAAAAAACGGTGGCTGGACTAAAAAATTAACCGATTTTTAATTTTGAAAAAGCGATTGATAGATAATTTATTTACAATTTTTTTTTCAAATACAAAATTCATAGCTGCCTTCAAATAAACCCCCTACGGATGGTAGAAAAAACAAAAAACGGTGGCTGGACTAAAAAATTAACCGATTTTTAATTTTAAAAAAGCGATTGATAGATAATTTATTTACAATTTTTTTTTAAATACCAAATTTATAGCTGCCTTCAACTAAACCCCCTACAGAGGGTAGAAGAAAACAAAAAACGGTGGCTGGACTAAAAAATTAACCGATTTTTAATTTTAAAAAATCGTTTAATGGATAATTTAATTACAAATTTTTTTTTCAAATACAAAATTCATAGCTGCCTTCAAATAAACCCCCTACGGAGGGTAGAAAAAAACAAAAAACGGTGGCTGGACTAAAAAATTAACCGATTTTTAATTTTAAAAAATCGTTTAATAGATAATTTAATTACACATTTTTTTTTCAAATACAAAATTCATAGCTGCCTTCAAATAAACCCCCTACAGAGGGTAGAAAAAAACAAAAAACGGTGGCTGGACAAAAAAATTAACCGATTTTTAATTTTAAAAAATCGTTTAATAGATAATTTAATTACAAATTCTTTTTTTAAATACAAAATTCGTATTTGCCTTTAAATAAACCCCCTACAAAGGGTAGAAAAAAACAAAAAACGGTGGCTGGACTAAAAAATTAACCAATTTTTAATTTTAAAAAGCGATTGATAGATAATTTAATTACAAATTTTTTTTTCAAATACAAAATTCATAGCTGCCTTCAAATAAACCCCCTACAGAGGGTAGAAAAAAACAATAAACGGTGGCTGGACTAAAAAATTAACCGATTTTTAATTTTAAAAAAGCGTTTTTATAGATAATTTAATTACAAATTCTTTTTTCAAATACAAAATTCGTATTTGCCTTTAAATAAACCCCTTCAAAGGGTAGAAAAATACAAAAAGGTGGCTGGACTAAAAAATTAACCAATTTTTAGTTTTAAAAAACAGTTTGATAGATAATTTATTTACAAATTTTTTTTTTCAAATATCAAATTCATAGCTGCCTTCAAATAAACCCCCTACGGAGGGTAGAAAAAAACAAAAAACGGTGGCTGGACTAAAAAATAAACCGATTTTTAATTTTAAAAAAGCGATTGATAGATAATTTATTTACAATTTTTTTTTAAATACCAAATTTATAGCTGCCTTCAACTAAACCCCCTACAGAGGGTAGAAGAAAACAAAAAACGGTGGCTGGACTAAAAAATTAACCGATTTTTAAATTTAAAAAATCGTTTAATGGATAATTTAATTACAAATTTTTTTTTCAAATACAAAATTCATAGCTGCCTTCAAATAAACCCCCTACGGAGGGTAGAAAAAAACAAAAAACGGTGGCTGGACTAAAAAATTAACCGATTTTTAATTTTAAAAAATCGTTTAATAGATAATTTAATTACACATTTTTTTTTCAAATACAAAATTCATAGCTGCCTTCAAATAAACCCCCTACAGAGGGTAGAAAAAAACAAAAAACGGTGGCTGGACTAAAAAATTAACCGATTTTTAATTTTAAAAAATCGTTTAATAGATAATTTAATTACAAATTCTTTTTTTAAATACAAAATTCGTATTTGCCTTTAAATAAACCCCCTACAAAGGGTAGAAAAAAACAAAAAACGGTGGCTGGACTAAAAAATTAACCAATTTTTAATTTTAAAAAGCGATTGATAGATAATTTATTTACAATTTTTTTTTTCAAATACAAAATTCATAGCTGCCTTCAAATAAACCCCCTACGGAGGGTAGAAAAAAACAAAAAACGGTGGCTGGACTAAAAAATTAACCGATTTTTAATTTTAAAAAATCGTTTAATAGATAATTTAATTACAAATTTTTTTTTAAAATACAAAATTCATAGCTGCCTTCAAATAAACCCCCTACGGAGGGTAGAAAAAAACAAAAAACGGTGGCTGGACTAAAAAATTAACCGATTTTTAATTTTAAAAAATCGTTTAATAGATAATTTAATTACAAATTTTTTTTTCAAATACCAAATTCATAGCTGCCTTCAAATAAACCCCCTACGGATGGTAGAAAAAACAAAAAACGGTGGCTGGACTAAAAAATTAACCGATTTTTAATTTAAAAAAAGCGATTGATAGATAATTTATTTACAATTTTTTTTTTCAAATACCAAATTTATAGCTGCCTTCAACTAAACCCCCTACAGAGGGTAGAAGAAAACAAAAAACGGTGGCTGGACTAAAAAATTAACCGATTTTTAATTTTAAAAAATCGTTTAATGGATAATTTAATTACAATTTTTTTTTTCAAATACAAAATTCATAGCTGCCTTCAAATAAACCCCCTACGGAGGGTAGAAAAAAACAAAAAACGGTGGCTGGACTAAAAAATTAACCGATTTTTAATTTTAAAAAATCGTTTAATAGATAATTTAATTACACATTTTTTTTTCTAATACAAAATTCATAGCTGCCTTCAAATAAACCCCCTACAGAGGGTAGAAAAAAACAAAAAACGGTGGCTGGACTAAAAAATTAACCGATTTTTAATTTTAAAAAATCGTTTAATAGATAATTTAATTACAAATTCTTTTTTTAAATACAAAATTCGTATTTGCCTTTAAATAAACCCCCTACAAAGGGTAGAAAAAAACAAAAAACGGTGGCTGGACTAAAAAATTAACCAATTTTTAATTTTAAAAGGCGTTTAATAGATAATTTAATTACACATTTTTTTTTCAAATACAAAATTCATAGCTGCCTTCAAATAAACCCCCTACAGAGGGTAGAAAAAAACAAAAAACGGTGGCTGGACTAAAAAATTAACCGATTTTTAATTTTAAAAAATCGTTTAATAGATAATTTAATTACAAATTCTTTTTTTAAATACAAAATTCGTATTTGCCTTTAAATAAACCCCCTACAAAGGGTAGAAAAAAACAAAAAACGGTGGCTGGACTAAAAAATTAACCAATTTTTAATTTTAAAAAGCGATTGATAGATAATTTATTTACAATTTTTTTTTTCAAATACAAAATTCATAGCTGCCTTCAAATAAACCCCCTACGGAGGGTAGAAAAAAACAAAAAACGGTGGCTGGACTAAAAAATTAACCGATTTTTAATTTTAAAAAATCGTTTAATAGATAATTTAATTACACATTTTTTTTTCAAATACAAAATTCATAGCTACCTTCAAATAAACCCCCTACAGAGGGTAGAAAAAAACAAAAAACGGTGGCTGGACTAAAAAATTAACCGATTTTTAATTTTAAAAAATCGTTTAATAGATAATTTAATTACAAATTTTTTTTTCAAATACAAAATTCATAGCTGCCTTCAAATAAACCCCCTACGGAGGGTAGAAAAAAACAAAAAACGGTGGCTGGACTAAAAAATTAACCAATTTTTAATTTTGAAAAAGCGATTGATAGATAATTTATTTACAATTTTTTTTTTCAAATACAAAATTTATAGCTGCCTTCAAATAAACCCCCTACGGAGGGTAGAAAAAAAACAAAAAACGGTGGCTGTACTAAAAAATTAACCAATTTTTAATTTTAAAAAACCGTTTGATAGATAATTTAATTACACATTTTTTTTTCAAATACAAAATTCATAGCTGCCTTCAAATAAACCACCTACAGAGGGTATAAAAAAACAATAAACGGTGGCTGGACTAAAAAATTAACCGATTTTTAATTTTAAAAAACCGTTTGATAGATAATTTAATTACAAATTCTTTTTTCAAATACAAAATTCGTATTTGCCTTTAAATAAACCCCCTACAAGGATAGATAATTTAATTACAAATTTTTTTTCAAATACAAAATTCATAGCTGCCTTCAAATAAACCCCCTACGGATGGTAGAAAAATACAAAAAACGGTGGCTGGACTAAAAAATTAACCAATTTTTAATTTTAAAAAACCGTTTGATAGATAATTTAATTACAAATTTTTTTTTCAAATACAAAATTCATATTTGCCTTCAAATAAACCCCCTACAGAGGGTAGAAAAAAACAAAAAACGGTGGCTGGACTAAAAAATTAACCAATTTTTAATTTTAAAAAACCGTTTGATAGATAATTTAATTACAAATTTTTTTTTCAAATACCAAATTCATAGCTGCTTTCAAATAAACCCCCTACGGATGGTAGAAAAATACAAAAAGTTGGCTGGACTAAAAAATTAACCGATTTTTAATTTTAAAAAAGCGATTGATAGATAATTTATTTACAATTTTTTTTTCAAATACAAAATTCATATTTGCCTTCAAATAAACCCCCTACAGAGGGTAGAAAAAAACAAAAAACGGTGGCTGGACTAAAAAATTAACCAATTTTTAATTTTAAAAAACCGTTTGATAGATAATTTAATTACACATTTTTTTTTTCAAATACAAAATTCATAGCTGCCTTCAAATAAACCACCTACAGAGGGTAGAAAAAAACAAAAAACGGTGGCTGGACTAAAAAATTAACCGATTTTTAATTTTAAAAAATCGTTTATTAGATAATTTAATTACAAATTTTTTTTTCAAATACAAAATTCATAGCTGCCTTCAAATAAACCCCCTACAGAGGGTAGAAAAAAACAAAAAACGGTGGCTGGACTAAAAAATTTACTAATTTTTAATTTTAAAAAACCGTTTAATAGATAATTTAATTACACATTTTTTTTTTTCAAATACAAAATTCATAGCTGCCTTCAAATAAACCCCCTACAGAGGGTAGAAAAAAACAATAAACGGTGGCTGGACTAAAAAATTAACCAATTTTTAATTTTAAAAAACCGTTTAATAGATAATTTAATAACACATTTTTTTTTAAATACAAAATTCATAGCTGCCTTCAAATAAACCCCCTACGGAGGGTAGAAAAAAACAAAAAACGGTGGCTGGACTAAAAAATTAACCAATTTTTAATTTTAAAAAACCGTTTGATAGATAATTTAATTACAAATTTTTTTTTCAAATACCAAATTCATAGCTGCTTTCAAATAAACCCCCTACGGATGGTAGAAAAAACAAAAAACGGTGGCTGGACTAAAAAATTAACCGATTTTTAAATTTAAAAAAGCGTTTGATATATAATTTAATTGCAATTTTTTTTTCAAATACCAAATTCATAGCTGCCTTCAAATAAACCCCCTACGCAGGGTAGAAAAAAACAAAAAACGGTGGCTGGACTAAAAAATTAACCGATTTTTAAATTTAAAAAAGCGTTTGATATATAATTTAATTGCAATTTTTTTTTTCAAAAACCAAATTCATAGCTGCCTTCAAATAAACCCCCTACGCAGGGTAGAAAAAAACAAAAAACGGTGGCTGGACTAAAAAATTAACCAACTTTTAATTTTAAAAAAGCGATTGATAGATAATTTATTTACAATTTTTTTTTTCAAATACCAAATTCATAGCTGCCTTCAAATAAACCCCCTACGCAGGGTAGAAAAAAACAAAAAAACGGTGGCTGGACTAAAAAATTAACCGATTTTTAATTTAAAAAAATCGTTTGATAGATAATTTAATTACAAATTTTTTTTTTAAATACAAAATTCATATTTGCCTTCAAATAAACCCCCTACAGAGGGTAGAAAAAAACAAAAAACGGTGGCTGGACTAAAAAATTAACCAATTTTTAATTTTGAAAAAGCGTTTGATATATAATTTAATTGCAATTTTTTTTTCAAATACCAAATTCATAGCTGCCTTCAAATAAACCCCCTACGGATGGTAGAAAAATACAAAAAGTTGGCTGGACTAAAAAATTAACCGATTTTTAATTTTAAAAAAGCGTTTGATATATAATTTAATTGCAATTTTTTTTTTCAAATACCAAATTCATAGCTGCCTTCAAATAAACCCCCTACGGATGGTAGAAAAATACAAAAAGTTGGCTGGACTAAAAAATTAACCAATTTTTAATTTTAAAAAACAGTTTGATAAATAATTTAATTACCAATTTTTTTTTCAAAAACCAAATTCATAGCTGCTTTCAAATAAACCCCCTACGGATGGTAGAAAAATAGAAAAAGTTGGCTGGACTAAAAAATTAACCGATTTTTAAATTTAAAAAAGCGTTTGATATATAATTTAATTGCAATTTTTTTTTCAAATACCAAATTCATAGCTGCCTTCAATTAGACCCCCTACGGATGGTAGAAAAATACAAAAAGTTGGCTGGACTAAAAAATTAACCGATTTTTAATTTTAAAAAAGCGTTTGATATATAATTTAATTGCAATTTTTTTTTCAAATACAAAATTCATATTTGCCTTCAAATAAACCCCCTACAGAGGGTAGAAAAAAAACAAAAAACGGTGGCTGGACTAAAAAATTAACCGATTTTTAATTAAAAAAAAACGTTTGATAGATAATTTAATTACAAATTCTTTTTTCAAATACAAAATTCATAGCTGCCTTCAAATACCCCCTACAGAGGGTAGAAAAAAACAAAAAAACGGTGGCTGGACAAAAAAATTAACCGATTTTTAATTTTAAAAAACGTTTGATAGATAATTTAATTACAAATTTTTTTTTTCAAATACAAAATTCATATTTGCCTTCAAAAAAACCCCCTACAGAGGGTAGAAAAAAACAAAAAACGGTGGCTGGACTAAAAAATTAACCAATTTTTAATTTTAAAAAACCGTTTGATAGATAATTTAATTACAATTTTTTTTTTCAAATACAAAATTCATAGCTGCCTTCAAATAAACCCCCTACAGAGGGTAGAAAAAAACAAAAAACGGTGGCTGGACTAAAAAATTAACCAATTTTTAATTTTGAAAAAGCGTTTGATATATAATTTAATTGCAATTTTTTTTTCAAATACAAAATTCATATTTGCCTTCAAATAAACCCCCTACAGAGGGTAGAAAAAAAACAAAAAACGGTGGCTGGACTAAAAAATTAACCGATTTTTAATTAAAAAAAAACGTTTGATAGATAATTTAATTACAAATTCTTTTTTCAAATACAAAATTCATAGCTGCCTTCAAATACCCCCTACAGAGGGTAGAAAAAAACAAAAAAACGGTGGCTGGACAAAAAAATTAACCGATTTTTAATTTTAAAAAACGTTTGATAGATAATTTAATTACAATTTTTTTTTTTCAAATACAAAATTCATATTTGCCTTCAAAAAAACCCCCTACAGAGGGTAGAAAAAAACAAAAAACGGTGGCTGGACTAAAAAATTAACCAATTTTTAATTTTAAAAAACCGTTTGATAGATAATTTAATTACAATTTTTTTTTTCAAATACAAAATTCATAGCTGCCTTCAAATAAACCCCCTACAGAGGGTAGAAAAAAACAAAAAACGGTGGCTGGACTAAAAAATTAACCAATTTTTAATTTTGAAAAAGCGTTTGATATATAATTTAATTGCAATTTTTTTTTCAAATACAAAATTCATATTTGCCTTCAAATAAACCCCCTACAGAGGGTAGAAAAAAAACAAAAAACGGTGGCTGGACTAAAAAATTAACCGATTTTTAATTAAAAAAAAACGTTTGATAGATAATTTAATTACAAATTCTTTTTTCAAATACAAAATTCATAGCTGCCTTCAAATACCCCCTACAGAGGGTAGAAAAAAACAAAAAAACGGTGGCTGGACAAAAAAATTAACCGATTTTTAATTTTAAAAAACGTTTGATAGATAATTTAATTACAAATTTTTTTTTTCAAATACAAAATTCATATTTGCCTTCAAAAAAACCCCCTACAGAGGGTAGAAAAAAACAAAAAACGGTGGCTGGACTAAAAAATTAACCAATTTTTAATTTAAAAAAACCGTTTGATAGATAATTTAATTACAATTTTTTTTTTCGAATACAAAATTCATAGCTGCCTTCAAATAAACCCCCTACGGATGGTAGAAAAAAACAAAAAACGGTGGCCGGACTAAAAAATTAACCGATTTTTAATTTTAAAAAACAGTTTGATAGATAATTGAATTACAAATTTTTTTTTTCAAATACAAAATTCATATTTGTCTTCAAATAAACCCCCTACGGATGGTAGAAAAAAACAAAAAACGGTGGCTGGACTAAAAAATTAACCGATTTTTAATTTAAAAAAAACGTTTGATAGATAATTTAATTACAAATTCTTTTTTCAAATACAAAATTCATAGCTGCCTTCAAATACCCCTACAGATGGTAGAAAAAAACAAAAAAACAGTGGCTGGACTAAAAAATTAACCGATTTTTAATTTTAAAAAACGTTTGATAGATAATTTAATTACAAATTTTTTTTTTCAAATACAAAATTCATATTTGCCTTCAAATAAACCCCCTACGGATGGTAGAAAAAAACAAAAAACGGCGGCTGGCCCAAAAAATTAACCGATTTTTAATTTTAAAAAACGTTTGATAGATAATTTAATTACAAATTCTTTTTTCAAATACAAAATTCATATTTGCCTTCAAATAAACCCTCTACGGATGGTAGAAAAAAACAAAAAACGGTGGCTGGACTAAAAAATTAACCGATTTTTAATTTTAAAAAAACGTTTGATAGATAATTTAATTACAAATTCTTTTTTCAAATACAAAATTCATAGCTGCCTTCAAATACCCCCTACAGAGGGTAGAAAAAAACAAAAAACGGTGGCTGGACTAAAAAATTTACCGATATTTAATTTTAAAAAACGTTTGATAGATAATTTAATTACAAATTTTTTTTTTCAAATACAAATTCATATTTGCCTTTAAATAAACCCCCTACGGATGGTAGAAAAAAACAAAAAACGGTGGCTGGACTAAAAAATTAACCGATTTTTAATTTTAAAAAAACGTTTGATAGATAATTTAATTACAAATTCTTTTTTCAAATACAAAATTCATAGCTGCCTTCAAATACCCCCTACAGAGGGTAGAAAAAACAAAAAAACGGTGGCTGGACTAAAAAATTAACCGATTTTTAATTTTAAAAAATCGTTTGATAGATAATTTAATTACAATTTTTTTTTCAATTACAAAATTCTAATTTGCCTTCAAATAAACCCCCTACAGAGGGTAGAAAAAAACAAAAAACGGTGGCTGGACTAAAAAATTAACCAATTTTTAATTTTAAAAAACCGTTTGATAGATAATTTAATTACAATTTTTTTTTTTCAAATACAAAATTCATAGCTGCCTTCAAATAAACCCTACGGAGGGTAGAAAAAAAACAAAAAACGGTGGCTGGACTAAAAAATTAACCAATTTTTAATTTTAAAAAACAGTTTGATAGATAATTTATTTACAATTTTTTTTTCAAATATCAAATTCATAGCTACCTTCAAATAAACCCCCTACAGAGGGTAGAAAAAAACAAAAAAACAGTGGCTGGACTAAAAAATTAACCGATTTTTAATTTTAAAAAACGTTTGATAGATAATTTAATTACAAATTTTTTTTTTCAAATACAAAATTCATATTTGCCTTCAAATACCCCTACAGATGGTAGAAAAAAACAAAAAAACAGTGGCTGGACTAAAAAATTAACCGATTTTTAATTTTAAAAAACGTTTGATAGATAATTTAATTACAAATTTTTTTTTTCAAATACAAAATTCATATTTGCCTTCAAATAAACCCCCTACGGATGGTAGAAAAAAACAAAAAACGGCGGCTGGCCCAAAAAATTAACCGATTTTTAATTTTAAAAAACGTTTGATAGATAATTTAATTACAAATTCTTTTTTCAAATACAAAATTCATATTTGCCTTCAAATAAACCCTCTACGGATGGTAGAAAAAAACAAAAAACGGTGGCTGGACTAAAAAATTAACCGATTTTTAATTTTAAAAAAACGTTTGATAGATAATTTAATTACAAATTCTTTTTTCAAATACAAAATTCATAGCTGCCTTCAAATACCCCCTACAGAGGGTAGAAAAAAACAAAAAACGGTGGCTGGACTAAAAAATTTACCGATATTTAATTTTAAAAAACGTTTGATAGATAATTTAATTACAAATTTTTTTTTTCAAATACAAATTCATATTTGCCTTTAAATAAACCCCCTACGGATGGTAGAAAAAAACAAAAAACGGTGGCTGGACTAAAAAATTAACCGATTTTTAATTTTAAAAAAACGTTTGATAGATAATTTAATTACAAATTCTTTTTTCAAATACAAAATTCATAGCTGCCTTCAAATACCCCCTACAGAGGGTAGAAAAAACAAAAAAACGGTGGCTGGACTAAAAAATTAACCGATTTTTAATTTTAAAAAATCGTTTGATAGATAATTTAATTACAATTTTTTTTTCAATTACAAAATTCTAATTTGCCTTCAAATAAACCCCCTACAGAGGGTAGAAAAAAACAAAAAACGGTGGCTGGACTAAAAAATTAACCAATTTTTAATTTTAAAAAACCGTTTGATAGATAATTTAATTACAATTTTTTTTTTTCAAATACAAAATTCATAGCTGCCTTCAAATAAACCCTACGGAGGGTAGAAAAAAAACAAAAAACGGTGGCTGGACTAAAAAATTAACCAATTTTTAATTTTAAAAAACAGTTTGATAGATAATTTATTTACAATTTTTTTTTTCAAATATCAAATTCATAGCTACCTTCAAATAAACCCCCTACAGAGGGTAGAAAAAAACAAAAAAACAGTGGCTGGACTAAAAAATTAACCGATTTTTAATTTTAAAAAACGTTTGATAGATAATTTAATTACAAATTTTTTTTTTCAAATACAAAATTCATATTTGCCTTCAAATAAACCCCCTACGGATGGTAGAAAAAAACAAAAAACGGCGGCTGGCCCAAAAAATTAACCGATTTTTAATTTTAAAAAACGTTTGATAGATAATTTAATTACAAATTCTTTTTTCAAATACAAAATTCATATTTGCCTTCAAATAAACCCTCTACGGATGGTAGAAAAAAACAAAAAACGGTGGCTGGACTAAAAAATTAACCGATTTTTAATTTTAAAAAAACGTTTGATAGATAATTTAATTACAAATTCTTTTTTCAAATACAAAATTCATAGCTGCCTTCAAATACCCCCTACAGAGGGTAGAAAAAAACAAAAAACGGTGGCTGGACTAAAAAATTTACCGATATTTAATTTTAAAAAACGTTTGATAGATAATTTAATTACAAATTTTTTTTTTTCAAATACAAATTCATATTTGCCTTCAAATAAACCCCCTACGGATGGTAGAAAAAAACAAAAAACGGTGGCTGGACTAAAAAATTAACCGATTTTTAATTTTAAAAAAACGTTTGATAGATAATTTAATTACAAATTCTTTTTTCAAATACAAAATTCATAGCTGCCTTCAAATACCCCCTACAGAGGGTAGAAAAAACAAAAAAACGGTGGCTGGACTAAAAAATTAACCGATTTTTAATTTTAAAAAATCGTTTGATAGATAATTTAATTACAATTTTTTTTTCAATTACAAAATTCTAATTTGCCTTCAAATAAACCCCCTACAGAGGGTAGAAAAAAACAAAAAACGGTGGCTGGACTAAAAAATTAACCAATTTTTAATTTTAAAAAACCGTTTGATAGATAATTTAATTACAATTTTTTTTTTCAAATACAAAATTCATAGCTGCCTTCAAATAAACCCTACGGAGGGTAGAAAAAAAACAAAAAACGGTGGCTGGACTAAAAAATTAACCAATTTTTAATTTTAAAAAACAGTTTGATAGATAATTTATTTACAATTTTTTTTTTCAAATATCAAATTCATAGCTACCTTCAAATAAACCCCCTACGGAGGGTAGAAAAAAACAAAAAACGGTGGCTGGACTCAAAAATTAACCGATTTTTAATTTTAAAAAAGCGATTGATAGATAATTTATTTACAATTTTTTTTTTTCAAATACCAAATTTATAGCTGCCTTCAAATAAACCCCCTACGGATGGTAGAAAAAACAAAAAACGGTGGCTGGACTAAAAAATTAACCGATTTTTAATTTAAAAAATCGTTTGATAGATAATTTAATTACACATTTTTTTTTTCAAATACAAAATTCATAGCTGCCTTCAAATAAACCACCTACAGAGGATAGAAAAAAACAAAAAACGGTGGCTGGACTAAAAAATTAACCGATTTTTAATTTTAAAAAATCGTTTAATAGATAATTTAATTACACATTTTTTTTTCAAATACAAAATTCATAGCTGCCTTCAAATAAACCCCCTACAGAGGGTAGAAAAAAACAAAAAACGGTGGCTGGACTAAAAAATTAACCGATTTTTAATTTTAAAAAATCGTTTAATAGATAATTTAATTAAAATTTTTTTTTTCAAATACAAAATTCATAGCTGCCTTCAAATAAACCCCCTACGGAGGGTAGAAAAAAACAAAAAACGGTGGCTGGACTAAAAAATTAACCGATTTTTAATTTTAAAAAATCGTTTAATAGATAATTTAATTACAAATTTTTTTTTCAAATACAAAATTCATAGCTGCCTTCAAATAAACCCCCTACGGAGGGTAGAAAAAAACAAAAAACGGTGGCTGGACTAAAAAATTAACCGATTTTTAATTTTAAAAAATCGTTTAATAGATAATTTTATTACAATTTTTTTTTTCAAATACAAAATTCATAGCTGCCTTCAAATAAACCCCCTACAGAGGGTAGAAAAAAACAATAAACGGTGGCTGGACTAAAAAATTAACCGATTTTTAATTTTAAAAAAGCGTTTGATAGATAATTTAATTACAAATTCTTTTTTCAAATACAAAATTCGTATTTGCCTTTAAATAAACCCCCTACAAAGGGTAGAAAAATACAAAAAGGTGGCTGGACTAAAAAATTAACCAATTTTTAATTTTAAAAAACAGTTTGATAGATAATTTATTTACAAATTTTTTTTTTCAAATATCAAATTCATAGCTGCCTTCAAATAAACCCCCTACGGAGGGTAGAACAAAACAAAAAACGGTGGCTGGACTCAAAAATTAACCGATTTTTAATTTTAAAAAAGCGATTGATAGATAATTCATTTACAATTTTTTTTTTTCAAATACCAAATTTATAGCTGCCTTCAAATAAACCCCCTACGGATTGTAGAAAAAAACAAAAAACGGTGGCTGGACTAAAATATTAACCGATTTTTAATTTTAAAAAAACGTTTGATAGATAATTTAATTACAAATTTTTTTTTCAAATACAAAATTCATATCTGCCTTCAAATACCCCCTACAGAGGGTAGAAAAAAACAAAAAAACGGTGGCTGGACTAAAAAATTAACCGATTTTTAATGTTAAAAAACGTTTGATAGATAATTTAATTACAAATTCTTTTTTCAAATACAAAATTCATATTTGCCTTCAAATAAACCACCTACGGATGGTAGAAAAAAACAAAAAACGGTGGCTGGACTAAAAAATTAACCGATTTTTAATTTTAAAAAAACGTTTGATAGATAATTTAATTACAAATTCTTTTTTCAAATACAAAATTCATAGCTGCCTTCAAATACCCCCTACAGAGGGTAGAAAAAAACAAAAAAACGGTGGCTGGACTAAAAAATTAACCGATTTTTAATTTTAAAAAACGTTTGATAGATAATTTAATTACAAATTTTTTTTTCAATTACAAAATTCATATTTGCCTTCAAATAATCCCCCTACAGAGGGTAGAAAAAAACAAAAAACGGTGGCTGGACTAAAAAATTAACCAATTTTTAATTTAAAAAAACCGTTTGATAGATAATTTAATTACTATTTTTTTTTTTCAAATACAAAATTCATAGCTGCCTTCAAATAAACCCCCTACGGATGGTAGAAAAAAACTAAAAACGGTGGCTGGACTAAAAAATTAACCGATTTTTAATTTTAAAAAACCGTTTGATAGATAATTTAATTACAATTTTTTTTTTCAAATACAAAATTCATATTTGCCTTCAAATAAACCCCCTACGGATGGTAGAAAAAAACAAAAAACGGTGGCTGGACTAAAAAATTAACCGATTTTTAATTTAAAAAAAGCGATTGATAGATAATTTATTTACAATTTTTTTTTTCAAATACCAAATTCATAGCTGCCTTCAAATAAACCCCCTACGGATGGTAGAAAAATACAAAAAGCGGTGGCTGGACTAAAAAATTAACCGATTTTCAATTTTAAAAAAGCGTTTGATATATAATTTAATTGCAATTTTTTTTCAAATACCAAATTCATAGCTGCCTTCAAGTAAACCCCCTACGGATGGTAGAAAAAAATAAAAAACGGTGGCTGGACTAAAAAATTAACCGATTTTTAATTTTAAAAAAGCGATTGATAGATAATTTATTTACAAATTTTTTTTTTCAAATATCAAATTCATAGCTGCCTTCAAATAAACCCCCTACGGAGGGTAGAACAAAACAAAAAACGGTGGCTGGACTCAAAAATTAACCGATTTTTAATTTTAAAAAAGCGATTGATAGATAATTTATTTACAATTTTTTTTTTTCAAATACCAAATTTATAGCTGCCTTCAAATAAACCCCCTACGGATTGTAGAAAAAAACAAAAAACGGTGGCTGGACTAAAATATTAACCGATTTTTAATTTTAAAAAAACGTTTGATAGATAATTTAATTACAAATTTTTTTTTTCAAATACAAAATTCATATCTGCCTTCAAATACCCCCTACAGAGGGTAGAAAAAAACAAAAAAACGGTGGCTGGACTAAAAAATTAACCGATTTTTAATGTTAAAAAACGTTTGATAGATAATTTAATTACAAATTCTTTTTTCAAATACAAAATTCATATTTGCCTTCAAATAAACCACCTACGGATGGTAGAAAAAAACAAAAAACGGTGGCTGGACTAAAAAATTAACCGATTTTTAATTTTAAAAAAACGTTTGATAGATAATTTAATTACAAATTCTTTTTTCAAATACAAAATTCATAGCTGCCTTCAAATACCCCCTACAGAGGGTAGAAAAAAACAAAAAAACGGTGGCTGGACTAAAAAATTAACCGATTTTTAATTTTAAAAAACGTTTGATAGATAATTTAATTACAAATTTTTTTTTCAATTACAAAATTCATATTTGCCTTCAAATAATCCCCCTACAGAGGGTAGAAAAAAACAAAAAACGGTGGCTGGACTAAAAAATTAACCAATTTTTAATTTAAAAAAACCGTTTGATAGATAATTTAATTACTATTTTTTTTTTCAAATACAAAATTCATAGCTGCCTTCAAATAAACCCCCTACGGATGGTAGAAAAAAACTAAAAACGGTGGCTGGACTAAAAAATTAACCGATTTTCAATTTTAAAAAAGCGTTTGATATATAATTTAATTGCAATTTTTTTTCAAATACCAAATTCATAGCTGCCTTCAAATAAACCCCCTACGGATGGTAGAAAAAAATAAAAAACGGTGGCTGGACTAAAAAATTAACCGATTTTTAATTTAAAAAAAAACGTTTGATAGATAATTTAATTACAAATTCTTTTTTCAAATACAAAATTCATAGCTGCTTTCAAATACCCCCTACAGAGGGTAGAAAAAAACAAAAAAACGGTGGCTGGACTAAAAAATTAACCGATTTTCAATTTTAAAAAAGCGTTTGATATATAATTAAATTGCAATTTTTTTTCAAATACCGAATTCATAGCTGCCTTCAAATAAACCCCCTACGGATGGTAGAAAAAAACAAAAAACGGTGGCTGGACTAAAAAATTAACCGATTTTTAATTTTAAAAAACCGTTTGATAGATAATTTAATTACAAATTTTTTTTTTTCAAATACAAAATTCATATTTGCCTTCAAATAAACCCCCTACGGATGGTAGAAAAAAACAAAAAACGGTGGCTGGACTAAAAAATTAACCGATTTTTAATTTTAAAAAAACGTTTGATAGTTAATTTAATTACAAATTCTTTTTTCAAATACAAAATTCATATTTGCCTTCAAATAAACCCCCTACGGATGGTAGAAAAAAACAAAAAACGGTGGCTGGACTAAAAAATTAACCGATTTTTAATTTTAAAAAACCGTTTGATAGATAATTTAATTACAATTTTTTTTTTTCAAATACCAAATTCATAGCTGCCTTTAAATAAACCCCCTACGGATGGTAGAAAAATACAAAAAGGTGGCTGGACTAAAAAATTAACCGATTTTTAATTTTAAAAAAGCGTTTGATAGATAATTTAATTGCAATTTTTTTTTTCTGTGGTGCTTCTTTATAAATTTTGATTTGGTCTATCACGACTAATCCTGTCGGCCATCAAGCGGCAATTTTGATATGGCAGGAATATTGCTAGAAGAAGCTTAGACGTCATTAGTTGTCGTGGGCCTTGGGCGCGGGTGATTCACAGCTACAGGACAGCAATGGCGAATCACCCAATACACGCAGCTAAGCGTCTGTTTCTGGATCCCCCGGAGACGGTCTCCACAATAATGTTTCCAGGAGATTTTGTCATATATATAGGAACATTTGTTATATTCTCCCACTTCATTTCCAAATATACGTTTTACACATCGAGACGTCAACCTTGGGTTTTTCTCAGTTTTATCATTTTAATTAATATTAAGTGTGGGGCTAGCCAAACACCCCCACATTTTCAAATACCAAATTCATAGCTGCCTTCAAATAAACCCCCTACGGATGGTAGAAAAATACCAAAAGGTGGCTGGATTAAAAAATTAACCGATTTTTTATTTTAAAAAAGCGTTTGATATATAATTTAATTGCAATTTTTTTTTCAAATACCAAATTCATATTTGCCTTCAAATAAACCCCCTACGGATGGTAGAAAAATACAAAAAGGTGGCTGGACTAAAAAATTAACCGATTTTTAATTTTAAAAAAGCGTTTGATATATAATTTAATTGCAATTTTTTTTTCAAATACCAAATTCATAGCTGCCTTCAAATAAACCCCCTACGGATGGTAGAAAATTACAAAAAGGTGGCTGGACTAAAAAATTAACCGATTTTTAATTTCAAAAAAGCGTTTGATAGATAATTTAATTGCAATTTTTTTTTCAAATACCAAATTCATAGCTGCCTTCAAATAAACCCCCTACGGATGGTAGAAAAATACAAAAAGTTGGCTGGACTAAAAAATTAACCGATTTTTAATTTTAAGAAAGCGTTTGATAGATAATTTAATTGCATTTTTTTTTTCAAATACCAAATTCATAGCTGCCTTCAAATAAACCCCCTACGGATGGTAGAAAAATACAAAAAACAGTGGCTGGACTAAAAAATTAACCGATTTTTAATTTAAAACAAGCGTTTGATAGATAATTATATTGCATTTTTTTTTCAAATACCAAATTCATATTTGCCTTCAAATAAACCCCCTACGGATGGTAGAAAAAAACAAAAAACGGCGGCTGGCCCAAAAAATTAACCGATTTTTAATTTTAAAAAACGTTTGATAGATAATTTAATTACAAATTCTTTTTTCAAATACAAAATTCATATTTGCCTTCAAATAAACCCTCTACGGATGGTAGAAAAAAACAAAAAACGGTGGCTGGACTAAAAAATTAACCGATTTTTAATTTTAAAAAAACGTTTGATAGATAATTTAATTACAAATTCTTTTTTCAAATACAAAATTCATAGCTGCCTTCAAATACCCCCTACAGAGGGTAGAAAATAACAAAAAACGGTGGCTGGACTAAAAAATTTACCGATATTTAATTTTAAAAAACGTTTGATAGATAATTTAATTACAAATTTTTTTTTTCAAATACAAATTCATATTTGCCTTCAAATAAACCCCCTACGGATGGTAGAAAAAAACAAAAAACGGTGGCTGGACTAAAAAATTAACCGATTTTTAATTTTAAAAAAACGTTTGATAGATAATTTAATTACAAATTCTTTTTTCAAATACAAAATTCATAGCTGCCTTCAAATACCCCCTACAGAGGGTAGAAAAAACAAAAAAACGGTGGCTGGACTAAAAAATTAACCGATTTTTAATTTTAAAAAATCGTTTGATAGATAATTTAATTACAATTTTTTTTTCAATTACAAAATTCTAATTTGCCTTCAAATAAACCCCCTACAGAGGGTAGAAAAAAACAAAAAACGGTGGCTGGACTAAAAAATTAACCAATTTTTAATTTTAAAAAACCGTTTGATAGATAATTTAATTACAATTTTTTTTTTTCAAATACAAAATTCATAGCTGCCTTCAAATAAACCCTACGGAGGGTAGAAAAAAAACAAAAAACGGTGGCTGGACTAAAAAATTAACCAATTTTTAATTTTAAAAAACAGTTTGATAGATAATTTATTTACAATTTTTTTTTTCAAATATCAAATTCATAGCTACCTTCAAATAAACCCCCTACAGAGGGTAGAAAAAAACAAAAAAACTGGCTGGACTAAAAAATTAACCGATTTTTAATTTTAAAAAACGTTTGATAGATAATTTAATTACAAATTTTTTTTTTCAAATACAAAATTCATATTTGCCTTCAAATAAACCCCCTACGGATGGTAGAAAAAAACAAAAAACGGCGGCTGGCCCAAAAAATTAACCGATTTTTAATTTTAAAAAACGTTTGATAGATAATTTAATTACAAATTCTTTTTTCAAATACAAAATTCATATTTGCCTTCAAATAAACCCTCTACGGATGGTAGAAAAAAACAAAAAACGGTGGCTGGACTAAAAAATTAACCGATTTTTAATTTTAAAAAAACGTTTGATAGATAATTTAATTACAAATTCTTTTTTCAAATACAAAATTCATAGCTGCCTTCAAATACCCCCTACAGAGGGTAGAAAAAAACAAAAAACGGTGGCTGGACTAAAAAATTTACCGATATTTAATTTTAAAAAACGTTTGATAGATAATTTAATTACAAATTTTTTTTTTTCAAATACAAATTCATATTTGCCTTCAAATAAACCCCCTACGGATGGTAGAAAAAAAACAAAAAACGGTGGCTGGACTAAAAAATTAACCGATTTTTAATTTTAAAAAAACGTTTGATAGATAATTTAATTACAAATTCTTTTTTCAAATACAAAATTCATAGCTGCCTTCAAATACCCCCTACAGAGGGTAGAAAAAACAAAAAAACGGTGGCTGGACTAAAAAATTAACCGATTTTTAATTTTAAAAAATCGTTTGATAGATAATTTAATTACAATTTTTTTTTCAATTACAAAATTCTAATTTGCCTTCAAATAAACCCCCTACAGAGGGTAGAAAAAAACAAAAAACGGTGGCTGGACTAAAAAATTAACCAATTTTTAATTTTAAAAAACCGTTTGATAGATAATTTAATTACAATTTTTTTTTTCAAATACAAAATTCATAGCTGCCTTCAAATAAACCCTACGGAGGGTAGAAAAAAAACAAAAAACGGTGGCTGGACTAAAAAATTAACCAATTTTTAATTTTAAAAAACAGTTTGATAGATAATTTATTTACAATTTTTTTTTTCAAATATCAAATTCATAGCTACCTTTTTTTTTTTTTTTTTTTTTTTTTATGCACACGACTCGGGAAAAGACGAAGCTTATAACGCCTGTTCAGGCGCCCCGAGGCGTTTTTAGTAGGTAATTGTTAATGTTGGTCTTAAACCTCTGAAGGTCGTAACCAACTGGGAACACTTCTGATGGTAGTGTGTTCCATAGTGTCGCGGTTCTGTACAGAAAAGATTTCTGATACATAGAGGTCCTAGCTGTTGAAATGTGTACGGCAAACTGGTGTGTGCTCTCCGCTAGCCTTGTAGAACGTCCAAAGTGAGCACCAGGTGGAATAATGGAAGCAATGGCTGCAGAACACCTTCCGTGGTAATATCTGTAAAAGAGACTTAAGTCGCTAACCCTTCTACGATGGTCTAGTGTATGAAGGTTAGAGGTTAATGAGGGGTCATCAACCAGGTGCACTGCTCTTTTTTGAATGGAGTCTAGTAGGTGCAAGGAGTGCTTAGGAGCAGAACTCCAAGCATGAGAGCAATATTCCAATGCTGGACGAACTTGAGCCTTATAGAGTAACAGAAGCTGCTTTGGTGTGAACATTTTTCTGGCACGAAATAAGTAACTAAGCTTCTGGGCGGCTGATTTAGCTATGGTGGAAACATGTTCATGCCAGGTTGCATTTGAATTAATGCTGACCCCTAAAAGATGTAATTTATTAGTTGTTTTAATTGTTTGGTTATTCAATGCTAGTTGGGGTATGACGGAGGACGTCTTTCTTGTAAACATGGTTGCCTGGGTCTTGGAGGCGTTGAATTCAACCAGATTATCGGATCCCCACTTCAAAATAATTTGAAGGTCGTTGTTGATGGACTCAGCTTGCAAGAGCCTTTGGCGACTTGATTTAGATGCACTGACAGGTCTCTTGTTTGTAGTGGATGCTATGAGAGTGCTATCATCTGCGAAGCTGAGAATTTTGTTTTTGGTTGAATTTAAAAGATCATTTATGTGAATTATTTGAACCTTCAAATAAACCCCCTACGGAGGGTAGAAAAAAACAAAAAACGGTGGCTGGACTAAAAAATTAACCGATTTTTAATTTAAAAAATCGTTTGATAGATAATTTAATTACACATTTTTTTTTTTCAAATACAAAATTCATAGCTGCCTTCAAATAAACCACCTACAGAGGATAGAAAAAAACAAAAAACGGTGGCTGGACTAAAAAATTAACCGATTTTTAATTTTAAAAAATCGTTTAATAGATAATTTAATTACACATTTTTTTTTCAAATACAAAATTCATAGCTGCCTTCAAATAAACCCCCTACAGAGGGTAGAAAAAAACAAAAAACGGTGGCTGGACTAAAAAATTAACCGATTTTTAATTTTAAAAAATCGTTTAATAGATAATTTAATTAAAATTTTTTTTTTCAAATACAAAATTCATAGCTGCCTTCAAATAAACCCCCTACGGAGGGTAGAAAAAAACAAAAAACGGTGGCTGGACTAAAAAATTAACCGATTTTTAATTTTAAAAAATCGTTTAATAGATAATTTAATTACAAATTTTTTTTTCAAATACAAAATTCATAGCTGCCTTCAAATAAACCCCCTACGGAGGGTAGAAAAAAACAAAAAACGGTGGCTGGACTAAAAAATTAACCGATTTTTAATTTTAAAAAATCGTTTAATAGATAATTTAATTACAATTTTTTTTTTTCAAATACAAAATTCATAGCTGCCTTCAAATAAACCCCCTACAGAGGGTAGAAAAAAACAATAAACGGTGGCTGGACTAAAAAATTAACCGATTTTTAATTTTAAAAAAGCGTTTGATAGATAATTTAATTACAAATTCTTTTTTCAAATACAAAATTCGTATTTGCCTTTAAATAAACCCCCTACAAAGGGTAGAAAAATACAAAAAGGTGGCTGGACTAAAAAATTAACCAATTTTTAATTTTAAAAAACAGTTTGATAGATAATTTATTTACAAATTTTTTTTTTCAAATATCAAATTCATAGCTGCCTTCAAATAAACCCCCTACGGAGGGTAGAACAAAACAAAAAACGGTGGCTGGACTCAAAAATTAACCGATTTTTAATTTTAAAAAAGCGATTGATAGATAATTCATTTACAATTTTTTTTTTCAAATACCAAATTTATAGCTGCCTTCAAATAAACCCCCTACGGATTGTAGAAAAAAACAAAAAACGGTGGCTGGACTAAAATATTAACCGATTTTTAATTTTAAAAAAACGTTTGATAGATAATTTAATTACAAATTTTTTTTTCAAATACAAAATTCATATCTGCCTTCAAATACCCCCTACAGAGGGTAGAAAAAAACAAAAAAACGGTGGCTGGACTAAAAAATTAACCGATTTTTAATGTTAAAAAACGTTTGATAGATAATTTATTTACAAATTCTTTTTTCAAATACAAAATTCATATTTGCCTTCAAATAAACGACCTACGGATGGTAGAAAAAAACAAAAAACGGTGGCTGGACTAAAAAATTAACCGATTTTTAATTTTAAAAAAACGTTTGATAGATAATTTAATTACAAATTCTTTTTTCAAATACAAAATTCATAGCTGCCTTCAAATACCCCCTACAGAGGGTAGAAAAAAACAAAAAAACGGTGGCTGGACTAAAAAATTAACCAATTTTTAATTTAAAAAAACCGTTTGATAGATAATTTAATTACAAATTTTTTTTTCAATTACAAAATTCATATTTGCCTTCAAATAATCCCCCTACAGAGGGTAGAAAAAAACAAAAAACGGTGGCTGGACTAAAAAATTAACCAATTTTTAATTTAAAAAAACCGTTTGATAGATAATTTAATTACTATTTTTTTTTTTCAAATACAAAATTCATAGCTGCCTTCAAATAAACCCCCTACGGATGGTAGAAAAAAACTAAAAACGGTGGCTGGACTAAAAAATTAACCGATTTTTAATTTTAAAAAACCGTTTGATAGATAATTTAATTACAATTTTTTTTTTCAAATACAAAATTCATATTTGCCTTCAAATAAACCCCCTACGGATGGTAGAAAAAAACAAAAAACGGTGGCTGGACTAAAAAATTAACCGATTTTTAATTTAAAAAAAGCGATTGATAGATAATTTATTTACAATTTTTTTTTTCAAATACCAAATTCATAGCTGCCTTCAAATAAACCCCCTACGGATGGTAGAAAAATACAAAAAGCGGTGGCTGGACTAAAAAATTAACCGATTTTCAATTTTAAAAAAGCGTTTGATATATAATTTAATTGCAATTTTTTTTCAAATACCAAATTCATAGCTGCCTTCAAATAAACCCCCTACGGATGGTAGAAAAAAATAAAAAACGGTGGCTGGACTAAAAAATTAACCGATTTTTAATTTTAAAAAAGCGATTGATAGATAATTTATTTACAAATTTTTTTTTTCAAATATCAAATTCATAGCTGCCTTCAAATAAACCCCCTACGGAGGGTAGAACAAAACAAAAAACGGTGGCTGGACTCAAAAATTAACCGATTTTTAATTTTAAAAAAGCGATTGATAGATAATTTATTTACAATTTTTTTTTTTCAAATACCAAATTTATAGCTGCCTTCAAATAAACCCCCTACGGATTGTAGAAAAAAACAAAAAACGGTGGCTGGACTAAAATATTAACCGATTTTTAATTTTAAAAAAACGTTTGATAGATAATTTAATTACAAATTTTTTTTTTCAAATACAAAATTCATATCTGCCTTCAAATACCCCCTACAGAGGGTAGAAAAAAACAAAAAAACGGTGGCTGGACTAAAAAATTAACCGATTTTTAATGTTAAAAAACGTTTGATAGATAATTTAATTACAAATTCTTTTTTCAAATACAAAATTCATATTTGCCTTCAAATAAACCACCTACGGATGGTAGAAAAAAACAAAAAACGGTGGCTGGACTAAAAAATTAACCGATTTTTAATTTTAAAAAAACGTTTGATAGATAATTTAATTACAAATTCTTTTTTCAAATACAAAATTCATAGCTGCCTTCAAATACCCCCTACAGAGGGTAGAAAAAAACAAAAAAACGGTGGCTGGACTAAAAAATTAACCGATTTTTAATTTTAAAAAACGTTTGATAGATAATTTAATTACAATTTTTTTTTTTAATTACAAAATTCATATTTGCCTTCAAATAATCCCCCTACAGAGGGTAGAAAAAAACAAAAAACGGTGGCTGGACTAAAAAATTAACCAATTTTTAATTTAAAAAAACCGTTTGATAGATAATTTAATTACTATTTTTTTTTTTCAAATACAAAATTCATAGCTGCCTTCAAATAAACCCCCTACGGATGGTAGAAAAAAACTAAAAACGGTGGCTGGACTAAAAAATTAACCGATTTTTAATTTTAAAAAACCGTTTGATAGATAATTTAATTACAATTTTTTTTTTTCAAATACAAAATTCATATTTGCCTTCAAATAAACCCCCTACGGATGGTAGAAAAAAACAAAAAACGGTGGCTGGACTAAAAAATTAACCGATTTTTAATTTAAAAAAAGCGATTGATAGATAATTTATTTACAATTTTTTTTTTTCAAATACCAAATTCCTAGCTGCCTTCAAATAAACCCCCTACGGATGGTAGAAAAATACAAAAAGCGGTGGCTGGACTAAAAAATTAACCGATTTTCAATTTTAAAAAAGCGTTTGATATATAATTTAATTGCAATTTTTTTTCAAATACCAAATTCATAGCTGCCTTCAAATAAACCCCCTACGGATGGTAGAAAAAAATAAAAAACGGTGGCTGGACTAAAAAATTAACCGATTTTTAATTTAAAAAAAAACGTTTGATAGATAATTTAATTACAAATTCTTTTTTCAAATACAAAATTCATAGCTGCTTTCAAATACCCCCTACAGAGGGTAGAAAAAAACAAAAAAACGGTGGCTGGACTAAAAAATTAACCGATTTTCAATTTTAAAAAAGCGTTTGATATATAATTAAATTGCAATTTTTTTTCAAATACCAAATTCATAGCTGCCTTCAAATAAACCCCCTACGGATGGTAGAAAAAAACAAAAAACGGTGGCTGGACTAAAAAATTAACCGATTTTTAATTTTAAAAAACCGTTTGATAGATAATTTAATTACAAATTTTTTTTTTCAAATACCAAATTCATATTTGCCTTCAAATAAACCCCCTACGGATGGTAGAAAAAAACAAAAAACGGTGGCTGGACTAAAAAATTAACCGATTTTTAATTTTAAAAAAACGTTTGATAGTTAATTTAATTACAAATTCTTTTTTCAAATACAAAATTCATATTTGCCTTCAAATAAACCCCCTACGGATGGTAGAAAAAAACAAAAAACGGTGGCTGGACTAAAAAATTAACCGATTTTTAATTTTAAAAAACCGTTTGATAGATAATTTAATTACAATTTTTTTTTTCAAATACCAAATTCATAGCTGCCTTTAAATAAACCCCCTACGGATGGTAGAAAAATACAAAAAACGGTGGCTGGACTAAAAAATTAACCGATTTTTAATTTTAAAAAAGCGTTTGATAGATAATTTAATTGCAATTTTTTTTTTCTGTGGTGCTTCTTTATAAATTTTGATTTGGTCTATCACGACTAATCCTGTCGGCCATCAAGCGGCAATTTTGATATGGCAGGAATATTGCTAGAAGAAGCTTAGACGTCATTAGTTGTCGTGGGCCTTGGGCGCGGGTGATTCACAGCTACAGGACAGCAATGGCGGATCACCCAATACACGCAGCTAAGCGTCTGTTTCTGGATCCCCCGGAGACGGTCTCCACAATAATGTTTCCAGGAGATTTTGTCATATATATAGGAACATTTGTTATATTCTCCCACTTCATTTCCAAATATACGTTTTACACATCGAGACGTCAACCTTGGGTTTTTCTCAGTTTTATCATTTTAATTAATATTAAGTGTGGGGCTAGCCAAACACCCCCACATTTTCAAATACCAAATTCATAGCTGCCTTCAAATAAACCCCCTACGGATGGTAGAAAAATACAAAAAGGTGGCTGGATTAAAAAATTAACCGATTTTTAATTTTAAAAAAGCGTTTGATATATAATTTAATTGCAATTTTTTTTTCAAATACCAAATTCATATTTGCCTTCAAATAAACCCCCTACGGATGGTAGAAAAATACAAAAAGGTGGCTGGACTAAAAAATTAACCGATTTTTAATTTTAAAAAAGCGTTTGATATATAATTTAATTGCAATTTTTTTTTCAAATACCAAATTCATAGCTGCCTTCAAATAAACCCCCTACGGATGGTAGAAAATTACAAAAAGGTGGCTGGACTAAAAAATTAACCGATTTTTAATTTTAAAAAAGCGTTTGATAGATAATTTAATTGCAATTTTTTTTTCAAATACCAAATTCATAGCTGCCTTCAAATAAACCCCCTACGGATGGTAGAAAAATACAAAAAGTTGGCTGGACTAAAAAATTAACCGATTTTTAATTTTAAGAAAGCGTTTGATAGATAATTTAATTGCATTTTTTTTTTCAAATACCAAATTCATAGCTGCCTTCAAATAAACCCCCTACGGATGGTAGAAAAATACAAAAAACAGTGGCTGGACTAAAAAATTAACCGATTTTTAATTTAAAACAAGCGTTTGATAGATAATTATATTGCATTTTTTTTTCAAATACCAAATTCATAGCTGCCTTCAAATAAACCCCCTACGGATGGTAGAAAAAAACAAAAAACGGTGGCTGGACTAAAAAATTAACCGATTTTTAATTTTAAAAAACCGTTTGATAGATAATTTAATTACAATTTTTTTTTTCAAATACAAAATTCATAGCTGCCTTCTTATCAAGCTAATATCACTAGGTTCTTTGATCCAGGAGTTCTGTAGGGTTTGAAAGGAAGAAGAATATAATTTATTTTGGAATGAAACCGTATTATCAAAACAGCAGACGACATACTTACGGGTTCTATACTCACGGTCATTGTTAATTCTAACTAAAAAGCTTTCCTTTAACGAATTAAAATGTTGATAAAATAACGAGCTTTTATATTTCGAACCAAGTTGAAGATCATGTATAATAACCTCTATAACCTACAATAACCTCGTCGTTATTTGTAAATTTAAGAGCTTCTTTGTAGATAATTTTTAAATTGTTAAAATAATTAGCCAATTGCTATTTATTTAGCCGCCGTTTTGGATTACGATAAGTTATAATATCCATATTTAATATCAATTTATTAGTTATTCAAACTTAAAAGAAATTGAAACGAAATTTCTACAACTACAGAAAGCGTACCAGGCAAAACTATGTAGGTAGGTAAATAGATATTGGAAGCAACAAACAATAAATCGCAAAAATCAGCACTTTTCAGACTGACTGAAAAGTCTGAACTAAAATAGGAAAAGCTAGCTTGAATTTTTAAACGAAGACAAAAAAATCAGTGTCGTCCATACACTGTTAGAAAATTTTTCGCGCATAATAGGGAAATCAATGTTATATTCTTAGCCGGCTGAAATCCAGTCTACCAGTGTACATTTCAATCCCGTGTGGTGGAACCCATCGGGCGCGTCCCCAGGTGGCGGATAGGGGTAACCCAGCGTCCGGAAGGGCTGTCTGAGCGTCTAACACCGCAATATGGCAGTTCGGATGGGTACGCGCTGGGAAGTGTGGGCTATAAGGGTTGATGGTTGGTATGAGCGGCTTAAAACCCGCAAGACTACCAGCTGGACCTGAAGGCCCCACCGCGGACCACCCCCCAACCCGGCTGTAGTGTCGTGGCTTAGGGTTTGCACGGCACAAAGCAGGGAAAGGATATGTGAAAATCGATCTAGGTAAATACAATATATATAGTTGCTATATGCCCCCGAGTCTGGACATCGAAACGTTTAAGAGATATGTCGATAATCTAATGAACGATCTAAAATACTCAAAAAAAGAGGCAATCTTTGCCGGAGACATAAACGCGAAATCGACTATCTGGGGTTCTAATAGAACGGACGAGAGAGGAGAAATAATCGAAGGGTGGCTTGCGACGCTAAACATGACCTGCATTAATAACGGAGACCCGACTTTCGTACGAGGGAGTAGCATCTCTCACTTGGACGTTACTTGCGCGACTAAGGAACTGGTAAAAAATATTAAAAATTGGATGTTACTGGACGGTGAAGTCTTCACTTACCATAAGCATATCGTATACGAAATCAAGGACAAAGTAAATAAAAAAGAAAACGACTGGTATGTTTCGAGATTAAACAATATTCGATTCGAAAAGGAAGTAAAGAATTTACGTGTCGATAAAGATACGAGCGCTAAAGAGGCGTGCAAAAATATTTCGAATTTAGTTAAGGAATGCACCATGAAAGTGAAATATCGCGACGGGAGAATACCATATTGGTGGAGTGCGGAACTGGACGAACTAAAACGAACAGCTATAGAAACGAGGCGTTTATATACGAGATTATGTAAGAAACACGGTCGAAGAAATCTGCAAAGTATAGAAGCTGAAAGAAACTTCAAATTATGTAAAAGTAACCTCAAAAAAGCTATTAGATCGGCAAAAAAGCTGCATTGGAAGAACCTTTGCGACGAATTGAATAACGACATTTGGGGCCAAGGATACCAAATTGCGACCACGCACATTGGTAGACCAAGAGCTCCGTATTATCCAACGATGAAGCAGAAAGTAAATTGGTGTCGACAACTCTTTCCGAAAGATAAAGCGAGAAGACGAATACGCTACGAGAATGTCGAAGAAATTAAAAAAATCGACAACGAAGAGCTACATGCTGCCGCTGCTGCGATAAAGAAGAAGAAAGCTCCAGGCCCCGATTTAATTCCACCAGAAGCTGTAAAAATTATCGTCGAGAAAAAGCCAACTGAATTTTTGAACTTTCTAAATAAATACCTAATCGATCAGAGTTTTCCTGAGGTCTGGAAGGAAGCTAATGTCGTTTTAGCGTGGAAAGGGAAACCTGCCAGGGAGGCGTCATCATTTAGACCCATCTGCCTATTGAGTACGGTGGGAAAAATCTACGAACGGGTAATTAAGGTAAGACTAGACGGCTACTTAGAGGAAAATGAGAAACTTTCGGACAACCAATTTGGTTTCCGGAAAGGTCGCTCAACTATTGATGCGGTAATGAAAATTAAAAATCTAACGGTAAACTCCTTAGCCAAGTACGTGGTAATGATTACCTATGACATTAGAAATGCGTTCAACGTGGCAGCATGGGACAAAATAATGGCAGCCCTGGCAAAAAAAGGCGTACCGGACTACCTAAAAAACATAGTGGACGACTATCTTTCCAATAGGAAGATTATTATTGGTAGAACGGAAATAAGGACAAATATGGGAGTACCTCAAGGTTCTGTACTCGGACCTCTACTCTGGAATGTCCTGTACGACGGGGTGCTCAGCCTCAGACTACCCGAAAACACATTTAGCATCGCTTATGCCGACGATCTGGCGGTGTTGGTCGGAGGGGATAACCCTTACGAAGTAAACTGTAAAGTAGAATATACTAACCAGGAAATCGCTACATGGATGGGGCAACATGGACTCAAAATAGCACCTGAAAAGTCCGAGTACTTAATCTTAAAGGGACCAAGGGGAAAGAGACAGGATGAAATCGAAGTAAATATCTACGGGAAAAAACTGAAAAAAGCAAAAACCGTTAAATATCTGGGCGTCACGTTAAATCACAAACTTACCTTCGGTCCTCATATACAGTATGTAGCGCAGAAAGCTAGAACGAGATTAAATACCATGTCGGGTTTAATGGCTAATACCTGGGGCCCTGGTTTCCAGAAAAGAAAAGCCTTGTACGGGATAATCCAATCCATCCTCTTGTATGGAGCCCCAATCTGGGTTGATGTGCTGAAAATCGAAAAGTATAGGAAAGAACTCGCAGGCGCGCAAAGAGTCGCCCTACTGAGAGTAGCAGCTGCTTACCGGACGGTATCCGAAGAAGCTATCCAAGCGGTCACTGGTATCCCACCAATAGATTTATTAGCGGAAGAAAGAACGAGAATTTACCACCGAGCAGACAGAACAACACTAATGGCTCAGAAGGAGGAAAGAGAGATCACGCTGGAAAAATGGGCAGAAAGATGGAATCGGGAAAATGCAAGTACTGCAAAGTGGACAAGGGAAATCATTAAAGATCTAAGGGGATATGTAAACTGTAAACACAGGAGAACAGAGTATTTTCTTACCCAAGCTTTAACGGGACACGGGAGCTACGGCACATACACGAAACGAATAAATAAAACAGAAACTGACAACTGCATAGAATGCAACGTCCCGGACTCGCCAAAGCACACTCTGTTCGAGTGTGCAAGATGGGAAAGGGAGAGGACAGAACTAGAGGAAAAGATAGGCCCTATAAATATATCAGATTTGATGGAAAAAATGACACTAAATAAGGAGACGTGGACAAAAGCACACGATTACATAATAAAGGTTATGAAGAAAAAGGAGGAGGAAGATAGGGAACGAAATGGATAGATAACCATCCGCTGTTGATGGAAACCCCAGCAACGGGTAATACCAACAGCGGACCGAGGTCAAACCGGGGGTGGTTTTAGTGGGTAAACAAGGCTTGCACACCCCGCCTTGGAGTCTCACACTACCGGGGAAGGGAAGAACCTGTACCCGGTGTCCATAAAGGATTTCCACCCGCCAAAAAAAAAAAAAAAAAAAAAAAAAAAAAAAAAAAAAAGGGTTTGCACGGGGTGAACGATGCCAGAGGGCCCGAGTGGGACCTCTGTGAGACCGGCAACCTGGCTGACTGTGGTCATGTCTCGCGGGCCAGAGAGTCGGGGGTCGTGGCTTAGCCGCCTGGACTAAGAGGAGACAACCTCAACAAGAAACCTGAATCCTGAGGCGGGGGACCGGGCCCATAGGATGCGTGGTCGAACAGAAGATCGATCTTTACCGGTTCCGACCTTGGGGAACCGGGCGAAACCCCATTGTAAGTAGCCTTACCTCCGCATGCGGGGCTCTGCGGAGGTGGACCGAATACTTCCCTAGCTGCTCGTGGGACCATTTATGGAGACCACCAATATATCTGACGGAGGGAGGGCTCTGGAAAAGGAGACCTCAGAGGAGACGCTGGAGATGGGCGACCTAAAAAGGGCCCTTCAACAGTCTCCCGAGAGGGATCCCGAAACAGGGACCTCGGGACACCAGGTGGAGGGAGCGGTTGGCGCCCAGGCTTTGCCGGGAACAACTGCCTCTTCATCTGAGGTACCTAGGAGGCGCCGCATTTGCGGCGCGGAAAAGAGGCGGAGACGCCAAGCTGCAAGGGCGGCGGAAGGGACGCCGAAAGGTGGCCCAACTGGCCCTTGCAAGAAGGTGGCGGCGGCAGGACCGAGCCGGGGCACGCACGAGAGTGCCGGCCCTAGCGGAGTCAAGCCCGATGCCCCCAAAGGGGGGACCAAAAGGCCCCGGGTGACTGATACGCCCCCGGAGGCCAGACCGGTCCCCAAGAAGGCGTGTACTGCGTCTGGTGGGCGGATGTCGTATGGGGAAGCTGCAAGCAGCGACCTCAAGGTGGCCATCATCCGTGATGGCTACCCAGACAATCTGCTCATCAAGGAGCAGTACGCGAATATCCTCACGCGTCTGCATGAGGATATGTACAAGCCGGGCACCACCTTCGTGCCGAGCTTTGAGGGACACTCGTTTGCCCGGGGAGCCATTATGGTGATCTGTACGGACGGGGACTCTCTGGCTTGGCTGAAGAGGGCTGTAACCGGCATAAAGGTGGAGGGACAGACGCTCAAGATTATTGAGCAGTCGGCCCTCCAGAGGCTCAAGAGGGCGATGGTTTGGGTACCAGCGCCGATCGAGACGCCTCCCCAGGAGGTCCTTAGGAGGATCCGGACTGGCAATCCGGCCCTTAGGACTGAAGGGTGGGTGATTCGGGCCTCCCAGTGGGATGCTGCCTCGTTGAGGCAGAGCATCGTACTGGGGCTCGATCCTCGGTCGGTTGAGGTGCTCGAACGGACGAAGGGGGAAATCCGGTATGGGCTCGGGAAGATAAAAATTATCTTCTCGGGAACTACGGAGACTACCCCGGAGTAAATGGGTAAAGGAGGTACCTCTTTCAGACTCTTGATGTCTGCTTGCAGGGACCTTAAATTTACGCAGATAAATCTGCAACATTGCCGGGCCGCCGCGGGAGTAATCGCGCAGCGGATGGCAGGGTTGCAGACAGGCATATGCCTCATACAAGAGCCATGGGTGTATAGAGGTCATGTGCGAGGTCTGGGCACACCCGGGCGTAGTTTATTCTACGTTGTGGGTGAACCTAATCCGAGAGTGTGTATTTCTACACATAATAGTGTAAATACAACACTGATAAGGGAACTCTGTTTCAGGGATCTTGTTGCGGTGAAGGTGGATTTACCGGATGAGAATAGCACGAGACGTACCTTGGTCGTATGCTCTGCTTACTTGCCCTACGATTCACCAGGATTACCGCCTACTGAGGAGCTCCGCAAGACGGTGGACTACTGCACGGCTAGGAAGTTGCCTCTCCTTATTGGCTGTGATGCCAATGCGCACCACACTATGTGGGGCAGCACAGGCGTTAACAGCAGAGGAGAGGCCTTGCTTGACTACCTGGGCACCACCGATCTTCAGCTACTTAACCGAGGGACGAAGCCGACTTTCCGTAATAGGATTCGGACTGAAGTCCTAGACGTGACGCTTGCGTCCAGTGCCATAGTGAGTATGGTAAAAGACTGGCGTGTTAATGATGATCCGTCCTTATCGGATCACAGTTACATCTGTTTCAGATATAATGCTGCTGTTGAAAAACAGGCAGTGAAGTATAGGAACCCTAGGGCCACCAATTGGGAACGGTATAAACTGGATCTCGAGGGGAGGCTCCAGCGGTTCCCTAGGAGCCTCAGAAATAACGATGAGATTGATTGGGCCGTAGCGGAGCTGGGCTCGATTATTGTCTCATCGTATGAAGATAATTGCGTGGAAAAAACGAGGAAAGAGGGTAAGGGACACAAGTGGTGGAACAACTCTCTGGACTCGTTGCGAAAACAAACCCGGCGTCTATTTAATAGGGCTAGGAAGACAGAGTCGGATCTGGACTGGGAACAATACCGCCAGAAACGAAATGAGTATAAGAGTGCTGTTAGGCTGGCTCGGAGAGATGCTTGGCGGGCCTTCTGCGAGGATATCGTTTCGGTACCTCAGATGTCAAGGCTGCGTCGTATCTTGGCGAAGTCTCCTGACAGTGCTCTTGGCTGCCTGGAAGTCGTACCGGGTGTTTTCACGGAAACCCCGGGTGACACCTTGCAGCACCTATTAGAGACTCACTTCCCGGGCTGCAAAGCAGTCGGGAAGGAGGGTCTTGACATGGGACACGTGGCAACACGACGACCATGTAAAGAGGACTATCTTCTGGCAAAAGAAATAGTTACTTACGAACGGAGTACCTGGGCTATACGTACGTTTAGGCCCTACAAATCTCCGGGGAAGGACCAAATCTTCCCGGCTCTACTTCAGCAGGGCTGGGAGGCTATTGGTCCAATCTTAGTGCATATCTTTCGGGCCTGCTTGGCAAGCAGATATGTTCCTGAAGAGTGGAGACAAGTGCGAGTTGTCTTCATACCAAAGCCAGGTCGTACTACCTACACCGTGGCTAAGTCCTTCAGACCCATCAGCCTAACATCTTTTGTGCTAAAAACACTGGAGAGGTTGGTTGATCGGTATATGAGGGAGAAGGTTGGGCTCAGGTATCCTTTGCACAACAACCAGCATGCGTTCCGGTGTGGGAAGTCAACGGAAAGTGCCTTACACCAGCTGGTAACACAGGTGGGGAAGGCGCTGGAAAATGGCATGATCGCACTGGGTGCATTCCTGGACATACAGGGAGCTTTTGACAGCACACCTGTAGAATCAATGTGTAGAGCTGCGGTAAATCATGGAATAGAGCCAATGTTAATTCAATGGCTTGGGGCCATGTTACGCAATCGCACAGTAGAGGCAACATGGAAAGATCATGTGGCTAAAATGGTCGTCGACAGGGGCTGTCCGCAAGGGGGCGTTCTCTCGCCCACGTTGTGGAACCTAGTAATCGACGAACTCATAACCCTATTAAACGGTGAGGGCTTTCTAGCAATTGGGTATGCCGATGATATCGTTGTCCTTGTTGTTGGAAGGCATATCACCGTCCTCAGGGACCTAATGCAAAGGGCCCTGAATAGGGTACAGGGGTGGTGCAACGAGCACGGACTTGCAGTGAATCCTGCCAAGGCTGAGGTAGTTGCCTTCACCAAAAGGAGAGGTATAAGACCGGAGGGTCTGCACCTTGGCGGAATACCACTTCCAGTGGTCGAACAGGTGAAATATCTAGGGGTGATCCTGGATAAGTCACTGACATGGAAGGCCCATCTTGATAGTCGCCTAGAAAAGGTGACTAACACGTACTGGGCCTGTAGGAGAGCCATCGGTCTGAAGTGGGGATTAACCCCAAAGACGATCATGTGGTTCTATAAAGTGATCATGCTGCCTATGCTCACATACGCGGCTCTGGTCTGGTGGCCGAGGGTAACCCTGGCCACGGCTAGAACGCAACTGACACGCCTTCAAAGGGTGGTCAGTTTGGGAGCAACTGGCTGCATGAAGACTACACCAACTGCTGCGATGGAGGTGATTCTTGGACTTCGGCCACTTCACTATGTGATTGAGGCCGAGGCTGGGAGGGCACTCCTGCGTTTGAAAAGTTTGGGATACGTGCGAAGTGAGGAAGGGTGCAGGCACGTCAGGAAGCTTAGGCTCCTGGGAGATGTCCCAGTCCTGGCTCGAGCGGCAGACGTTTGCCTGCGCAGGTACTCCTTTTCAACTCCCTATATGGTGAAGATCCGGAATAGAGAATTCTGGGAAAGAGAGGGAAATTCACAGCCTCATGGGATCGTCTGGTACACAGATGGCTCATGCTCCAGTAATGGGGCTGGGGCGGGAATTTACTCTAGGAACCCAAAGACACAAGTTTGTGTCCCCTTGGGCAAGGGGGTATCTGCATATCAGGCTGAGGTATACGCTATCTTGGAATGTGCGCAGATGAACCTAGACAGAGGTTATGTGAACCGTCACATAACCATATACACCGACAGCCAGGCGGCAATCAGGGCCCTGAGTGGGTATACCATCAACTCTGAGCTCGCTGCTGAATGTCGGGGACGGCTCGCTGACTTAGCGAGGCGGAATGTAGTGCGGCTAGAATGGATTCCGGCCCACTCTGGTTTTGAGGGCAACGAGAGGGCGGATGCGCTGGCTGTGGAGGGGACGGCAACTCCTTTCAGTGGCCCGGGCCCGACCTTGGGCCTTACAAAACAAGTGATTCGTAAAGAGGCGGGAGTTTGGCTGAGAAATCAGCATCTCGCTTATTGGAGTGCTCTGCATGGTCTTAGGCAATCTAAGCTCCTTCTTAGGGGCTGGACTGATGGACATGCTAGGGCAGCTGTGGAACTATCAAGGAGTAGGTTAAAAAAGATAGCAGGACTCCTAACGGGGCACTGTTGTCTGAGAAAACACCTCTATAACCTAGGTTTAGAGGAAAGTCCCCTTTGCAGGGGCTGTGGCATGGCTGATGAAACATCGGACCATGTTCTTCTGGAGTGTCAGAAGTGGGCTGTGCTACGCAGGCGAACCTTTGGGGTCCCTGTTATGGCCCCTGGAGACACAAATAGGCATCCATTGAAAAGGACTGAGGCCTTCATAGAGGGACTCGGCTTCATGGATGCATAAGCAGCAGGAATGGCACAATGGGCCCGCTAGAGGCCTCAGTGCCTGAGCCTTGGCTTGAGCTGTCTCGGCCAAGGTTCGCCTGAAGTAGTAGTAGTAGTAGTAGTAGTACATTTCAATAGAACGTCGCGATAAATTCTAATAAATTTAATTGTTCTACTGGACTTCACACCGCGCTTTGGCTTGGTTAGATTAAAAATCAAATAATTTCGACGGTTTCGACACTTCGACAGTATCAAAACGGGTTCGGATGGGTGAACGTCGAGTCGATTAAAAAGAAATGAGAATTTTTAAACGATAATTTATTGAAAAAATATCACTATTATTAAAATAGAATTATGTAGATATGTCTTTTTGCCACAATGGCTTGAAAAAGAAAGTTATAAATTCTAAGAAAATAATAAAAAGGAAACTTCAAAAATAAACTTAGATTATTTTAAAACAGAAAATAAAAGAACTCTAAAAAATAGTCTACCGCTTTCTGCTAAACTATAGCCAAACCTGCCATACAGATGTCATCCCATATTACTGAGCTGAGGTATAATTCTAGCTGAAAATTGAATTATTTTTTCCCTTATTTCAACAAAATTTGTTGCTGTTTCAAAACTGTACCTTCCGATACACACATTTTTTGAAATATCCCCAAAAAACCTATTAAATGTAGTTTCTAAATAATTTTGTACCTCATACCTAACACAAATAACTTTGTACCTCTACAAATCGCGGGGTGCGATCCAGTAGAACAATTAAATTTATTAGAATTCATCGCGACGTTCTATTGAAATGTATACTGGTAGACTGGATTTCAGCCGGCTAAGAATTTAACATTGATTTCCCTATTATACGCGAAAAATTTTCTAACACTGTATAGAAATTTTATTTTTAATTCAGTACACCATAAGAACGTTTTCACACGGTACGATATATTGCAGCAACAATAAATTGCTTAAAACGCTCTAAAGAAAAAAAATGAACTATTTTTTTTTTCATTCTTAGGTATTGTAACCTAGCAGACCCGGGTACCCAGTAAAATTATCAATTCCGAAAACACATTAACGAATAGATAATATTTTGTGTAAGAGATCCCAAATGTGGCGCATATCACACTAGATAAGTACAAGTGTTGATAGCAAGTTACCACATGGCCGTGAGAACCAGGGTAAAATCCGCGATACGTCACGGATTTTTTGTGCATAAAAAGGGTGATCCCGAGACGACCATGGTTTAGTTTTCGAACCAAGTTCCTGCCAACAACAAGACGACGCCAACTCCGACGCTACCCTCCGTTGCCTACCAGAAGATTCAAAGACGCTGCCGACCCGCGACGCCCCGACGCCCCGAGTAGTACCTGACGCCCCGAGAAGCCTAATACCCATACACACCGAATTAACCTCAATTACCGCACACCCCGTTTATTTGAAATCATGAACGAATCAGAGTCCGAAACGTCCGATGACATTAGCTTGCCTGTGCTCTGTTTATCACCGGGTTAGTCGAGCCGAAACTGGGAAAGGGCGACGTAGTTGCGGAACCGTGTCTGAGTGGACGGTCCGAGCCATAGCCTATCGAATGACATATACCATCATAATTCAACATTTGGCTTCTTTGGTCGGGTTTACAAGTATAGTTAACTTGACCCGCAAATTATGGTTGATATAACGTCTATGAAGCTAGCATGGCAAAGTCGTTGGGCACAAAAATTAATTAGTCCATATTTTTTTGCTAATTTTTTGCTATTTTTTGCCAAAGAATTAATTTTTTTGCTACAGCCGTTTTCGAGAAAAACCGGCCACGCTAACTTCAGACTGAAGCTAGCGTGGCTAATCTCGTATCTCCCAAACCCAATGAAATATCCTAATTATTTTAATGAGTAAACTACCCTTATTTTAGACGTTATCGAAAAATATTATTAAATTTTAGTATATTGGCTGAAGCTAAGGCAATTCAATTTTAACGATAATCAAGTATGATATTAGTTATGACAAAAATCAAACGAGTTGGTTTATGTCAACTTGCTGTTAATTCCATTTAGATTTTTTTTGTGTGTTGTTTTTCTTATTAAATTTGATTTATAAACTATTTTGTTTTATTTCTTCAAATAAACAAAAATTTAATATTTAGCTTTTCTGTAATTTTAAAGAATATTTCTAAATAATATTTTTCGATAACGTCTAAAATAAGGGTAGGAAAAAAATATTCTTTCGTGAAAGAATAGCAAAAAATTAGCAAAAAAATACGGCATTAAAATTATTTGAATATTTTATTGGATTTTAGAGATACGATATATATGATACGCTAGCTTCAGTCTGAAGTTAGCGTGGCCGGTTTTTCTCGAGAACGGCTGCAGCAAAAAAATTAATTCTTTGGCAAAAAAATAGCAAAAAAATTAGCAAAAAAATATGGACTAATTAATTTTTGTGCCCAACGAATTTGCCACGCTAGCTTCATAGACATGTTGATATACTACCGAGTTGGATGTTCACATGGGCGTTACTAACTAATATCCCAACTTCTCTCGAGTGATACAGACACTTAAATATAAAAAGATGTTATGTGGTGACCCAAATGGGACACCTCTGGCCAGTGTACCGGACACTCTGTATAATACGAATAAAAAGATGTTATGTGCCATAACCAGAACATAAGGGATCCTCGCATCCTAGTACGGCGGCACCTCTGGCCAATCCCGTGTAATACGGCTATGGGAAATTCAAACCGGAGAATATCAACCAGGTTAATATATAAGGAAATAAATTACTAACAGGTGTTGGGTTGGTCTGCCCGTTCCGACGGAGTTCCTTAAGGACCCGCTCTGAACCGGTTAGGTTTAAATAGTATTTATAATTGTACATAAATTGGTAAAATAAATATATTTTAAGGTTTACTTTTGTTTTATTCTAACTAATCTAGCGTCAGCTAGCGTTAGCGTCTTGATTCTTTCTTTTGAAAATTATCTTCGCACATATTCGGACTCGAGAGATTAAAAATGAGAGGCTTGACGAAGATGACGAAATTTATATTTTTCTGACAAAAACATTTGTCAAACGTATTTAAAATTAAAACCAACTGAACTAAAACAAAAACTCACCACCCCTTATATACCCTTTGAACCCTAAAGGTCCATTCGGTGTTGTCGTTCCGCACGGTTTGTAGAATAATACGGTTGTCTCGTAACTTTTTAGCCAATCACGCACGGTATCTTGTGACGTCACAAGAATTCGAGTGGCAAATTCCGAGCATCTCAAGTGTAATGAAATTAATGTTTTTAATAATATTTACAGGGTAAAATATTATAAAAATTGAGACAATGGACAGGAATAATAACTAATAAAAGTATATTTTCCATAAATATATTAAAATTTAAAAGGAGACGGGTATTTTTTGAATTAAATGATAAATGGTTTATTTGTATACCTATTAAATTTTTTAATGAAGTGGCAATGAATTGTACTAAAGGTATAGAATATCTATGCCAAATATCAAAAAAATATACTGAGTGATTCAAAAGTTATAGGTGTCGAAAGAAATGGGCCAAATTCAAAAAACACCCGGTTATAACTCGGTTATAAAGGGCGGAAGATCCATAGTACATGGGTTTTTTGTAATCCCCTGGGTGACCTCTATACAGGGTTAAAATATTGCTCTTTCCCAATGAAACACCCTGTATTTACTTGACTCTCCGCGATGAAAGAAATATATAATGTTTAGAACAAATTAATTATTGAAAATAGTCTGTAAATAGTCTGATATACTACTAAGAAGTTAAACACAATAAAAAGAAAACACGAAAACTCAAAAAACTTCAATAGAAACCACAATTAACATCAACAAAAAAAGAAAACTACGAAGAAAACTACGAAAACTCGTAACGATTAGTAGGCTCAAGTAAACTCTAGCATACTGGTGACGTATTCCCCCCCACTTTTGCCAGCAAAGTGAGGTAACCGTATTATTCTACAAACCGTGGTCGTTCCGTAACATTTCTCCCTCCCAGAAGACGAAGTTATTCCGTAGTCTTTTCTTCTTTCTGTCGTCCCTCTCCGACGTTGAGGCCAATCGGACAAAACTTCATAACGTGACGTCGCTATTCATTTTATTTAACGCCCCCTTTTTCGTCGATGGTTGGGACTCGGACCGTGACTACCCTCACTTGGCCATCTTTTCCTGGAAAAGTCTTCAATATTACTCCTTTATTCCACGCGTTCCTTTCCGCCTGGTCGTCTAGAAGGAGGACGATATCTCCCTCCCGTACTGGCTGCTGATTCTGATGCCACTTCTGGCGCTTCGCTAACATAGGTAGGTACTCTTCTCGCCACCTTCTCCAGAAATTCTCGGCCAATTTCTGAGCAAACCTCCATTGTTTTCGGAGACGGTCTCCCTCTGGTAGGTAATTTCCCGGAATATACAGATTGGGCAGACATTTCAATTTCAGAAGGTGATTAGGCGTTAGGCACTCCTGATCTTCTGGGTCTGGCGAGACTACGGTTAGGGGCCGGCTGTTGAGGATCCCGGCTACTTCACAAAGGGCTGTTCGTAATGTGTACTCCTTTGGATATCTCTGGTTGAGTATTCTGTGCAGGATCTTCTTTGCCAACCCGATCATCCTTTCAGCACATCCGTTCATATGTGGCGAAGCAGGTGCGGTAAAGTGCCATTCTGAACCCCGCTGTAGTAGGGCTTTCGATAGGTGAGACTGGTTCCATTTGGCAATGCATTGGCGGATTTCATTGTCCGCACCATGTAGATTAGTCCCGTTGTCACTGTATAAGTGCTTCGGTGGTCCGTAGATACTATTGAATCTTATGAGGCTATCGATCAAATCACTCGTCGTAAGCGACGGTAGCAAGTCAATATAAACAGCTCGGATTGTCAAGCAGGTGTTTAAATGATAGTCAATTCTCCCATGATAGGTGGGACCGGCTGTGCTCGACGGACTCTGCATTCTATGCACTTACTGATTCAACTTCTTACGGCTGTTCGGCAACCTACAATCCAATATTTTTGCCTCAGGTTGTTGATGAGGGTTTCCTGTCCTTGGGCTATCTTCACGTGATGTAATCTAATCAGCAACCTGGTGTATGGGTGTTGCGGATCCAATATTATCGGATTCTTCATAGAAGTTGTCACCTCTCGAGCCTTTTCGATCCGACCTTTGACCACAACTAGTCCTCTGCCGTCCAAAATAGGTAAAAGTTTGGAGAGTCGGCTCGACCTGGGGATGTGGTTCTGCTGTTGAAGTCGATTCAGCTCTTCTTTAGCAATCCTTTTGAACCTGCTTGCACCACAACGCTTCGGCGCGTTCTAAATCGACAATCTTGATTTCTCGTGGGGTCTTCGTCATAATCGCTCGGAAAGACGCGATCTATGAAGCCGTCTTCTTAACGAGCGTGTACCAATTTGAGTAGCAGTCGATTGGGGGTAGAGGCAGAGTTTGAATCACCTTGGATAGCGCTACCACCTGTTTCTTCAGCTCCAGGCTGTTTTCGTCGAGGTCGGTTTCGGCTGGTTTCTCTTCTGGCAGCTCTTGAGCTCGCAGGAACTCCGGCCCCATAAACCACGCCGTTGAACTTAACCTGGGTATGGTCGAAGCTCTGGTCGCAACGTCCGCAACGTTTTGTTTGGTCGGCACCAGGACAGCCTTATGAGAAAGTTTCGACGTTAAATTTAGTTCGAGCTTATGAGTAGAGATGGCGCGGCGATCGTTTATTTGAGAAACAGCGCAAGCAACCCGCGCAACATGCCGCATTTGAAACGATGGCCGCCATTTATCGATTGGGATCGATTCATATCTATCTCGACCTCCTACGTGATTTCTCCTGTAGTGCAAAACCGAATAGATATTTTTCTAACTAACGTTAGTTTTCGAGTGTGTTGAAGTTTTGTGTATTATTAGTGTGTAGCGTTATATTTTCTTTTTGTTTGTAGTATACGCACCACCAGAAGAAATGTTAATAATTTTCGCCGTAAATGTTTATTATACGTTTTCTACTTTTAACGATAAAAACTTGTCCTGGTTTAAGGACGACCGATTGAATTGAAACGGAGAGGATTCGGGTTCTAGATTTCAATTAGTAAAGAACGATTTTTAAAATATATTTTATTTAAAGTGTAAAATACATTTTTCCTAATGTCGAGCTAAAAAAATTTCGTTAAGCCGCTAAGGCGCGGCTCCGGCTTTTAAAATGTCCCGACGTGTTCTGGGGCCGACAAATTCTGGACCGCTGAGACCAGTTTCTTTTCTTCATCTTGATTTCCTCGACATTTTCCTGCCAACCTCGTGGTACCGGTAAATGAGACTGAATTTTCACCTTTCTTCTGGTGGTGTGGTACATCCGTCTTTGTTCTTCTACCAAAGGTAAAATTTATTCTTAATTTTCTATTTAAAGAAAAGAAATGAAACCATAATTTGTCTAATTTATTCGTCCTAATTTATAGTCCCAAATAATTTAACATTACAAGTGTAAATATTGTGTGTTGTTAACGTGAATCTTCCATTCTATTGCTAGTTTTTTCAATAGCGAGTAGTGAATTTTTGTGGTTCCGCCATTTATTTTACACGGTTTGTTTAACATTTTTATAATCCTACGATTAGGTATTATTTGAATACCTAGCCAAGTATAGGTATACGATTTGAATAATCAAATAAATTTTTTTTGTTTTCCTAGGCCTCCGATAGCGTATTCTTTGTGGCTAAATGCCATTAAGAATGAAGAATTAAAACGTCTCGTTTCGACTAAAGTTAGAAATTGCTACAGCGTATGTGAGCGACATTTCGAACTTAAAGATTTCCAGACACCACAACGACTGAAATTAAACAGAAATGCTGTACCAAAGCTTTTTTTACCAGGTAAATACAGGGTGTAAACGATATGATAGTCATTATTTGAATGGGTGATAGGGAATGTCAAAACAATTTAAGTCAAAAGTTCATATGGCTTTTTTCGCAAAACTCAATATATTTTTGTCTAAATGACTTTAAAGTTAAAAACTTTAAATGCTTATATCTAACAGAATCTTACGAATATTTATGTGTAACTTTATTCATTTTAAAATATGTTCATTTCTAAATAAATCAAAAGTAGTTTTTCAAAATTTGGCCTAAAATCTCAAAAAATGAAAATAAAAAATTCCCTTAAGTTAAAATTTAAAAAACACATGGCAACAGCGCAATGCACGCGCCAGCTCGTGAATAATAGAGAGAGCGCGAATCTTTGCCTAAACCGAGTATTGAATAGAGTACTGAATAGAGTATTCTGTTAATTTATTGTTTTAAAAATTAAAAGTTTTTTTTATTTCCTTTAATTTTCTTGCACCTAAAAATACATCGCATCGTTGCCAAATTGTATTTAACTTTAAAGTCGAATTTTTCGAAAATCACGAGGTTTTTGCACCCTGTTATTTGAACTTTTTTGTTTGTTTTGACCTCCCCTATCAACCATTTAAATAATGACTATCATATCGTTTACACCCTGTATAGTCAATATTACTAGACAATTCAAACTCAAATACTCTTTTTATTTATATTAACGTCGTTGTATTTTTTTAACAGAGGATGGAGATAATTCAATAGAATCAGAACAACCAATGGATGTCAACGATACGGAATTCATGGAAACAGGTATGCATACAATTTATTGAACGCATTTCCTTGAATATGCTGGAATTTTAGATTAACTAAAAGTTTCCAATAGAATATTAGTTATTAGTATATTGACCGATGATCGGGTTTTCCCAGAATTTGGTTAAATTTAAAATATCTAATTTAGAAATGTGTAAACATCATTAGTTCATTTCTAAGGGAATTACTTCCAATTGTATTATTATATTGGCATTTATTTATATAGAAATTCTTTTATAATATATTTAAACTCTATTTTTTAAGATTAGGTATATATTACGTTATTGATGCAAATTTGTTTTTAGATGAAACGATTGATGTCACGCCAGAGCCGAGTACTTCGTTTTCTACTCCTAGTAACCTCACAAAGTAATCAACCACAGCAGGAGTCATACGATACATTTGCAACAGCAAGACATCCGGCCTCCTTTAGTAAGAAAACCCGAAGAAATTACGTCCTAAGGAAAATAGGAATTCGTCGCCTCCATCAGATGACAGCAAAGGAAAGTAAGTTATACTCACTATATAATAAATCTAAAAAGTCTGCCAAATTTTATAAATCTAAAGCAGATCAATTAGTAAAAGAAATCGATAAATGTGTCGAATCTGGTAATATTGAAGGTATTTTGTCTCCGAAAAGATTGAAGAATTTAAATGATTTATCAAAATATGGCAAACTTTTTATTTCCTCACAATTAAGGAAAAAAAAAAGGAAATCGAATAAGGGTCTGCAATGGACAATGGACGAGAAATCATTATTTTTAGCCCTCTATAAAAATTCTCCAAAAGGATATATGTAGCATGTTAAAAGACATTTTTTGTTTGCCGTCGCCAAAAACATTGCAGAGAACTTTATCGAATTTCGATTTACAAGCAGGTATTAATGATTGTATATTTTCCCAATTGTCTGAATTTTCTAAACATTTAGAGCCATTGCATAGGAACTGTGTACTCATTTTTGACGAAATGGCTATACAACCTCATTTAGACATTAATATTAAATACAAATGTATTGATGGTTAAAAAAATTTAGGCAATGGAAAAACCAACTCGATTGCCAATCATGTATTGGTATTTATGATAATAGGTATTGTAAAAAATTGGAAGCAACCTATAGCATATTATTTTGTTAAATCTGGTGTTAAATCTGTGCAATTGCAGAATTTAATAACAGAGGTGATTGAAACCATTCATAATAGAACATTGTTCAAAGTGGTTGCTTCAATTTCTGATTTAGGGGCTGCTAATTTATCAGCAACTCGTGTTCTATCTGAAAATAGTGACTATAATGAGCAGTACATGTACAAAGTCAAAAATGATAATGTTGTACACATTTTTGACCCTCCTCATTTGTTAAAATGTTTTAGGAATCACTTAATGTCAAAAGATATTCATTTCATGGACAAGGTTGCAAAATGGAGTGATATAAAGAAATTGTATGAACTTGATAGCATGACAACTGATTCAAAATTATTTCCTAAATTGACAGAGGCCCACATTGAACCGACTTCTAGGCAAAAAATGAGAGATAAATATGCGGCTTAAATTTTTAGCCAGTCTGTTCATGCTGGTCTCCATTTTGCAACAACTTGTCAGCAAATGGATGGTAGAGGAACTGCTCATTTATGTGCATTTATTGATAGATTGTTTAATTCAGTAAACAGTGTAAGATGTTCTAAGCGTCCATTAAATAGACCTCTAAGCGATTCTTCAGATCCCTTAGTTTTTTGGGCAGAAGCTGAGAATTTTATTAATAATTTAGTTTTTAAACGAAATGACCGAGTTGTTACTACTCCTACATCTGTTAAAATGTGGATAGTATCAATACATAATATTGTTAAGGTATGGGAAAAATTGAATGAGCAAGGTTTAAAGTATTTACCCACTCGCAATCTTAATCAAGATCCTTTGGAAAATTTTTTTGGGATTGTGCGTGGTTTGTGTGGTCAAAATTTCCGGCCTACATCTATACAGTTTGTTGCAGCTTTTAAAACAAGCTTACTAAATAATTTAGTCAGTTTGTCTAAAGCTACAAACTGCGAAAATGATGGAGCTGATTTTTTGTCTTTTTTTTCTAAATAAATCAGTAACAGTTGCATCACCTACTGCATCATATCTTCCCATGTCTGAAGAAAGCTGTGCTTCAGATATCGAGTATTTGACACCTCAGGGACTATTTTCTTTTTCAAAGGATGGAGCATCGTACATTGCAGGTTTCTTACTTAAAAAATATTTAGATAAGAATTGTAGCGCTTGTTGTCAATATTTTCTAGCTACGGATTCCAATACATTCATTAAGCTAAAAGATACTGGCAAGAGGTTATTTTATCCTTCGGAAACATTTATTTCCATCATAAATTTAATGAAGAAAGAAATATTATCAATATTTTTAAGTAACATAAGCCAAAATAGAATATTTACTTTTGTTACAGATCAATTGAATATAGGTTTTGTAGTAAATTGTAATGAACACGAAACTATTGTAAGTAATATTGTAGATAGTGTAATATTCATTTTTGTAAAATATGTTGTGAAAATAATAAATAGAAAATTGAAATTAAAAGATTTAAGAAACTATCCCCCTATTGATGAATATTTAAGAGAACATGCGCCAACGTATTTTGCAAATCATTTACGTTAAAATTTTTGTTAGATGGTAAATTTACAGTTGAAATAGTTTTGTTATTAATTTGTTTGTATTTAAGTGTATGTATATAAATATTTCTCATATTTAGTTTAATAAGGTATTTAATTTTAAATCGCAAATTTTGTATTTTTTTTTTTTAATAAATTTATTTAAACATTTCTGTCTTTACTTATATGATTAGAGCACAAAGAAGAAAGAAAAAAGTCGAATAGAAAACCAATATTACACGACTGCGTGTATATTACCTCTCCTACCGCTCCTTTGATTGGAGCAACTCGTCCTATAGCTGCGATCGAGGAATGAAGTCTACTTCGTCGAGGACGAAGGCTACTGTCGAATAAGCCGCTTCGCTAGCTTCACAAAAGACGTGGAGCTCGTAAATGGCTGTCTTGCGGATACATCTACTAACTTTGATTTCTTCGACTTGTTCGAGATGTTTCTGCCATTCGATCCATCTCTGCTGCAGGGGAAAGGGAATCTCGTCATCCCAGCCTATCACCAGTCTCCAAGTGGCTTGAAAAATTAACAGTCCTTTGATTTTTTGAGGAGTAAGGAACCCCAGAGGGTCGAAGAGGCTCATGATAAGGGACGTCAGTTCTCTTTTGGTCGGGAATCTGGCACCTTTCTGGTCCTTCACGTCTTTCGGTACACGATTTAGGTTCAATTTGAAGAAAAACACGTCTTCTGGAGGGGACCACGACAACCCCAAGGTCTTCTGACACGGGATATCTTCTTTTGACGTGATGGCTTTATCCCCACAGCATCGAGCTTCTTCGGGAATACTGTTAATCACCAAGGGGTCGTTACTGCTCCATTTTCTGATGGGGAAACCCCCATGCGCGTGGACTTTGGTTACGTTTGTGCGAAGTCTAATGGCATCGTGAGTGGTATCGCTTCCACTTAGAAAATCATCCATTAACGTGTCATTTAAGATGGCGTTAACTTCTACTGGATACTTTTTCTCACATTCCCTAGCGTTTCTATTCATCGTGTAGATGGCTGACGTCGGGGAACAAATGGAACCGAAGAATAGTACGGTCATCGCGTAAACTAGCGGATTCTGTTTTCTCTCCATTCCTCGATATAGGATTAGTTGCATGGACTGGTCCTGTTTTGCCAACCCCACCTGTTGGAACATTTCGCTAATGTCTCCAATGATGCCCACCTTATGCCGTCTGAATCGGAGCAGGACTTTCGGTAGTGGCTGTAACAAATCCGGCCCCGTCAGGAAAAAATCGATGAAGGATTTTTATATACAAGGCGGGCTTTTTGTTCGGGTGCAGAGCGAAAAAGTGCGGCAATTACCACTCTCGCCAAGCTTCCTTTTCGGGCTGGTATATTTTCAGATAACCTTTTCGAATATATTCCTCGAATCTGGACGTGTATAGCTCGGCGAATGTAGGATCTTTGTCAGCCTTTCTTTCCATCACCCTCAATCGACGATGGGTCGACGACGATGGTTCGATCTTTTGTCGTGGAAATCCCAGGCACCAGTCACATGCGCCAATCAGTATTTCCGGCTTGGCTCTGCTTTGTGGTTGAATAGGGGCAGCTCTGAGAGACGGGTATTTCTCGCATATTCTGGACATGTCGAAGCTTTGTTCTGGAAGGTCGAGATCTGATACGGTGAATACGTTTCTTAGAACTTGTTCTTTCGCTCCCTGATATTCCCCATTGTAGACTCCAATGTTCAGTTCGCTTGCTGGCCCTTTCAATCCTAGTTCCTCCGCTAACTCCTTTCTAATAACGGAGATCATGGCACCTCCATCAAACATGGCGAAAGTATGCCGTTCACCTTTTGGACCCTTGACGCGGACGGGGACATACATCCTTCTTCTCCGGAGTTGTAGATGTGGCCAATGTTCCCAGTCTCTTCCATCTCTGCGACTTGATTTACGTCATGGGTTACGTCAGATGTCTCGTTCGTTCGTCGTCGTTCGAAACGTGACTTTGGAATGGTGTCGTGGAGGAGTGGATGATGTTTTCTTTCGCATTCGTTTATATTGCACTTCTTTCGGTTCTGACATTGTCGAGAGGTGTGGCCTTCTCGAAGGCAACCGAAACATAAATGGTTTCTCTTCACGATTTCTACTCTGGTGTCCATAGGCAGCCGACGAAACTTTCTGCATGGTCCTATGTGATGACCGTCAATGTGGCAGTTGATGCAGTGAGGTTTCTTGCTACCTTCGCTTTCTTCACTCGAAGTTACTCCTACCAGGCGATTGTGCTTTGGTTCCTCGTCGTTGATCTTCATCGGTTTACTACACTTGTAGGCTATGTCGACTTCTCCGGAAAACCACTCGTCGAAGTCTTCTAAATTGCCATCTGGGTACCGGCCTTTTGCTACCTTCCGAAACCATTCTCTTTTCAGCTCGGTCGGCAGTTTCTCTTCAATATGCTCCATTAATTCTACTGACGTGAGGTAGGATTCCTGTCCGTAGGTTAGGATATTCGTGACGAGACTCTTGACTGCTATCCCAAAATCGATTACCGCGTAAGGTTTGGACGGATTTGGACTTTGGCATGACTTGACCTTTTCTATTGGGTCGTTCAATAGGTACTTCGGTTGCCCGAAACTCTTCTCCAGTTCCCTAATGATAATTGGAACGTTTGCCGGATTTGCCAAGAGATGTTGGACGGTGTTATTGGCTCGTCCGGACAGTGCTTTCTGTAGTCGCCGCAGAGTTCTAGGGTCCTGCAACGCTCTATGCGGACTGGTTCTGTGGAATTCCGCTATGAAGAGAGCCCAGTCCTCTGCTTTCCCGTTGAATGTTGGTAGAGTCACGTCGTGGGAATGCTCCGCTGCGTCGATTTGATGACGTATTAATTGTACCGCTAATTCTGCTAAATCGCTTGATTTTTGCTGGGACTTCTCTTTCGGAGACAGTGGACGAGGGTTCAGAAAACTCCTTGTCACTGGCGATGGTGTCCGCCGGGCTTGTTCACGTTGGATATGTTCTCTCCTGCCGGTTGATGAAGGGGCTCGTTAAATCTGCACGTTCCTGGTACCTTCCACCCAATCCTCAACGGTGTTCTGATTGATCGAGACGTCTAAAGACATGCGATTTGACGCAACACTCTTCTGTCTTTGGTTTTTTAAGGCTCGTAGGCAACGATCTTTCTTTTCTTCGTGTAGTTTCGTGATGAGTGCTAACTTTGCTTCTAGGCAATTTAATTCTGTACATGCTTTTGTCGGCTTTGCTTTATTTTTCCGTTTTCCTTGTAGTTCTTCTATTTCAAACTGTTTTTCTTGAATAGCTAGGATCAGGGGTTCCGACGCCTTTCCGTCCTAACAGAAAATGTCACACTGGGGCATGGACGTGGAGCTCTTTGCGCTGCTCTAGTTGGGGCTTGGGATGTTGTGGGCTGATTGGTTGGTCCCCCTAACGTATCGTAGCAGAGCATTTGGGCTTAGCATTTCGAGCATTTTCCGCCGTCGGCCACTACGCTGACCTATTTCGGACCCTTCAGGATAAGCTGCTGGCTCGCAGCCTCTCCCGCTTCTCATACTCATCTGGACAAAGGCTCTAAGCTCTCACTCTCTTTCCGACTCTCGAAGTCCCGGGTTTCGGCACCAAAAAATGTATCGGAACGGGCAATAGCTTGTGCTCCGCGCGGTCTTGATTCTTTCTTTTGAATATTATCTTCGCAGATATTCGGACTCGAGAGATTAAAAATGAGAGGCTTGATGAAGATGACGAAATTTATATTTTTTGACAAAAACCTTTGACAAACGTATTTAAAATAAAAAACCAACTGAACTGAAACAAAAACTCACCACCCCTTATATACCTTTTGAACCCTAAAGGTCCATTCGGTGTTGTCGTTCCGTAACAATTTTCATTGAATAGAGCGCATCGACTAATACTTGTACACAAATTTTCAAATTTTAATTACAACTACTTTTCCAGATACTTCTAATGGGCCCTCGTCGTGACACACACTGTATATCGGTCTGATCACAGATAGCCTACACTATTGGCGATTCAATATAAGCGATACCCCCTCTGGTGGTAGAAAATAGAACGCTTCTAACAGGCATTGCACCATTGTTTTGGTTTTGCATCCATTACGTTCGTTCTGTTTTTGTTTTGTTTTCTCTCGTGTTTGTCTTTATTGTCGGTTTCGTCGCTTTTATAAATCTGTTTTTTTTTTCAAAACAAAATGAGTCACGGTTATTGTTCTGTGCCACAATGTTCGTCATGTATTTTCTAAACCAGGAAAAGACAAAGTTAAAATCAAGTCATCGTTGGGAGAATCGTGGATGTGCCAGCGTGATGCGTGGATAATGAAAGCAAAAATTGGCAAACCCGTCACTAAAAATATGTTGGTTTGCTCGAAACATTTCATAGAAAGTGATTTTTTTCCAAGAGGTTAGTAATATGTAATATATTGTATGAGGTAATTTTCATTTTTCGGGCCAATTACACTGGTTATTCTTCAAATTATACACGTTTTTGACGTATTGTAGCATTTAAACATAATGTAGTAGGTATACATATATTCCCTACTTGCATACAAATTGCCACAAAATTGAAATAACGATTATAAATGTATTTTAGGAGCTGCTACAAAAAGTAGACGAAAACTTAAACCGGGTGCTGTTCCATCTAAAAATCTACATCTACGATTGGAACTGCTGAAACTTTGCCTGAGGTTTCGGAAAGAGCATTGCGATTAGAGAAAAGAAATGCGTCTTAGAGCACAGATTCATAGTAATGCGTTACTGAACAGGAAGAGGAACAACAAGATGTCCAGCATTCACGTGACGAATTAGAAGCAGCTGAGAGCCTTGTATTGCTACTCCAGGAACAACCAAATTTTGAAGGGCCAAAAACTTTTAAAGAATTTGGAACTCGGGTTAATTTTCCAAAAATTTACGCCCTTAGCGATTTGTTAACAACAGAAAATATTCTCAATAGTTTCACGGGCATAAATAGTTTTCAACTTTTGGACACAATTGTCCAAGCTGTACAACTAAATCATTCCGATCAAAGATCACATCGATTACAAATAAAAGAACGAATAGTTTTAGTCATGACAAAATTAAAGAGTGATCTTTCTTATGTAACGTTGTCAGTATTGTTTGCTATTTCCCCCGAATTATGTAAAAAATATATTTTTGAAATGTTGCCTATATTAAGTGCAGTCTTAAAGCCCTGTATAAGGTTCCCCGATTCTTCGGAAATTAAAAGAAACATGCCCCTATGTTTTAATCAATTTGAAGATGTAAGGGTGATTCTGGATTGTACAGAAATAAATGTCCAAACGCCAAAATGCCTTTGCTGTAGAATAAAATTTTATTCACATTATAAGTCGAGTACAACAATTAAGTTTATGACCGGTGTATATCCTGAAAGAAAGCAACAAAGACGCCATTATGGTGGATAAAGGTTTTTTAATTGATGACATTTGTGAATCCTTTAAAATTAAATTAATTAGACCACCTTTTTTAAGGAATAAAAAACAATTATTTTCCGAAGAAGCCATTTTAAATTCAAAAATTGCAGCTGCCCGAGTGCACATTGAAAGGACAAATCAACGCATTAAAATATTTAAAATTTTAAGTGGGAAAATGCAATGGTCCTTGGTGTCCAAAATTCAAGATATTTTTATAATTGCTTGCAGTATTACTAATTTATCAAATCCAGATAAGCATCCAAATAGCAGATAATAGATTCATGTAAACTAACTCAAAAAAACCCTAAAACCACATGGCGATACTTGAAGAATGACTTCTGGTAGAAAAAAATGTAACAGCTCTCGATCTAAAAAATAATAATAATTTATCAAAATTAGTTGTAATATTATATAGAATTAATACTTTACCTTTATTGGAGTAATACTAAACAGAACTGAAGCGTTTTATGAAAATCCCTCGTCGATACCCGAAGAATAATTTCTGGTAGAAAAAAATGTAACAGCTCTCGATCTGAATAAAATAATTTATCAAAATTAGTTGTAATATTATATAGAATTAATACTTTACCATTATTGGAGTAATACTAAACAGAACAAGCGATGTGAAGCGTTTTATGAAAATCCCTTGTCGATACCCGAAGAATAATTTCTGGTAGAAAAAAATGTAACAGCTCTCGATCTAAAAAAAATAATTTATCAAAATTAGTTGTAATATTATATAGAATTAATACTTTACCATTATTGGAGTAATACTAAACAGAACAAGCGATGTGAAGCGTTTTATGAAAATCCCTTGTCGATACCCGAAGAATAATTTCTAGTAGAAAAAAATGTAACAGCTCTCGATCTGAATAAAATATTTTATCAAAATTAGTTGTAATATTATATAGAATTAATACTTTACCATTAAGTAATACTAAATGGAACAAACGATGTGAAGCATTTTTTCGCAGTAGTTTGTTTTTACTTTAGTTATCATACTCCTTGCAAAATTGTAATCAAAAGGAACCATAATAATTTGTAGGCTTTTATCAAATGATGCATATAACGGGTAAATTTAAAAGGAACATGTCCAACTGCACTTGACCATAGTATTTATGTTTCCTTTTTAAAATGTATGTATTTTGTTGTTTAGATAAGTATTTAGCCTTCTTGATAACCTGACTTATTGTTGTGGTAGCACCTAAAAAATAAATATAATTAATAAGAACATGTAGATAATTTAATAGTATTTTTGTACTAATAAATACCTTCATATAGACATTTTATTTCTTAAAGTGCTGATGGTCTGGTTCCCAGAAAAATTACTGAATCTGGTGAATAACCCAACCAGGGATTGCAATGGGATATTACCAAACCGCTTTTATAACAGGAATGCCCTGATTTTTTTCACAAATAAATCCAAGGCGTAATTTTCATGTGCAAGCCATGTTTTACATATTTATTTGTAAAAGCGGATTGGTAAAAATATTTTGTGGCCTTTTTATCCCATTCATCCCTCGAATATGTATAAAGCTCGTATATTCTCGATCCTGTATACAAATGAAATGTAATAAAATTGTAATTAGTTTATATAATGTATATCAATAAATGGACATAATCTTTAATACCTGTAACTCTGTATTTTCTTTGTGTAACCCATTCATAAGATTTTTGTTCGATGGCAATTATCGTATCTGGATGATCTTCGAAGAATTGTTTGAAAATACGTTCACAGCATTTCTTCATATTTGTTGGAATACTGTACGTTTCAAACATCAATATAGATTGATAAGCGTTATCTAAAATCGCCGTGAGACGATCATCAACAACGCTTGTCGCCTCTACTTGTGTTATCTTACACAAATCCCTTCTTCCCTTTCTGAAAATAAGTAAATAAATGACATTATCAATTCCTGAATATGTTAAAAAAGAATAGTACCTGATGTGTTTAGCAAGTGCAGAATCTGGAAGGTTGTTTGTAAAAAAATTGTACATTTTATCATTATCCACAATGATATTACTTTTTACAACCTTTTAGCAAGATTTTTTCGTTTATCCCAAACACACTTCAAATCGGTTTGGGAAATGATCTCGAATTCTTCTGGACTCTCCCTAAAACAAAAGGCAAAAACCAGAAAACGAACTAGACATAAATATAAAAATCATATTTAATCATTTCTGTACATTTAATTAATTTAGTACATTTAATTAACACAGCCGAGATATGTTTACATCTACCACTCTTCCCAGCCTTACAAGAACATGTCATGTCATGCTTTTAATACTGACTCTGTTTCTTGTAAGTGAAAGTTCTCCGGATATTTGATGAGGTTCTCCATTAAGTGCGCTAGTTTGTAGACACAAAGCACAGATTTTAATAAGATCAGAAGTCAGCAAATTAAATTTTCCACATAAAATTATGTGTCCTGCATTTAAAACTTCTTCGCCCTCTACCACACATCTTGAAGAAACTGTCCCTTCAATGTACGCCATGTAGTCGATTATACTTAATCGAGCCATTTTTCTAAAAATGAAAAATTATAAATAAAAAAAAATAGATTATTAATAAATAGAATAAATAAAAGTATAATTTTTAAGTCATTGAGTAATTTGAATACACCATATTTCATAATTTAATTGAAAGAAACGACAAAAAATATATAACCAAACATAATACAATCTTATATACAAATCAGATTGCTTACCAGATTTTGTATTGACAGTAAATTTAACAACTTAAAAACTACTTAAACTGAAATAAATTGTCTTTTAATATAAACATTGTTCGAAAGAAATTAAGTTATAACACTAAAAAATCACTTTCAAATTCCCAATTCACACGTTAAAACAAATAATAATAAACGAATGAATGCCTGTTACGAAGGTTCCGTTTTTTACCACGATGGCGCTGCAATCTTAAATTCAGATGCCAATATCATTTGTAGACAAGTAAAATAATTGATAAAATTGTTACTTTAATTTCTAATAAATCTAAGATGGAAATTAAATTTAACGATATTTAAAAGATGATAATATATTAAAAAAAGTATTAAAAAACTGGAAAAAGTACTGATAGGTATTGTTTATTTCTATTGAGGCCCGTACAAGGTGTACGCGTATGTTAAAACAAAAAATGACGAAAACATTTGAAAATATAATTATTATTTAGATGTCGCGAAGGAAATTTCAATTTAGGAATTAATAATAATAACACTCACAAAATTAACAAAAAAAAAGGTAAAAAATAGATCAATTTTTAGGGCGGTTTTAAAGCGGATTTATGGCGATTTTACAGCGGTTTTTATAGAGCAATTATACCAAATTTTAAACATTTTTGGGGTGATATTGAAAGCAGTTTTATGGCGGTTTTGAATTAGTTTTAGAGCGATTTTTGAAAAGCAATTAGATCGGTTATTAAACCGGTTTTAGAGCTATATTGAATCAGTTTAAGGGATGTTTTTAAAGCGATTTCTGAAGAACAACTAGTCCCAGTTTTTAGGGTAATTTTAAAGCGGATTTAATTTAATATTTTAACAGTTTAAATTTTATTCTTTGTTAACCTAAGTACCTTAAAGGAATTGACTAAAAAAAAGATTTTTTTCCATTACTTTTTATTGAATTTTAAAGTCACATATCTACCAAATAAAATACAAATCTTATATGTATATCTACATATATTAATTCATATATCAATTAACATTTACATCTGCTATAATTAGTAATTGGCACGAAGACTACGACATGTTTAGCCTTTAAATAGGACATGCAACAGTCATAAACTTTATTTATATGATCTAGAAGCCTCAACGAACCATTTTCAACGTAGAAAACTCCCTTAATCTTGCTCGCAATTTCGAATCTTTCTTCATCCGTGAACAATTTGCTTTTGTATAAAGCCACAGCAAAAGTACGATTGTAATAAAAGCGTTCAGAAAAACTTTTCGAAGCCATTGCAGGGTTTATTACAGGCGTTTCCTGCGCCGCATAGGCCAATACAATCATGTAAATTTTGTTTGCATCAACAGGATGTATGAGATTCTCATCATGAGGAATGATGCTCAGTATTGTAGTGGTCGTTAGAGTTTGGGGAAAAGAGGAAACTCCTAGCAATTCGCCCATTTCAACCAATGATATTGGTCTACGCACGTCTCCAGCCGGCATTTTATCCAAACATAAGACCGATTGTTCTGGAAAATATTTAGCGATCCTCGATAAATTCATCGTTGTTGCATGATACCCTTTAGATACTAAAGAATATCTCTTGATTAATTTATCCAAGACTCGCCGGTCACTCTCGTTGCTCGTTCTCATTATTTTTTCGAGGTTATTTGTTCCTCGCGTAAAGTAAAATGTACACATCGTCAGAATGTCGTTCTCATCGTATTCGGGATTTTTCGTGAGAATTTCGCGCTGTTCCCAAGGATCTTTTTGAAGAAACATGGAACTGGGAACCTTGAAATTGATAATCTTCCCCATGTAAAAGAGACCGCTAGAATTTTCTGAAGACATTTTCGCAGGTACTACTATCGATCAACTGAAATTACAAGAGTGACATTTCTCAGTAAATTGATTCTTTCGATAAAATAATAAGTACAAAATATGCTAAGGGTAGAAAGAGTTTAAAAGGGTAAAATTGTAGATGGAATCGGGGAGGGGTATAAATGGGTAGAAAAGGGTTAGGAAGAGGTAGAATAAGGGGATAGGTAGAGATAGAGATAGAGAGAGGGGTGTAGAGGGAGAGGTAGAATAATTACGGTGTTGTCACGTTTAAAATAGTTATCGAGCATATTTGTATTTTATTCTATAGCAAAATTTCTTATAATTTATTTACTAAACGTTAATTTAAATCATTATTTCGGTGCAAATTTTATTAAAATATCGAACGTAATTTATTACTATAACATGCAAACTGAATATTTTATATTGCGATTTTTCAATAAACATTTCGGCGTTTTTCGTAATTAATAATTAATTATTATACGATATTAATAATTATTATAATTAATATTAATTGTAATTGATTAGTTTAGAAAGAAGAGACGAAAAGGATATATAACAAAGGGATAAAGTAGATTTAAAAAAAATGCAATAAAACATAATATAGTGTGTCCCATTTAAATGTTCATTACTTTTTATTTTTTTTCTCATACTCGGGACAACCTGTATAGTTATGTTTATGTCGCATATGCCTAATTTTAAAATGAAGGGTAAGAATTTAAAAAAATTCTTCTGATTAATTCGAAAAAAAATTAAAATAAAAAATTAATTCAATTTGAAAAATTCTGTATATATTGGTCTGATTATCTTAATTATTGTCTTTATTGATAATTATAGGACGATTCAAAACAGCTCAGGACGATTCAGATTCCAGTTTAGAACCATTTAGAACTTTTTAGAGTCGTTTAGAATGATGCCCCATTATTTAGAACTTTCCAGAATGATTTAGAACCGTCTAAAATCATTGTAGAACGCTCCAGATTCATTTAGAACTGTCTAGAACCATTTAAAAGGCTCCAGAACTATTTAGTACTTTCTAGAACCGTTTAGAATTCTCTATAATTATTTAGAACTGTCCAGAATTGCTCAGAACTGTCTATGAACCCTTTAGAACCATTTAGAACTGTCCAGAATCATTTAGAACGCATCATAACCATTTAGAACTGTCTATAATAATTTATAACACTTTTACCAGTTTTCCCACAATTGTGTTCGTCCCGCTGAGCGTGACTCACCCTGTATATCTTAATTATTATTGACTTCATAGATAATTCGCAAAAATATAATAATATAGAACGATAAAATGATCTATGATCTAAAATGATCTCTATGATATAGATAAAAATAATAATATAGAAATAATAATATAGAATCTATTATAATTTAGAACACTTTTACCAGTTTTCCCACAATTGTGTTCGTCCCGCTGAGCGTGACTCACCCTGTATATCTTAATTATTAAAAAATCCAAGCTAGTCACATACACAGAATTTAACAAATTTTAATATAAAAATAAGATATTTAATATAAAAATTTTTAAAGTAAAATGTTTAATATAAAAATTACCAACCAGAGAGCTACTTTTTAAGTGTACTAATAATGTTATCTAATATAATGTTTACTAATATAATGTTTTATCTGTTAAATTGTATTTATTTATTTATCTGTTTTAGGAATTTGAGAAAAGGAATAGAAGTCGACTACGTAGGATTAGATTTTTAAAATGTTTAGTCTAGTTTTAGTCTCGAACTAATTCGAATCATTCAAATAATATTATCCAACGTGTTTTTAATTCGCCGATCGAACTGAATGCATAATTAATGCACAAATGCATTCTTCAATGTTATCTTTGTTACCGTTGCATTTTCTTTTAGCTAGAAGCTTATATTGGTAGATTAGCAGAAATTGTCATTATTTCCTTGTCTAATCACTCAATTGTAAACATTAAATACAATGTGAAAATTTTATTATAAAATTTTTTAAAAACCGATTTTCCAAATAAATATCCATATTAGTGTAGTAAAAGTTCAAATGTTCCAATAACAATTTAAAACATACAGGGTGTAAACGCCAAATGGAGTAAATTCATTATTCCGCTTACTGTAGATATTTATAAAAAATCCCGAAACACGTTTAATTTTAATTATAATTTAACATTTCTCAATGTCAAATTGTGAACACTACCTTCAACACCCCTTCGAATAACTTCCAGTTTATTTCAAATATTTCATTTAATTCAAAAATTAACATTAAAAATATTAAATCATATTGCCCATTTTAGCCTTAATAATAAGACTAGTCTGTTTAAAAGGCCTTAGCAAATTGGTTTGTAACTATGTAAAACTGTGTGAGAGTAATTCTCAGTGTTATAATTTTCTGTTTGAATTTGATTGATTGCATTAAGAAAAGTTGTTAGATTAACAGAAATGCATTAAAATAACAGTTTTGGTGAGGAGATTCATATTTTTTTTACATTGTGAACAATTAGGTATTATATACTGAGTGAATTATAACGAACTGAAGCCATCAGATGATATAATTTTTTATGTTAATCTTTGAAAAAAAAAATGAAAATAATAACAGTTTTGGATAAAGAATAAAGAGACCTTTATTCTCCACAGAAGAGACCACATTTTGACGTTGAGAAATGTTAAATTATAATTAAAATTTGACGTATTTCGGGATTTTCTATAAATATACAGAATGTAACAAATGAAAGAAATAAATTCATTATAATGAAGTTGGTTGGTTTTTCGAAAAAACGCTCGGACAGGTCAATTTTGTTTACTAAATGCGCAATTTTTCAAAAAGAATTTAAGTTTCCTCCACTTACCATTCTTGGTCAGTGACGTCATTGACGATTTTTAAATAGTAACCCCATTTTTTTCGAAAACATATTATTTGCAATATCTTGCATAACAATTTTTTTGAATAAAAGTCATTTAAAAATCAAAAACTTAAATTTTATATTATTTGAGAATACAATAAATAAATGAAGAATAATTATTAATAATTAATAATAAAAATGAATTTAATAACAATTTAACAAAATAATTAAAAAAAAATTGTGGTAGACCGCATGCTAGACCGGCTACAAAATGATTTTTCCCTATCATAAACGTGGCTGTGGCGCAAAAGTATTGGGAAAATAACATAAAAATAGAATTTTCTAATAAAAAAGCAACATGTCTGCCGGTGCTTCACCGAATATTTAACGATCAACATCAATAAACGAAATAATCGATATACTTATTGTTGAAAATAAAGATATAGTTTATTAAGCAAAAATACATCTTCCTGTTTAGTTTGCATTATAAGCAAAACTGTACGTGACTCGATATTTGGTTTCTTTTTTTTTTAATTACCGACCGAGTCGCCATTTTTATGAGAGAATTTACTAACGAAAATATTTAAAAAAAATTGATTTCCTTCTTTTAGTCTTTGGATAGTTCAGAAGTGTCTTTCAATTATAGTAAAAGTGATTTAAAATAAACATTTATTTCGGTATATAAAAGATAATTGGTGTTTTATTTGGCCCTTTCCACGATATTGCCGATTTAATAAAAACAATACTTATCGATATTTTAACTATTTAACACCTAAATAAACCTATAAATTATGTAATAATTATACAGACCTCTGCTATTTTTCCGGTAATTCAATTAACACAACTGTTAATTTAGTAAGACACTCGAAGAGATACAAGGAGTTCAGATTCAGACTGGAATTTGTGGAAAATACAGCGTTGCCAAATATTCCTCTCTTTATCTGGGATTACCCTATGTAAAGGATGACCAATCACAAACGCTTAATCGGCCTAATTCAATCGTTATAACAGGTAAAAGATCAGGAAAGTGAGTAGATAATTTTAGACAAAATATATATGTGTAATATTTAGTATTACTATCTGTGTTTTTATGTTTAAAAAAAATCCCTAAAACGAAAACGGTGCAAAGAAAAAAAGGCCAATAAACAGAAGCACGGTCGTATACTACAAGGTCTGGAAAATCAACTTAATTTATTGGCGTTATCCAGCTGACTGAAGATGTTTTTAATAGTTTATTTCAATATAAGCTCTGTAAATATTTATTACATTATCTAAATTGTGGCAGCCTCTAGCAAGCTAAATGTTAAATCCAAAAACTATCATTTACAACATCGATGCCTACCGGTCGATTTAGCAAACTACTCGTTAATTCAGTTTCTAGACTTTATAATATACGACCGTGAACAGAAACATCTTACAAATATGACAGTAATGACAGTTAGACGTGATTGTCACTGCATCTTCTTTTTTAATGTTTTATAGTTGTGACAGTGACATTTGAGGTTAGATTCAGACTAATCGAAGAGTAAAAAGGAAATTTTGCAAGGAAAAACTTCTGAAAAAATGCCGATAAAGAAAACGGGACAGCGGAAAAAGGCCGAAAAGCGTCAAAGATTCGAAAGAAAGAAGTCAGAACGTCCAAAAAAGTAACATCGAATTGGCCGAGCATTCTTGCAATGTATTCATAGAATATGATAGTTGTCACTTGTAACAGGTAAATCGCAGCGTAAATTTCTCTTAATTTTAATAACCCTTAATTTCCCCCTAATGTTTAAAAAACGTATATACAATTTAGATGACGCTAAACATGGAAGAAAATACACCAGAAAATATCCCCGAAACCGCCGATGAACCTAGCACAAGCGATAATAATTCTACAACAAAAGATTCAAATGTAAACTCTAAGGATCAAATTGGCGTAGAAACAACATCACTTAATCAAGCCACCCGTTCAGATGATACAAAAACATGACGATATCAGCGCCCCGAGAGATCCCCGAACGAGTAAAAGAGTCCGATGCTGGTACGGAGAAACCTGCCATCGAAGAAACCCCAAATCACAAAAGGCACTTCAGCCACCCTTATAATAGCGATTAAGAAGAATCCGAACAAAGTAGTCCAGCTCCTTGTCCTTTCGTAGAGACAGTTGTTACCGTACCAACCTGAACCACAGGTGTGTGAAGTTGGCACCGCAACTTTAGTTTTCAGTAGTTCTGATTAGAGTTCTGGATTCCTTTTGGATAGTTTAGGAGTTCTTTTGTACAAAAAATAATAGTTCTGGTGTTTTAACACATTATTTTTTTAAATAAAACATGCGGTGCTAACTTCAAACCTAAATTTACAATGGAATAGTTCTGATTAGTTTATTTGATGTATTTTGATGAGTTCTAGAGTTCCTGAATATTAAAAAATAATAATAATAATAAATTTCATCAATAAACAAGTATAAACAGTTAATCAATTAGATATATTATCAGACAACCCATAACTTTTTAATTATTGAAAAATTCGCAAAATACCATTAAAGTTTCTTGTAGAACTCGTCGAATACTATTCAGAACTGCTATCAGAACTCCTGAGAACTCTCAAAAAATTTTCAAACTAAATTTAGGTTTGAAGTTAGCACCGCATGTTTTATTTAAAAAAATAATGTGTTAAAACACCAGAACTATTATTTTTTGTACAAAAGAACTCCTAAACTATCCAAAAGGAATCCAGAACTCTAATCAGAACTACTGAGAACTACAGTTGCGGTGCCAACTTCACACACCTCCTAATTTTTGTATCATCGAAAAGATATAGTTATTACTTCACACACCTCTGAACCACAGGAAACGGTACAAGCACTCGAAACCACCGGCTCCTCAACCACAACCCCCGTTAACCATTCTAATGATGGCAGTGATGAAGATGTGGCTGTGGGCGGTAACAACGCAGGCCGGAAGAAGAGAAAAGCCGCCGCTAAGAAGAAGAATTACTCGGATTCCTTTGAGGATGATTACCGATTTCGATGATTCGTTCATCAACGATGAGAGCAGTGATGATTCTTCGGATAGAGATTGGCGGAGCCCGATGAAAGCGAGGAGACTGGAAGGTTGATCAGGGAGGCTAGGAAGTTCACTAAAAAGAAGAAATGATGTAATGAGAGAGGAAAGAGATGTAGAAGATGAAAAGAAAAGAATTTTCGTGGTTACATAGTCAAAGGCGGCTGTGAATCGCCATTTTAGAAAATACAATTATTTGTTGTTAATATTTCTAAGAAACCTAAGAAATTAATTAAATAAAATATATCGAACTAGCTGTTTATTACACAACGAAGATCAATATAAAAACTAATGGTTATGGATCGTTTCTAAATGGTTCTAGAGCATTCTAAATAGTTCTGAACTTCCCTTGTTTATCCTGGACAATTCCAAAAGTTTCTGTATAGTTTCCAAATGATTCTAGACAGTTCTAAATGGTTCTAAACCTAAGAAGGAAATGAAATAAAACAATCCTTACGAACTAGGTTTATTAATCAATGAGGATCAATAAAAACAAAAAAAATACTAGACGAAATATCACTTATACATTGGTTATGAGAACAAACAAACCAACGAACAATTCATTTATGAACAATATGCAATAAAAATAAAATAACATTTGGTCTATGAAACAAAACCCAATCTGGTCGCAATAAAAATAATTATTTTAATTACCGTCTATAGACAATTTGAACCCTAATCTTGTCGATAATTTCATTAAATTAATGCCTATAGACAATTTCTATAGGCCCTTTAGGGCTGCTTGATTTACATATTAAATAGAAAAACTAATGTGTTTTTTGATGAACCACTTTTTATCCAATATATTTCTCATCTTATTGCTCGCACAAAAGTCTTCAGTTATTCCATAATAAACATTCAACTGAATTAAATCAGTTTTTGCTTCACATCGACCGGACCTTTGTTTATTTATACAGGGTGTAACGAGAATGTTTCTTTACCGTAGGGCATGGAATATGTGGTACAACAAATGACTCATTATTTTTTTTTTGTTACACCCTGTATAATAATTTTACTTTACGCAAATGTTTCATCGGCAATTTTCGTAAGTCAGACGGATTTTTCAGTGCGGGAAGGTAAATTAACATTTCGTTTTCTTTCTCTTACTTATCAATACTTCATCTATCATTTCTTTATCTATCATTTCTTCGTCTATCAAATTCGTCTAAATTCAAAAATTTTATACTAAATTACTAGAACAAATCGGCTTCCCAGCACATTTACATTTACACACCAACGATCAATCGAAATCGATAGATGTTTGAAGATAAATAATATCATTAATAAATAATCGATCAATTGAGTATTGAAATTTAGAGCCGATTTCATAATGAAGAGTATTATTCAGTTCATAATTCCTTCATGAGGAGTTCCGAACTGTTACGAATCGTCCCGAATGGTTGTAGAGCGGTTCTAAATTGTTCTAGACGGTTCTAAATCATTCTGAACTGTTTTTTATCGTCCTGAGCCGTTCTAAATGGTTCTGGAGCATCCAAAAATCATTCTAAATCGTTCAAAGAAAATTTATTTTTTACATCTCTTTATGAAATCGACCATTTGTCAAAAACGGTAAACGGAAAAGAACTATAAAAGTAAATTCGACTTCATTTTTTCAGACTATTCTACGCGGTTTTTTCTTATTTTTTCTTATTTTTCTTCATCTTATTTATGCTACACGGTTTTTTTTTTCGAATAATTCTCTCGATTGTCCTACGATATCGGAGACATCTTGGTAAAAGTTTTTTTTAAACATATACAGGGTGTCCCAATGGGACGCACACAATTTACCGCGACCTATTGGGACACTCTGTATATCGCGAAATTTTCGAAAATATTAGGTATACAATACGACCTCTAATATCGGAATAACGAAATTCCGTTAAAATTGCACAAACCCCGACCAATTTTTAATCAATCAATCGATCAATTTAATCGCTACTTATTATTTAATATCTACAGTTTTGGTTATCGTAAAAAACGAAATTTTTGCATATACAGGACGTCCGGATGTTAATGCAACAAGTCTGGAGTATGAGCGAGAAAATTTTCGGTCGCATTAAGTTCGGGACACCCTGTATTATCTGTATTTGTAATTGTCTAAAATAAATAACAAAGAAACGAACAAGAACAGAGTATTGGCTACTTATTTACCGAATTTTCACGAGAAGTTGATAGAAAATTTTAATTTATTGGCGAATTTTCCAAAAATCTACGCGGACAATTTAAATAATTTTTATATATGCAAAAATTCGGCATTTTTCACCAACACTTTATACACAATTGGTTTAATTAATATCAATACCAATTTAAAATTATGTTTAACATATACAGAGCGCGACAAAAAAGTCTTCCTAATAAATCGTTTTCTTCTTTAAAGAATAAGTTATTATAGAAGGAAAAACCTTTTCAAATCTTTATAAATTTTTGTACCTAAATATGAATGTATAGATTTCATTTGTCGCAATCTGTACAAGTATCAACGAAAATCAACGCTAAAAATTTACATATCTTAAACCTAAAATCTTCAACTATATCATATACAGAGTGGCCCTTTCGGGCGAAATACAAATTGGATTTTTTTTTATCACTTTACGACGAATTTTCCGGGATTAACAAAACACTTTATCTTATATTTTTTTCTCTCTTATAAAACGCGTTTAATTCTAATACTGTTCGTTACGAAACCCCTCGCAATATACAGGGCGCGCCAAATAACTACAAAACAATTCCGCTACTTCACGGATTCATTCGAGACACCCTGTATATAAACTATTCCTCTCTCCACTCGCTTCTTTTCTATTCCGCTTTATCGTCCAATCAAATCACGCTTAAACTCGTATAATATATTTTGAACATGAACACATTTTATCGATCTGAATGGCGGTCAATTAATTTTTTATTACATTTATTAGTCAATTAAATCATTTAATTGACGTGGGAATCCCACACAAATACAGTGTGTCCACGGATGGGGTTGCCTATAGGAGAAAAATTTTTATTATTCATTTTACGATAAAGAGTCATTGTTTATAAAATTTTTTGCTTCTTTTAAAAATGAGAATAACACTGAAAAATCTTAGATTCGGTCTACAGGGTGTTGTCAAATTAAGAAAATATGAAAATGCCTCAAGGGAGAAGTACCATTATTTTTTATTTTACACAAAATTTTTATGAAAGAAAGTTGTTTATAATCTAAAATAAAGCCTGAATACAAATTTGGAAACTTAAATTCAAATTTTCAAAAAAATTAACTTGTCGAGAAAATGAGATTCACATATCAAAACATTAGATAAGACGTATAGGGTGTTAGTAAATTAAGAAACAGGAAAAAATTTCAAGAAAGAACGAAATTGTTATTATCTTACATAAAGAAAGAATTTATTACCTTACATTATTATTTACAAAAAAAAATGCTTTTATCCAAAGTAAATTAAAATAAATTAATAATGTAAAAATTGTATTTTTTATTTGAAAATTTGTGTTTAGGCTTTACTTTGGATTTAAAGCATTTTTTTGCAAATAATAATGTAAGATAATAAATAAATTCTTTCTTTCTTGAAATTTTTTCCTGTTTCTTAATTTACTAACACCCTATACATCTTATCTAATGTTTGGTATGTGAATCCCGTTTTCCCAAGAAAGTTTTTTTTTATAAAAAATTACTTTTGGTCGTAAAATGAATAATCATTTTCTCCTCTGGTCAACTCCATCCGTGGACACACAAAATTGGAATTTTAATTTGAAAATTTGTATTCAGGCTTTATTTTAGATTAAAAACAACTTTCTTTTATAAAAATTTTGTGTAAAATAAAAAATAATGGTACTTCTCTCTTGAGGTATTTTCATATTTTGTTAATTTAACAACACCCTGTAGACCCAATCTAAGATTTTTCAGTGTTATTCTCATTTTTAAAAGAAGCAAAAATTTTTATAAACAATGACTTTTTGTCGTAAAATGAATAATAAAAATTTTTCTCCTATAGGCAACCCCATCCGTGGACACACTGTATACTGCTCCACAAAAGTTAAGGAAGTTGACAAATATTGAGATTAATTTAAAAGTTGCAGGTTTTTTGATCGCCAAATTTAGTATGATTTGTAGAGGTAGGGACAAAAAAATCCACTCAGATATGAGAGAAAACATTTAATTTCGCATATTTGAAAATTTGGCGATCAAAAAGTCTGTAACTTTAAAAATAATCGCATAATTTGCGAACTTCCTTAATTTTTGTGGAGCAGTTTATTTAACGAGACATTCGCTTCGTTGCGGCGTTGCCACGTGTCGAACTTTTTCCCACATTTCCCGGTATAATTTTAATCCACCAATCAAATGATTTTAATCGAGCACAGGACGTTTAACGGACGATTAACCGATTTGGTAGAAACCATATCTTGCTCGGAAAATCGCCCTTTTATGTAATACTTAAACTACCGGTTATAAGCTCCTCTTTTCGTCCTTTAAACATATCATATACAGGGCTTTTCACGGTAACCGTCCATTAGAAGTATCTCAATAATGAAAAGACTTAAAAATCTGAAATTTTGATTATAGTATTTTTTGGATAATATAAATTGATCTAAAATATTTTCATTTTGATTACACTTCCGGTTATACCGGAAGTTGACACCAACTTCGTTATTTTATATGGAAAGTGCCATTTTTAACTTCATTTTTGAATTCTATGGCCTTTTTTAACTAGACTTTGATAATAACACCATATGCTAAAAATGCACCATTTTTAAGATATATCAATTTTTTCGATATGTTTTGGAAAAACAGTCGAATCTATTTTCTGTGATATCTGTTAATAATGCAGCTAAAAGCTTGAAATTGAGTATCGATGATGTCCAGACATACTACTAAATGAGGTCATCAAATGGCCAACTAGATAACTCAAAAAAAAAAGAAAATGTATACCTTATTTAATAAAACCTCGATTATTTCAAAAACTACTGGATTTGGGTATAGGGAATACCCATATGGATCGAAAGGGCTTAAAAAACTGCATTGGTTACTGTTAAAAAATACTGGTGGTCCATTTGAAATAACATAGTTATGCCAACTTTAATTTGTCCAAGTTTGTCAGACAATTTTAAACGCCCTGTACATGGATTCTGAAAATACAGTTTAGTTTCATTTAGTAGTATGCCTGGACATCATCGATACTCAATTTCAATCTTCTAGCTGCATTATTAACAGAGATATCACAGAAAATACTCGACTGTTTTTCCAAAAAATGTCGAAAAAATTGTAATATCTTAAAAATGGTGCATTTTTGGCATATGGTGTTATTATCAAAGTGTAGTTAAAAAAGGCCATAGAATTCTAAAATGAAGTTAAAAATGGCACTTTCCATATAAAATAACGAAGTTGGTATCAACTTCCGGTATAACCGGAAGTGTAATCAAAATAAAAATATTTTAGATCAATTCATATTATCCAAAAAATACTATAACCAAAATTTCAGATTTTTAAGTCTTTTCATTATTGAGATACATCTAATGGACGGTTACCGTGAAAAGCCCTGTATATACTTAACAACCGGTTAATTTAACTTGGAAGATACCGAAGGTACGATGAATATTAACCAGTCCTCGTGGAAATCAAACCTCGCAGGGCACCGACGGCGGCGCCTCCGCCAGGCTCAGCCTCACGACGGCGGCGGATGAGGCGTCGCGACGCCGTCAGGCGGGCGTCGTCGACGTCGACGTCGGGACGTTGTGACAGGCCATGTTGGCCAGGTTGTTGGCTACGATGTTGCCGATGCCGCAGCCCTTCAGCTCGGTGAAGATCTCGGTGAAGTAGCCGGGCTCGGCGTTGATCCGGAGCATGTTCGACGATAGCCTGAGGATGGTAGCGCAATTAAAAGAACAGAAACGCTGGTTGGATTCGGATTTGCGAGCTAACAGCCTGAGGATGGTTGGGGAGAAATGGGAAACGTCGAAAGATTTATGATGCTTTATAAGAGCCAGAGGTGAAAGAATTTTGAGGCATTCATGTTTAGCTATCATGTTTAATTTTTAATTAGTATGAATTCTCGCAGGTTCAGGAGGTCTATTTTTGATAATTCTCAATGTCCAAGGGTTACATTGTTAAGAAGAAACCAAGCACAAATGCTTCAAAGTATGGCAAAGATGAAAGATATTAAAAATATATATTAATTTACTAGTAAATGATGGTTAGTTGTTATACATAGCGTATATATCCTGCTCCATTTCTGATTGCAACATGGTTATTTCTATGAGTGGAACAAAGAAAGATTATTAAAACGACAGTTGTCAGAGTGAAAAGTTGCAATGACACAAATGTCACTCTTTCCTTTTCCTTTATAAGTGTCCAATGGAAGTTGTCTTTATCGCACCTATGGCCTATATAATCTATGTTACGATCAAAAATGGAGCAACCTGTATATGGATAGAGGATCTAGCAGAGGCAGGAATTTATCTAGTTGGCTGGAATATTTATCTAGATAAGGGTAGATATTTTAGAAAATTTAATCCTTTGGATAATTCGTATTAATAATGTATACAATGTGTTATTTATAAGATGTGACATAGGGATTCCTGTACAAATGTGTCAAAAGCAAGCTAACTTTTTTACCAAATAACGTTCGTAAAAAATAATGACAGATTTGAAAAGATCGTCAAAAAATAAGTCGAAATGGATGTTAAATTTTATTAAATTCGTTCTGGTTTAATTAAAAAATGTACAAATTAAGTTGAAAAATGTCAAACGTCATATGTCACTATCTAATAATTGTTAAAAGGGGCGGAAATATCTGGAATGGTTTACGCTCTGAAGTTTGAAAAATCCAGCGGTAAGGAATCTGGTTCAATCCCACGCAGTGTTGAAATTTTTTTTCTTTTTTTCTTTGGCATTTTTTGTTTTTATAATGTTTTTTTTGCCAAGAATAAAAATATGGCATCATTTTAAAGGCTCTACCAACTAACGAGATTTTGCGTTATTAAAATTGACACTTAATTGTCGGAGCTTTTATTTAAATAAAAATAAAATTATATCTCAAATAAGCTCGTCTTATTTTAAATATTTCTATTTAACATTTTTTTAGACCAAAAAAAACCAAAAAACAAGAAAAAAATGTCTGTTCTGCGCGGGGATTGAACCCCATTACTTCCCGCTAAAATTTTTAAATTTCCGAGCGTAAACCATCCCAGTTAACTCCGGCCATTTTACAATTATTAGATAGTGACATAAAAATGACACATTTATGACGTTTGACTTTTTTCAACTTAATTATACATTTTTTAATTAAACCAGAACGAATTTAATAAATATTTAACGTCTATTTCGACTTATTTTTTGACGATCTTTTGAAATCTGTCATTATTTTTTACGAACGTTATTTGGTAAAAAAAGTTAGCTTGCTTTTGACACATTTGTACAGGAATCCCTATGTCGCCTCTTATAAATATTAGAAATTAGAAATTAGAAAATTTTTATTAGGTACCAAATACACATTACAAATAATATATTTTCTATTGCGCCACAGAAGAAAATTCTTGTATGTGGCTCAAAAAAACAAAAAAATATATAAAAACTAAATTGATTGAGCGGCACCGGTTCAGAAAATACAGGTTTTATACAAATAAAGCTATTTTTTTCCTGATCAATGAGAAAAGATGTTCTTAATTTGGTCGTAGTTACGTTTAATCCATTCAATAATATGTTTTTTAAAAACATTAATACCTTTTAAGTTTCTAATATTGATAAATTTATAAATTTATAAATATATGAATATAATATGAAAAGAAAAGATCGTCAAAAAATAAGTCGAAATTGACATTAAATTTTCTTAAATTCGTTCTGGTTTAATAAAAAAGTTAGCTTGCTTTTGACACATTTGCACAGGAATCCCTATGTCGCATCTTATAAATAAAACACAGTTTTACCTATCGACAATGTCCAAGCACCGGTCCCAGAACTTCTCTTTCGAGTCCTCCACGAGGAAGGGCTTCAAAGGATAGGAGATCTCGTTGCCCATGTACGAGTAGGACAGATAGAGACAGGTCAACACGACCGCTTGGAGGTCCTGCTCGCACTCGATGTCCGATTTCACCAGGTCCCTGACCAGCATGTACACGAACACCACGTTGGCTGGATTGATGAAGGCCACGTCCTGCAAACGAATAATAAATTGAGCGAATTTTTACATTAGTTTATGGATTTTTGCACGTTTTTTAGTGTATGACATAAAATCGACTTTTTTTTTTAAAGTCTATAGTCTAGAATTCTAGTTTGTTTAATTTGTCCAAACATGGTCATCATTCTGGAGCGTTCTAAATGATTCTGGAGCTTTCTAAATGAGTCTGGAGCTTTCTAAATGAGTCTGGAGCTTTCTAAATGAGTCTGGAGTTTTCTAAATGAGTCTGGAGCTATCTAAATGATTCTGGAGCTTTCTAAATGAGTCTGGAGCTTTCTAAATGATTCTGGAGCTTTCTAAATGAATCTGGAGCTTTCTAAATGAGTCTGGAGTTTTCTAAGTGAGTCTGGAGCTTTCTAAGTGAGTCTGGAGCTTTCTAAATGAGTCTGGAGCTCTCTAAATGAGTCTGGAGCTTTCTAAATGAGTCTGGAGTTTTCTAAGTGAGTCTGGAGCTTTCTAAGTGAGTCTGGAGCTTTCTAAATGAGTCTGGAGCTCTCTAAATGAGTCTGGAGCTTTCTAAATGAGTCTGGAGCTTTCTAAATGAGTCTGGAGGTTTCTAAATGAGCCTGGAGCTTTCTAAATGACTCTGGAGTTTTCTACATGAGTCTGGAGCTTTCTAAATGAGTCTGGAGCTTTCTAAATGAGTCTGGAGCTTTCTAAATGACTCTGGAGCTTTCTAAATGAGTCTGGAGCTTTCTAATGAGTCTGAAGCTTTCTAAATGAGTCTGGAGCTTTCTAAATGAGTCTGAAGCTTTCTAAATGATTCTGGAGCTTTCTAAATGAGTCTGGAGCTTTCTAAATGAGTCTGAAGCTTTCTAAATGATTCTGGAGCTTTCTAAATGATTCTGGAGCTTTCTAAATGAGTCTGGAGCTTTCTAAATGAGTCTGGAGCTTTCTAAATGAGTCTGGAGCTTTCTAAATGAGTCTGTAGCTTTCTAAATGATTCTGGAGCTTTCTAAATGAGTCTGGAGCTTTCTAAATGAGTCTGGAGCTTTCTAAATGATTCTGGAGCTTTCTAAATGAGTCTGGAGCTTTCTAAATGAGTCTGGAGCTTTCTAAATGAGTCTGGAGCTTTCTAAATGAATCTGGAGCTTTCTAAATGAGTCTGGAGCTTTCTAAATGAGTCTGGAGCTTTCTAAATGAGTCTGAAGCTTTCTAAATGACTCTGGAGCTTTCAAAATGACTCTGGAGCTTTATAAATGACTCTGGAGCTTTCTAAATGAGTCTGGAGCTTTCTAAATGATTCTGGAGCTTTCTAAATGACTCTGGAGCTTTCTAAATGACTCTGGAGCTTCCTAAATGAGTCTGGAGCTTTCTAAATGACTCTGGAGCTTTCTAAATGAGTCTGCATGGAGAATTCTAAATTGTACCAGAGATTTTTAAATGGTTCTGGATGTTCTCTGGATGGTCCAATTGATAATAATAAATAATAAAAATTCCTAGCCAAATTTCTACCTGCCATCCTTGCAACAACAAACTCCTATCGACGGTCCTCAGCCACATGACCGCATCTCCGGCCTGGAAATCCCTTAATTTATAACACTTTGCGTGCAAAAACATCCCCAAACACTTCAACAATTCCGACGTCGACGCCTGTATGACGGTTTTCCTGAGCGGCGCCGCCGCCGCCGCGACGCCCACCGACGTCGGCACCACCTGGTTCTGGCACCCGCCGCTCAATATCGCCTGTTTGTCGACCACCTTCTCCCTACGCGCGTTGTTGTTGTTATTGTTGTTGTTGTTGTTCGAATTGTTCGCCCGGACGACGTCCAAGGCGAGCGCCGAGGCGCTCTTGTTCGTTTGCACGTAGTACGAAGCCTGTTTGTTCTTGTTCTTGTCGCACATCTGCGGCCTGACGTTGTCGGCCAACGGTTGCCGGAACGCCGTCATGTTGTTTTTGTTCTTGTTGTTGTTGTCGAGCTTCTTCTTGCCGTTGTTGGCGGTGGAGAATCGACGCCACGAGAGGGCGTTGATGAAGAGCGAGTGCTTCCGCAGGTTCTTTTCGAGCGCGTTCTTCTCGCATATGATGCGCGCGTTCTCGTTGTTGTTGATGTTGATGTTGTTCTGGCAGAGGGTGGCGCGGTTGTTGGCGCCCACGCCGCCGCCGCCGCCGCCGCCTCCGCCCGTCGCCGGTCTGTTCTCGCGGTTGTTCTTGGCGTTGTTCAGTTGCTCGTAGGTGATGTTGTTCAACGTGAAATCGCCCGCCGAAGCCGACGCGTACACGGGGCGTCGCTCGCGCGGGGAAAAACTCAACACCGTACCCATTTTGTTTTTTTAATTCTATCACTCTACTGTTGTTGTTGTTGTTGATGTTGTTGTTGTTGTTATTGTTGTTGTTGTTGATGTTGTTTTTTCGAGATTATTTGGCGCATTTTGCGAATATATCTACACGCTTATTACAACAATTATTCCTATACATATATTAATCGATCGATGGGGCTAATGCAGTGTAAATATAACGATTAATTAAACTATTAAATAACATTTAAAAACGGGTCGTTATTAACACTAATAACACTAAAATTTATCACTAATTTCACGGGCCGTTTTAGTCGTGTTTCTTTCTCATATTTTGCGCGTTTTCCCCGCGAAAAATCCAACGCACACACGGTCAATTACCAATTGTATTTTATATTTTTAATTAACCGATCGATTAGCGCGATTAACGAACGGATTTTTCGCACTGAAATTGACCAGTTTTGCGCATTTTCTGGTATATATATTTTTTGTCGGGGCCGTCGCGACGGATCGAACTGATGCAATGGCGAGAGAGAGCCCGGGGGTCGATATAGGCGGCGGGGAGCGTCTCGGCGCCGGCGCCTCGTTGCTCGGCAACCCTTCGCGGTGTGATGTCACGGAAAATCGATAAGGCGGGGGGGATGTAGAAGGGGTTGGTTGGTATTTCTTTTTTTTATACGCCGAGGTGAATTCCGGCGTGTTGGAGGAGCGTATGAGGGAATGTTAAGGGCGCCTGTAGCGTGTAGGGGTGGAATTATACGATTGTGTAATAGTATATGATGGGTAATTTGTTGGGTAGAGAGTGGGATAGACGTGTAGGATGAGTAGAATATATCGAGGGAGTTTCGGAGTAGATTCGGAGTAGAGTATAGGAGAATCTTATAGTAGAATCTTATAGGAGAATTAAAGTAGATTCAGATTAGGGAAGAATTAGAATAAAATAAAAGTACCTACAGTAGATTCAGAGTAGAGTAAAATCGGAGTAAGAATAGAGCAATAATTTAGCATAGAACAACGTAGGATTAAAGTAAAGCAATTATAAAGTAGGATAGGAATGTAAACAGAGAGTAGATTTAAAGTAATGTAGGGTAGATTTAAAATAGATTAAGAGTAGAGTAGAATAATACAATATAGAACATAACGTTTTTTTTGGAGTTTTGTAATTAACGCACGAGAATAAATGTTTGATTGATAAAATAATAAATGTTCGATAAAGTAAATGAATAAATAAAATAGGAAACAATAACTTGTGGCGGTTGCTTTTTAACTAACAGCCACTCTGGATGAATGACCATTTAGCAAAAGGCCATGTAATGAAACAAGAAATGAATCACTCTGTGGATGCAACATTATTTAGCAAGAGGCCACTAATAAGAAGAGAAGAAGATAATTTTAGGTTATATTTTGTATTATGTCGCATTGTTTATTCTTTATTTACAACTTACAACCATTATTTATTCTGTGTTTACAACTTTTGCTCTGCATAGACTAATTTAAATAAGTAAATAGCGCCTCGTGGGGTTCGTTTAGCCGACTTTACAAGTGCGAAATCGAGCAGAGGATGTCTTCGAGAATGTTCGCTACTACATTTATCGTACCCCCGCACGAAATAATGAATCACGGGGAGATAAAGGACGAAAGAGTTAACCAATCTTTCGTACTTACCCCTAAACAATCTATCGGATCTCATCGAGTGGCTGGTGAGAAGAGGCCTTCTTGCAAAGGAAGTCTCATGCGAGGCCTGCGAAGTAAGTGTATTGTACATTAGATTCATTCGTATACAGGGATGATCAAAAGTCCGTCGCCCCCCTTTAACTTTTGAATGGTAAGAACTTTTGTCGCGCAATTCGGGGTGTTTATGTTGGAGTAAAAATACTATTTTTTGTCGTAACAATGAAACTTTCAAAATGACAGTTAGGCGCCATTTTGAATCTTTTTTTTTATGGAAAGGGGGTTAAGTGACACCTCGTTATAAAGGTAATTTCATTCTTAAGTCAACCCCCAAATTTGAAAACATTTTAATAACGCTTATTCACGTGAATACCAATTTAGTTTTATCCCCCGGGCATTTTGATACATTTAAGAATTAATTCTGAACGTACTATAAAATGTGTCAATAGACCTATTCAGTTTAACCTGTGCTGCGCGCGCATAATGTGGACAATTAGCTGGACATCTAAACGAACAAACGAACGCACCTCAGGTAAAATACGGTTCTGACAACCAGACATACTTCAGACTTCAGACGTCATTAGTCATTATCCAATAATCCGTATGCAAATTCAACCATAACATAACAATAATACGCATTTCGGCTCCTTTTGGAAAGTCGTGAAAGGAAATTCCACAGTTTTTAAACCAAATGGTTTTGCACGTGGGCACACAACACATTTGCGGCATGGTCCTAACAAAACAAAATAGTTTTTAAATATTATGTATGTTATTTTATAAGAAATTTTATAAATAACTTACCTATATAAAAAATTATAACCTTTATAAATAAATATACTAAATAATACAAAGAAATACTGTTAAAAAATAAAACACACTGAACATAAACAATAAACATCAAACGTAAACAAGAAACAAAATAGGGTTATGATTGAAGATGGTCTCTTCTTTTTTTATATTTAAAACAGTTTTCAGTTAAGAATGCTGTCAATCAGCAATGAAATAGGCCAAATATCTCGTCTCTCTTGCACTTACGTTTGCGCAGATTTTAAATGGTTCCACAAATTGCGCGTGAAACATATTTGCTTCTTTTATTATCTTATGTTGATCTAATAACTCCATCACTCTCTTTCGTAAACTGAATAGGTCTATTACTTGTTGCTATGGTTTCTTGGCTCTGACATTTATTTGTCAAATTTAAAGTTAATGAAAGTGACAGTTTTTTTTCGTTTAAAGAACGAGCCATTGTTGTTCTTACCATTCAAAAGTTAAAGGGGGGGCGACGGACTTTTGGTCCTCCCTGTATACAGATTGCTCCATTTTTAATTGCAACATAGGCTGTGGGTGCAACAAAGACAACTTCAATTAGACACTTATGAAAGAAAAAGAAAGAGTGACATTTGTGTGATTGCAACTTGTCACTCTGATAACTGTCATTTTAATAATCTTTCTTTGTTCAACTCATAGAAATGACCATATTGCAATCGGAAATGGAGCAACCTGTTTATCGGAATACATAATATTATGTTATTTTTAGGTTCCGATACCACCGAGCGGGCCAAGAGGGAAGGAGGACTTTCGGAGGGATCGAGAGAGGATCCGGAATATGCTTCCTGGTAGAAGTGCCAGATAGAACGGAGGAAACTTTGTTGGCTGCTATCGAACGGTTAGTGAAAAGAAAATTAGTTGAGTGCAAATGGTATGAATACATGTCTTTAGTCTTTAATCGTTTCAGATGATCGGAGGGAGTACCGTGGTATCGGTTTAATAGATGGTGGGATGTACGAGCATCGGGTGATTGATAAGATCGATGAGGAAGAAGACTTATTTGGGGTTCCTGATGATATGTGTACAAAGCAAGAAACGTGGAGGATACGTGGATGAGGGCAAAGTCGAAGCTCAAGAGACAATTGGCGACTTCTCAGAATTCGTTCAAGACGTATACAGTGTGTGTCACTACGAGGGCCCATTAGAAGTATCTGGAAAAGTAGTTGTAATTAAAATTTGAAAATTTGTGTACAAGTATTAGTCGATGCGCTCTATTCAATGAAAATATTTTCAACTTTTCTTTACTTCCGATTATACCGGAAGTGGACAGCAACTTTGTTATTTCAAATGGGACACCCCATATATTAATATATTTTCGAAATGTACGCAAAATTTTAGGGTGTTTTGTCTAAAAAACTTTTTTCAAAAATGCATACTTTTTGAGTTACTAATTTTTTTTGAAAAATTTGACCGATGCAGACCCTTATAAATTATTTTTTTACGGGGATCCTTTTAAAGATATGAAAATGGTTTTCTGTAGGGTGGCCACTAGCAAGGTCAAAGGTATTTGAATCTGTGTTAAAAAACTTTTTATTTTATACAGGGTGTATACAAAACATGTGAAAAAATTGAACTTCAAAAATACCAAATTATTTCATTTTTTTAAATGGAACCACCCATTTTTTTCTATTTTATTGAAACCAGCGATAAAAATAAGGAAAGTTCATGTATACTTCCCTATACCTAAACCTAATAGGTTTGATGATATTAAAAATTTTACTTAAAACTTACTTTTCTGCCTTATTCTTAAATAATCCGTTTTTATAAGTTGGCCATGTAAATTGTTTGTAATTAATTGATTATTAATTTTGGTACTTGTGAAATATTACATAGCCAACTTGTAAAACAGAGTTATTTAAGAATAAGGCAGAAAAGTAAGATTTATGTAAGATATTCAATATCTTCAAAACTATTAGGTTTAGGTATAGGGAAGTAAACTTGAACTTTCCTTATTTTTATCGCTGGTTTCAATAAAATAGAAAAAAATGGGTGGTTCCATTTAAAAAAATGAAATAATTTGGTATTTTTGAAGTTCAACTTTGCACATGTTTTGTATACACCCTGTATAAAATAAAAAGTTTTTTAACACAGATTTAAATACCTTTGACCTTGCTAGTGACCACCCTACAGAAACCGTTTTCATATCTTTAAAGAGATCCCCGTAAAAAAATAATTTATAAAGGTCTGCATCGGTCAAATTTTTCAAAAAAAAAATTAGTAACTCAAAAAGTATGCATTTTTGAAAAAAGTTTTTTAGACAAAAGCACTCTAAAATTTTGCGTACATTTCGAAAATATATTAATATATGGGGTGTCCCATTTAAAATAACAAAGTTGCTGTTCACTTCCGGTATAACCGGAAGTAAACAAATGTTGAAAATATTTTCATTGAATAGAGCGCATCGACTAATACTTGTACACAAATTTTCAAATTTTAATTACAACTACTTTTCCAGATACTTCTAATGGGCCCTCGTCGTGACACACACTGTATGCAGGAATTTTTTTGGAGAAATCTGTATAAGGACTCGAACGTGTTCGGGGAGTTTTTGGTTTGTCTTTCGATGCAGTATCCGCATTAAACGTTTACATAAATAGATACAACTCTTGTTGTGTTGGAACCCAACAAGGACTCTCTGGTTATTTATCTTATTTAAATTATGCGAAACTTTGCTGAGATCACAACGTATTATACAACAAATTTAATGAATTTGCAAATTTTCGGATTATTATTTAAACAAAACAATATAATGTAGATATGCTCTAGATTTAAGTACACGTACAAACCTGCAATAATATGCAGACACCAAAAAGGTATACAGGGTGTCCCTGAAAGTGTGGGAAATCTCTCGGATCCATATAAAACATTAAAAAATAAGATTAGAAGTTCCTATAAAAATTTTCCCTACAGGCCCTCCCTACAAAGATATGAGTCCCAGAAGGGCGCCACTGGAAATAGGTTTTCCTTAAATATCTTCTAAAGTACTTGATATAATTAAACAAATATTTAATATGATGACACTACTGAGGGCCTCAAAAATTAGTGTCCTTGAAACATATTTAGCATTTTTAGTTTACCAGGACCGGGCTAAGGCTAACACTTTAATGCATAAATTTTCAACACCCTGTATGATAAAGACTTAAAAAACATAAATCTGGAAAGCTTGAACCATAAACTTAAAAAAAGGTACTCCTCTCAATTGTCGATAAAATGAACCGTTTACGAGAAAAACAATAATAAACGATTTATTTTTACCAGAAATGGTATCACATTTTTACACAATTTACATGTATGGGATGATAAAAATCCGCATTTTATCGACAATTGAGAGGAGTACCTTTTTTTAAGTTTATGGTTCAAGCTTTCCAGATTTATATTTTTTAAGTCTTTATTATGCAGGGTGTTGAAAATTCATGCATTAAAGTGTTAGCCTTAGCCCGGTACTGGTAAACTAAAAAATCTAAATATGTTTCAAGGACACTAATTTTTGAGGCCCTCAGTAGTGTCCATCATTTTAAATTTTTGTTTAATTATATCAAGTACTTTGGAATATATTTAAGGAAAACCTATTTCCAGTGGCGCCCTTCTGGGACTCTTTGTAGGGAGGGCCTGTAGGGAAAATTTTTATAGGAACTTCTAATCTTATTTTTTAATGTTTTATATGGATCCGAGAGATTTCCCACACTTTCAGGGACACCCTGTATATGTAAATACCAATTCAATTATAATACAATTAAAATTTTTGAGACAAGAAAAATTACACTATTAGCATTTGTTATTAGCTATTTCATTACCACATTCAGAATTCTAGGTACCTTTTTTGTATATTTATTTCTATCTATTTTTTTATTATTTAAATTCAGTTTTATCGATTTATTTACTGTGCGTAATTTCGACGGTGAGTTGTGCTAGTAGATATACAGGGTGTTAATTAATTGTATACCGATACTTCAAGATGTGAATATTTAGATGATTTTAAGATGAAAAGTTTATATCGATGTATGTCCTAAACCTCTTAGTTTTCGAGCTACAGGGTGTTAAAATTTTAGACTAAAAAAATTACTTTTCTATCATAATTTTCTTATTACGGCAGATATTTTTAAGAAATTTCGGACGTGGACGTCACTGATAATAGTAGAAAATTAATTTTTATCCCCCAAAAAAGAGTTTCCATGCATGGTGGGCGCCTATTAAATTTCAACAAAATATCAAAAGCAGTCTCAAAATGAACTTGGGAAAAATGGTTTTAGTTTTTATTTTTTTACGCGAAAATGGTGCGTCGTACGAAAATAAGCCTTTTGATCGAATTTGCAACAAAATAAATGAAGATTTTAAAAATAATTTTAGTTTTTAGAAAAAGCAGTGGTGTACCATTTTTTTTTCAAACATTCAGTTCAAACCCCGTACGTCCGTCACTGGTGAATATTTAAAAAAAACTTATGCCTCAAAAAAGGCTCCTTAATAATTAAAAAGTGTATACAAAATTTCTTAAAAATAACTGGAGTAATAAGAAAATTATGATAGAAAAGTTATTTTTTTCTAAAATTTTAACACCCTGTAGCTCGAAAACTAAGAGGTTTAGGACATACATTGATATAAACTATTCTTCTTAAAATCAACCAAATATTCACATCCTGAAGTATCGGCATTCAATTATTTAACACCCTATACATATTTTTTTGTTCTTTTGAATTCAAATGTTTAGAAAGGAGTTTAATTAAATTATATTGACTCACCCTATATACATATGTCTTATTAAAGCGATTGAAGCATAGAATGTAACGCATACATATACAGTGTGGAACAATAATAATTTATGAAAAAAAAAACGACTGTCCAATTTTATAAATTCGTAAGTTTTTATTTTTTATTTTCAAAAGTACCTAACACTGTTATTAATACAGGGTGTTTCATTGGGAAAGGGCAATATTTTAACACTATATAGAGGTCACCCAGGGCTTGAAGATGAACACATGACTACAGATAAATACAATTAGTTTTTTATGCTCTTTCTAAGTTTGAAATTCAATTTTTAAAAATATTATGTTTAGGGTGTTGTTTTAGGGTCGGTCAAATTTTAATAATTTTTTCTAAATCCGGACCTGGATTTAGTAATTTTTTTTCATGTGGCAATAAATTGTCCTAAAGGTATAGAATATCTATACCAAGTATCAAAAAAATATACTAAGTGATTCAAAAGTTATAGGTGTCGAAAGATATGGGCCAAATTCAAAAAAACACCCTGTAACTCGATTAAAAAGGGCGCAAGATCCATAGTATATGTGTATTTTGTAATCTCCTGGGTGACCTCTATATATAGGGTTAAAATATTGCCCTTTCCCAATGAAACACCCTGTATAAGTATTTTTTCCTCGTACATTTTCCCGTTTCTCGTTGTAATTTCGTCCACGAAAACCAACCGAAATCTTAGCCCATTATGTAATTTTTCAATTACATTAATTCAATTTGGAATCCTGTTGTCGCTTATTTTTGACCATACCACACGTTCTCTCCTTTATAACACTCCGTTATTATTATTTTCTTATTCGACGAATTCGGACGAGCGTTAAAAATATTTTTTTATTTATCACATTTTGCTACTTACAGGTTTATTATTATTACGCATCGATATCAAAATGATCGATTGCAAGCCGACAGAGAGAATAAATTATTCTTATTTCGTAGCCATTTCAGGTACGTCTATTAACTATTAACAAACGGTTCATCTTGATCCACCCGGTATTAAATTCTAGACACTAGAATTCTAGAAAGTGCACTAAAACCAAAATTTTTGCTTCATTTGGTGCAATGTGCGAGTGTTTTGATTTCCATTGGCAATCTGGTCACCAAAAAAACACTTTTGGTAATCAAAACACTCGCTTAATTCACCAAATGAGACAAAAATTTAGCTTTGAGTGCACTTTCAGTGCGCACTATTTTACCAATGGAAAACGCTATTAATAAACTACTGGACAAAATTAAGGCAACATCATAAATTTGCCACATTTTTGATGCTATTTTTTGTTTGAATTTATGATCCGATTTGGATGATTTTTTTTTGTATTATAGGTTGGTTCCTTGACAATGTCATCATTTTCGCTGTTTATGATAAAATGTTCCTTCTCGATTATACCGGGTGTAATAAAAATGTAATGTTTTTTTCCGAAAATTCGTATCACTCTGTGGAGTATACTAACAAACGAGACATATGGTATAGCAGTTGAAATTAGACGGTAGATACATCTTTTGCCAACATTTTCTTTTTTGGTTTACTTCATTATCTCTGTTATTAAAGGAGATACGCCGTTTTATAGCGTAAGATGTTTTAATAGACTGTATTATTCAAAACATTCATTGTTAAATATTTTTAAGTAGGCTATGGGCCATTTTTGACATTTCAAGTGATGTGTCAATATCGAATACATTATTTGTTATTTTAATCTTGAAAAATGAATCGTCCAAAAAATTTATCGACCGAAGAAGCAGTAAGAGCCTTAACTTTGGCGGATGAGGGCTATTTAATGAGTAATATTGCAATGGAGCAGTGATTCGAATTAGAGGTGGACATACACGTTATTAGAATTATAAATTCATTAATTTTATTGTTTTTGATTTATGTTCTTTTCTTGTTTCGCTCGTTTCCAAAAAAAAATGTGTTTAATAAACTCTTAATTTTACTTTATGAAATAAAGTAATTCATTAATTTTGTTTTCATTCATCAAAGCGAGCAGGAATTATTTTGTTATACAGATAACAAATAATGTATTCGATATTGACACATCACTTGAAATGTCAAAAATGGCCCATAGCCTACTTGAAAATATTTAACAATGAATGTTTTGAATAATACAGTCTATTAAAACATGTTACGCTATAAAACGGCGTATCTCCTTTAATAACAGAGATAATGAAGTAAACCAAAAAAGAAAATGTTGGAAAAAGATGGATCTACCGTCTAATTTCAACTGCTATATGTCTCGTTTGTTAGTATACTCCACAGAGTGATACGAATTTTCGGAAAAAAACATTACATTTTATTACACCCGGTATAATCGAGAAGGAACATTTTATCATAAACAGCGAAAATGATGACATTGTCAAGGAACCAACCTATAATACAAAAAAAAATCATCCAAATCGGATCATAAATTCAAACAAAAAATAGCATAAAAAATGTGGCAAATTTATGATGTTGCGTTAATTTTGTCCAGTAGTTTATTAATAGCGTTTTCCATTGGTAAAATAGTGCGCACTGAAAGTGCACTCGAAGCAAAATTTTTGCTTCATTTGGTGCAATGTGCGAGTGTTTTGATTTCCCAAAAGTGTTTTTTTGGTGGCCAGATTGCCAATGGAAACCAAAACACTCGCACATTGCACCAAATGAAGCAAAAATTTTGCTTCGAGTGCACTTTCAGTGCGCACTATTTCACCAATGGAAAACGCTATTAATACATTACAAACCGAGCAAACCTATACTTCATCCATCCAACCAATGGAGTAACCAAAACAACGTTAGACGCTGGATCACCATGCACATTTGCATCTATTGTGTAAAATAAAAAAGCCTCCTTACTCTGGCCAATCATTCATTGATTCAGCGATCTAACCTTGTTTTGGTTACACCATTGATTGGATGGATGAAGTATAGATGAACAATTAGCTGATAGAATTTGGTGCAATGTGCGAGTGTTTTGATTTCCATTGGCAATCTGGTCACCGAAAAAACACTTTTGGTAATCAAAACACTCGCACATTGCACCAAATGAAGCAAACATTTTGCTTCGAGTGCACTTTCAGTGCTCACTATTTCACCAATGGAAAACGCTATTAATACATTACAAACCGAACAGACCTATACTTCATCCATCCAACCAATGGAGTAACCAAAACAACGTTAGACGCTGGATCACCATGCACATTTGCATCTATTGTGTAAAATAAAAAAACCTCCTTACTCTGGCCAATCATTCATTGATCCAGCGTCTAACCTTCTTTTGGTTACTCCCATTTTGAAGTATAGATGAACAATTCGCCGATAGAAACAACGCCTTTATGTCCACAGTAAACTTCATGGCGATACTCGCAGGAGTGGGCTTCTCCTGGTCGTCCCCCTGCGTTCCCAAACTCTCTGGCCAAACCCACCCCGCGCACAACCCCCTCGACCACCCGGCCACCATCCAACAAATCGCCTGGATCACCTCCTTGCACAACCTCGGCTGCATCGTGGCCCCGCTCCTCTGCGGCCCCCTTACCGCCCGTTTGGGCAAGAAGCGCACCCTGCTCGTCTTCGCCGCGCCCCAGCTCATCTCCAACCTCATCCTGATGGTCGCCAAGGAGGTGCCCCACTTCTACATCGCCCGATTCCTGATGGGGGTGGGCACCGGCGGCGCCACCACCCTCATCCAGGTGTACGTGGTGGAGGTGGTGCCTTCGAGCCACCGCGGCAGGGCCTGCAGCTTCACCAATTGGATGGTGACCTTAGCGCAGGATTTCGTGTTTGTGCTCGGTCCGTACGTCACCATAAAAACTCTAGCTATGGTTTCTTTAGTGCCTTCTATAACTTTTTTCGTTGTCTTCGGATTGTTTGTACCGGAGAGTCCTTATTACTTCGCGAGTAGGAGGGAATTGAAGGAAGCCGAGGCTATATTGGTGAAAACGAGGCGAACTGATAACGTTAACGAAGAATTGGAGAAAATCGTGAGGTATCTGAACGAGGAGAAGTCGGTTAAATTCTCGTTGGGTGCCATGGTGGGTTCGAAAGGTGTTCGAAAGAGTTTCGCTTTGGCTGTTGCTTTGATAATGTTCCAGCAATTTGCTGGGGTGAATTGCGTGTTCGCCTACCAGCAATCGATTCTAGCAGAATCGGAGTCTTCGTTGCCGGCCGATAAATCGGTGATGGTGGTGGCTTTGATGCAAATCATCCCGATGATTTTGATCACGAAGCTGGTGGATACCTGGGGTAGGAGGAAATTGATGATGCTATCGTACGCAGGGGAGTTGGTCGCTCTGGTGATGTTCGGTGGGTATTTTTTCCTCAAGTCGCAGGGGGTGGATGTGAGCTCGGTGTTCTGGTTGCCGGTGGTGGTGTTTGATCGTGTACACTGTACAGGGTGGCCAAATAAGGATGGCTCTCGGCCATATCTCGCAAACTAATTGTCATAGAGACTTGCGGTAAAAAATCTTATGACTAAATCGGCCAAAAGAAAATGCTGGAAATAATTTTCAGGTCTCTAAAATGGCCGCTAGGGGGAGTATCCGCCATCTTAATTTTTAAAAGTCATTATTTTCAAAATCTTTCTAAATAAAGGTATCAAGAACGTGTTTTATTTTTATAGTTAAGATAATTTCGATTATTTTTTGTTATATATTTTTGACTCTATCTTTTAAAATAAAGTGGTGGGGGTGGTTTGAAGATTTTGACAAATAAATGTTAATAACTTTTAAACGGGTGAACCGATTTTCAAAAAAATGAAATTGTTTAAAAGGGCTTTTTTTTGGTCTATAATTTACGCTATATAAGATATTATTTAAATTGCTTGCTTGGCCGCAAGATGACGTTTTTCGACATTACTTCAAAAAACACCGATTTTTCAAAAAATTTAAATGCAACGATATAACTTTTTCTTTGGAGAAAAATAGTCAAATAATTGCCAAACAAGCCTGTGAAAACCGCATCTCGATATCCCCTTTCTAACCTAAAATATATCTAAAAAAGAAAAAAATCAAGAAAATTGGTAATTTTTGGTGCACTACCAATATAAAAGCCTCTAATTAGCGTTATTTCATCCACAAAAATAATCAATTTATTAATAATAATCTTAAGTATAATATTTAGAAACACCAAGCTAAGTAATATTCATTCAATAATTATTGGAATTTCCCTTCTATTCGCACTAGTTGAGAACAAAAAAAATAACCATGCCGTGGAAAATGAAAAACCAAAGCCATCCTTATTTGGCCACCCTGTACATATTCAGTTTTAAATTGGGTTCGGGGCCTTTGACTTCTACGATTAGTATCGAGTTGTTTCCGCAGAGGTACGGGTATATTTTGACGTGCGCTTCGGCTTTTCTGATGCATTTGATTATGTTCTTGGTCACGTATGTGTTTCCCAGTGTGTGGGTGATGTTGGGACTGGAGGTGGCTTTCTGGGGATTCGCTGTGGTGGCGGTTTTGGCTATGGTTTTTGTTTATTTTTTGATACCGGAGACGATGGGCCGTATTCGCAATTTCTTTTTTATTATACACAGGGTGTCCCAATGAGAAATAACTCCTTTAATGAGCTAATACAGTGTGTGTCACGACGAGGGTCCATTAGAAGTATCTGGAAAAGTAGTTGTAATTAAAATTTGAAAATTTGTGTACAAGTATTAGTCGATGCGCTCTATTCAATGAAAATATTTTCAACTTTACTTTACTTCCGGTTATACCGGAAGTGGACATCAACTTTGTTATTTTAAATGGAACACCCCATATATTAATATATTTTCGAAATGTACGCAAAATTTTAGAGTGCTTTTGTCTAAAAAACCTTTTTCAAAAATGCATACTTTTTGAGTTACTAATTTTTTTTTTGAAAAATTTGACCGATGCAGACTTTTGTAAATATTTTTTTACGGGGATCTCTTTAAAGATATGGATACGGTTTCTGTAGGGTGGCCACTAGCAAGGTCAAAGGTATTTGAATTTGTGTTAAAAAACTTTTTATTTTATACAGGGTGTATACAAAACATGTGAAAAGTTGAACTTCAAAAATACCAAATTATTTCATTTTTTTAAATGGAACCACCCATTTTTTTCTATTTTATTGAAATCAGGGATAAAAAATAAGGAAAGTTCATGTTTACTTCCCTATACCTAAACCTAATAGGTTTGATGATATTAAAAATTTTATTTAAAACTTACTTTTCTGCCTTATTCTTAAATAATCCGTTTTTACTAGTTGGTCATGTAAATTGTTTGTAATTATGTAATTGATTATTAATTTTGGTACTCGTGAGATATTACATGGCCAACTTGTAAAACAGAGTTATTTAAGAATAAGGCAGAAAAGTTGAAAATATTTTCATTAAATAAAGCGCATCGACTAACACTTGTACACAAATTTTCAAATTTTAATTACAACCACTTTTCCAGATACTTCTAATGGGCCCTCGTCGTGACACACACTGTATACTGTTCCACAAACGTTAAGGAAGTTAACAAATATTGAGATTAATTTAAAAGTTGCAGGTTTTTTGATCGCCAAATTTAGTATGAGTTGTGGAAGGAAGGGGCAAAAAATCCACTCAAATATGAGGGAAAACATTTAATTTAGCATATTCAAAATTATTGGTGATCAAAAAGTCTGTAAGTTTTAAAATAATCGCAAAATTTGCGAACTTTCTTAACTTTTGTGGAGCAGTTTAATTTTTAAACGCCTAATCATAAAAACTTTTCGTAGATATATCTTATTTTGTTATAACTTTGTTACAGTTACACAAAAGTTTTGTATCGTCTGTACAGGGTGTTTACATTAAAATTTACATTAACTAAATTTTATGATATTGGACATGTACAATAACATGCACAAATTTTTAAAAAGTAGAAGAGTGTATCTTTCAAAATATCTTTACATATACGGGGTATTCCATTAAAAAAAATTGGTTACTGTGTATTTAAAACAGAAGATTTTGATAAAACACCCTGTGTTGGTAAAGCAAATTTTCTGTATCACTGTAACAAAACTTAAAATAAAACATATCTGAGAAAACCGCATGTTTTTACGATTATTCGTTTACAAATTACAAGCTCATTAAAGGGGCTACTTTTCATTGGGACACCCTGTATAGGGTGTTAATTAATTGAATGCCGATACTTCAGGATGTGAATATTTGATTGATTTTAAGAAGAAAAGTTTATATCAATGTATGTCCTAAACCTCTTAGTTTTCGAGCTACAGGGTGTTAAAATTTAAAAAAAAACTTTTGTATCATAATTTTTTATTACTCCAGTTATTTTTAAGAAATTTTGTATACACTTTTTAATTATTAAGGGGCATTTTTGAGGCATAAGATTTTTTTAAATATTCATCAGTGACGTCCGTACGGGGTTTGAACTGAATGTTTGAAAAAAAAATGGTACATCATTGCTTTTTCTAAAAACTAAAATTATTTATAAAATCCTCATTTATTTTGTAGCAAATTTGATCAAACGACTTATTTTCGTAGAACGCACCATTTTCCCGTAAAAAAATAAAAACCAAAACCATTTTTCTCCAAGTTTATTTTGAGACTGCTTTTGATATTTTGTTGAAATTTGATAGGCACCCACCATGCATGGAAACACTTTTTTATGGGATAAAAATTCATTTTTTACTATTATCAGTGACGTCCACGTCCGAGATTTCATAAAAATATCTGCCGTAATAAGAAAATTATGATAGAAAAGCTATTTTTTTTCCTAAAATGTTAACACCCTGTAGCTCGAAAACTAAGAGGTTTAGGACATACATTGATATAAACTTTTATTATATTTAATAATTAATAGATACAATTATTTATTTATTTTTTTAGTTAGTCAATAAAATGTTTAACATTTTTTTTAATTTCATTCTTTCGGTCGATTTACCTAAAAATCAAAAGTCTTGATATAATAGCCTTGATTTAGAAATTTTAGATGACTCATGAGTTTTATACAATCCAACAATATATAATATTATTATTATGCAATTTTACAGGTCCACTTAGGTATATCTCTTAAACTACTCGTGTTTGTTAAATTAAATATTTATCTACCCAATGCGAAATAATTAAACAAATTCAATTATTAATAGATATATACATCTTTTCACCTGATGAGAAAAAAGAAATAGTACAAATAATTCATTATTGGTAAGTATACCTATTATTTAATGCTGTTTATGGTTTAATTTGACCAAGATCTTGCTCTTCATGTTAACTGGTAAATTGTTAAGAACATCTAATCAAAAATAAAAAAATAATAATAAATGCAGTAGATGGCGCCACCTATGAATCAACAATCTCAAAATATGTTCCTGTTATGGTGGTTGCGTTTTTTTAGTTATGTAATCAAACACTGCAGCGCTGCTCATGGAACTCTGTTATGTCAATTTACACGGAAGCAGTGTTGCCACTGCTATTACAATCGTAATAGATCTATTACAATGAAGATTCGTCTATTACGCTATTACCAAAAATCTATTACAATTTTCAAGTTCTAAAAAAGGGTCAAACTATCTTGAAACACTTTTCTGTACGTACAGAAAAGTACAGAAGTACTTTTTTGACTTTTTTAATAATTTTTCTTTTCTTTTTCCGAGTGCCTATGTATATAATTAAGAAATACTAAAAGACAATATGTAGTTGGACGCTCTACAGCAGCTACATTTTAAACGTTTGCGCATGCGTTTGAATATCTTGTACAATCGTTTCAAATCTAGTACACTTTTATGGCAAATTCTATTACACAAGAAGTTTTGATGGTGGCAACACTGCGGGAGTAAACCCGTTGTAATTGGTAATATGTCAGCTGTGCTAGTGCAATCATCTGTTGGTTATGATAAATCAAAACAATCTAGTTTTATTAATAAATGAGTGAGTTCTGAGTGAAATGTAAGTAGATTTTTTAATAATCCTATAATATAAGAATAAGCACATTGATTGAAAGTGAAATTTTTAGTTTTAACCCTTCTGTAGTAGTAAAACTAGTAGTTTATATTTTGGTATAAGAACTCTCAAAAAAGGAGAAAAATTGCGGAAAAAAATAAACTTATATATATAAAAAGGTGGAATTAGTTGATTTACAAACGATGTAGCGAAATAAGTTGGTAAATCGAAAAATTATTTCTGTCAAAATCCTTTTTTTCTATATGGCGGGATAATCGAAAATTGTATGGCGGGATTTCGAGCAATGTCCTGTTGCTTGGTTATGTGAATAGACACGTAGGAAAAAATTGGCTTTTGCAACATTTTCTCTGAATATTAGCGATATTTTTCTAAAAAAGCCGATCAATATCTAGTGAATACCTAACAGTTAATTACTAGAAAAGTCGATGAAACTTTTTAACTGAATTGTGATCGGATTTTTGCGTAATACAAAGTTTAGTGCCCCCATTGAAATTTGGAAAAACTATTTAATCGGTAAGTTATATTAATGTATCATCAGAGAGTGTGCTGAATTCATTTATTAATTAGCAACGCTATTGAGAAACTATAACCAACAAAAACGAAGCCATTTAAATCCATTTAAATCCCTTTAAATGGCCAAAACAAACACCTTTGTTACACAATAAGTTTTGCGATAAGCTCAGCAATTTCACGGCTGGTTTCCTTTAACAGGTTGGGCATTTAATTTAGCCGGTATTTGGGATTATTCTCGATTTAGTTCTAGATTGAAACATGTGCTTTCCTTTTTTGGTTGTACTTGTAATTAATAAATTAGGATAAGTCAGGGTCAAGAAGAGTTCAATCACTTTTTATACCTCGTTGGAAATAGCATACAATCCCGACTTAGCCTATATTATTGCATGAAATATTGTATATTTAATGATAATACAAATATTAAAAACACAATTCCTTTTAGTTCAATCGCTGTTGATCGAGAATCGCTCGCTTTAAAAGACCGATTTCCATTCGAAGTTTACACGATGAACAGCAACAAATCCGAAGGAAATTATTCCCTACAATCGACGGAGAATTTCAGCGATTTCAGCGATTCGGACAAGTTCAAATCGATCGAAGAGCACAACGAAAACCAATACGGCGACACCAGCAAACTATCCTTTCAAGATTTGCTGAAAATCCACCAGAAACAGACCGTGTGGGGCTTCCAATTCGGCAAGGAAGTGCGCCAGAACACCCTCAACAGGGACAAAGCCTTGCAGGGCAAATCCAAAGATGATTGCGAGAGGATCGAAGAGACTCGAATAGAGATCGGTTCCGATTCGATCACTACGAATGGGCTGACCGAAAAAGAACACAAGACTCCGCATTCTAGGAAGAAGCTGGGAGTTCGAAGAACAGGCAAACGAAAGGGTAGCGTCAAAGGGAACGAGTTCGATTCGCCGCAGAAAACCCGAAAAGCTCCGTTGCCTTTAATGGATTGGGCCGATTCTAAAGAGGTATGTACAGGGTGGTCAATTAATATTGCGAGGTACTGTATATGGGAAACTTGGCATTGTAGAGAATTGTGGTAAAGAAAGTTATTACTAAAAACGGCCAAGAGAAAAACCTGGAAAATATACTGCTCCACAAAAGTTAAGGAAGCTGACAAATATTGAGATTAATTTAAAAGTTGCAGGTTTTTTGATCGCCAAATTTAGTGTGAATTGTAGAGGTAGGGGCAAAAAATCCACTTACATATGAGAGAAAACATTTAATTTCGCATAAATGAAAATTTGGTGATCAAAAAGTCTGTAACTTTTAAAATAATCGCAAAATTTGCGAACTTCCTTAACTTTTGTGGAGCAGTTTATTTCTCAAATAGCCGCTAAAGGGTGTAATTGCAATATTGAAACTAAAAAAAGTGATATTTATATGAATTCCGCTATATTAACCTAACAAAAAATACCAGATATTTAAAGTCGAGTATAATATGAACCTTTTTGGTTTAACAATTTTTGCTGTATCTCTAAAAATAAAGTGGTGAGTGTTATTCAAATTTTTCCCTAAAAAACACCCTGTATCTTCGAAACGGTTGAGCCGATTTGAACAAACTTGGGCTAGTTGAAAAGAGCTATTCTTGGGCTACAAAAGTTATATTATTTAAAGTTTTGTTAGATTCAAGTGTCGCTAGTAGAGCGCTTTTTTCGACATTTCGACAGAAATGGTTAATTTTCTCAAAAAAATTAAACACCTTTTTCCGAGAATATTGAAATTTATTGAAGAGGACAAATAATAGAAGGAATTTCCGTAAGGTATACTGGGGCAAATCGATTGTAAAATTTGAATAGTTCAAATCAAATTAAATCCTAAAATGTGGCTTTATTTTTTCTCTTATTAGAAATGCTGATACCACATTAAATTCACAACTTCCTAAACTAAAGGATCGAGTTGTTAAAAAGTTTTTTTGAAAAGGAAGAAAATTATTTTACATATTTTTTGAAATGTTGACAATATATAGAAATTACAACAAGAATAATACAATTATATAGAAAAACATATGGGGCAATTATAAATACATATTTGGTTCCTCCAAAAATTGACATGTTGTTTATTTATTTATTTCAAAAAATAACAGAGCTACAAAATAATAAAGAAAAAATAAGAAACAAATCCTGTCTAATGCACAAAAAAAATTATAAAAATAATAAAAAAACATTAACATAATAGGTAAAAATATTACATTTATCCCATTTTTACATTTGTTCCAGTCTACCTTATAAAATTTTCTTTGGCCTAAATTTTAGATTAGGAACAAGATATCGAGATGCGATTTTCGCTAGCTTGTTTAGGCATCATTTAGCTAATTATTAATGGAAAAAAAATCATGCCAATGAATTTAATTTTTTTGAGAAACTTGACCATTTCTGTCGAAATGTCGAAAAAAGCGCTCTACTAGCGACAAGTGAATCTAACAAAACTTTAAATAATATAACTTTTGTACCCCAAGAATAGCTCTTTTCAACTAGCCCAAGTTTGTTCAAATCGGTTCAACCGTTTCGAAGATACAGGGTGTTTTTTAAGGGAAACATTTGAATAACACTCACCACTTTATTTTTAGAGATACAGCAAAAATTTTTAACCAAAAATGTTCATATTATACTCGACTTTAAATATCTGGTATTTTTTGTTAGGTTAATACAGCGGAATTCATAGAAATATTACTTTTTTTAGTTTCAATATTGCAGTTACACCCCCTAGCGGCCAATTGAGAAATAAACTGCTCCACAAAAATTAAGGAAGTTCGCAAATTTTGCGATTATTTTAAAAGTTACAGACTTTTTGATCACTAAATTTTCAAATATGCGAAATTAAATGTTTTCTCTCATATCTAAGTGGATTTTTTGCTCCTACCTCTACAATTCACACTAAATTTGGCGATCAAAAACCTGCAACTTTTAAATTAATCTCAATATTTGTCAACTTCCTTAACTTTTGTATAGCTGTATATTTGAACTGGACAAATAAGATTGCATAGTTTCCCAGATACAGTACCTCACACTCTCAATCATCCATCCTATACAATGCATCATAACTGAAACATTTTCCTCTCGATTCCATTTACTTACTTATCAAATACAAGACTTATACGAGCCAATATGAATTCCAGGTGTGGTTGTTCATGGTGTACAAAGAAGAAGCCTTACTGAACCAACGCAACCCCCATCTATTCGAAGAATTCTCCACCTTCATACCCCGCATGCGAGCCATTCTACTCGACTGGGTGATGGAAGTCTGCGAAGTCTACCATCTCCGACGAGTCACCTACTACCTCTGCGTAGACTACTTCGATCGATTCCTCTCCATCAGACCAGACGTTCCCAAGAACCAGCTCCAACTGGTGGGAGTCACCTGCTTATTTTTAGCAGCCAAATTAGAAGAAATCTATCCTCCACGTCTCTCAGAATTCTCCTACGTTTGCGATGGAGCTTGTGGTCCTGAGGATATCCTAGCCTGCGAATTATTAATCCTCAACAGCCTCGGATGGGACCTCAACGTGATGACGCCCAGCGATTGGTTGAACTTGTACATGCAGATCCACTTCCAAGCGGGGAACGTGACCAAGCAGAAGCTCCACATCGGTATGAATAGAGACTTTTTCTTTCCCCAGTACTCGGCTTATCAATTCACTAGAGCTTCACAACTAGTAGATATGATGAGCTTAGATCCGGGGTTTTTGAAGTTCAGTTATAGTACACTAGCTGCTGCTGCTATGTATTTTATGTACGGTAAAACGGTGGCTTTGAATACATCGGGGTTGTGTTGGGGGGAGTTGCAACCTTGTGCTGAATACATGGCGGTTTTTTATCATGTGATTAGAGATAGTGATGATCCGAAGTTGCAGTCTTGCAAAGATGGATCGATCGAAGAACAAGGATCGGCTGGTTTGGAGAATATTCGACATAAAGTGAGGAATTTGGTGAAGGACGAGAATCACTCGTTGCAAACGCACGTGGTGAATTTGGATTATTTCGAAAAATCCGCGATAATTCGTTTGGAGCAAATGGGATTGAAAGTACAAAAGACTTACGTGAAGAAGAAGGAGAAATTGGAGCAGGACGAAGCGAGTAGTGAAAATTACATATGTATGTATGAATTGGAGAAATTAAATTGCGATGTGGATGTTTTAAGTGATGATGATGATGATGATTTGAGTAATATTATCGCGCCTTCTACGTCGGATGCTAGTTTGATAGTGCAAGAAGGAACGAAGGCTATTTTAAGTTTCGATGATATATTAGAAGGAATAGTTAGATGTAATAAAAAGAACATTTCACAGAACGTTGAGTCTAAATTGGAGACTGATTATATAGATGAAATTAACTGACATTGTAGTAAATTGTTTAGTGTTAAGGATATTTGTTAAGTTTATTTGAGCTTTAGACTTCTAATGTCACGTCTACAAGGTTTTTGTAGAAGGAAATTGTGTTTTATAGTATGATTTTTTTAAACGAGTTGAGGTGTTGTTAACAAGTGCCTTAAAACTTATTGGATAGGTTGTAATTTTTTATTAGCACACTCGGCATTAAAATAAAAGAGCAACCTTTAAATTTTTTATACGAATTTTCTGTTTTATAGAAAACAAATAGATTATATTGCTACTCCAGAAATTACATAAATAATAGTTGGCTCGATTATTTTACATGAGAGTGCAAAATAAAATAAGACTCTTTTAAAGTTAGATAAATAAATATTTTAAAACTTAGAGATGAAATGCATAAGATTGAGATTTTTAATTATTGCATTTTAAAAAATTATTTATTTTTAAATTACGAATATATTATTTTATTTAAGCTCAAATATAATTAAACTACTTGATTTTGTGATTGTATAATTTTAATGTTTCGTCTTATTTTCTTCATTTATGATATTTTACTTTCATTTATTGCATTTTTCATGAAATTCATGATTTTAGTCATTGATATAAATAAAAATAAAATCTACTAAAATGTTATATTTTATTTCTACCTTAAAATTAAACTGATCCACAAAAGTTAAGGAAGTTTGCAAATTTTGCGATTATTTTAAAAGTATTTTCAAATATGCGAAATTAAATGTTTTCTCTCATATCTAAGTGGATTTTTTGCCCCTACCTCTACAATTCACACTAAATTTGGCGATCAAAAAACCTGCAAATTTTAAATTAATCTCAATATTTGTAAACTTCCTTAACTTTTGTATAGCTGTATATTTGAACTGGACAAATAATTTTAATAAAAATTCAACGATATATTAATAAAATTTTAATAAGAATATTTTATATAAAAATATTTGTGCGACTAAATACATCTACTCATTCGATTTATACATATTATTAAGTAGGTAGTTAAAACATCAACGAGATAAACTTTTAACCTATAGGTTACGACGTGAATTAAAAAACTGGCGCGACTCTATCTCGTTTCAAATTTCTAAATCTAAATGACAACAGTCTATTCATTAAAGATCATGACCCCATTCTCTGTTTAAATTTCTTCAGAAATTCTTTGGCCAGTTTGTCTCCTTGCCTCTGCTCCAAAGCGCGCATTTCTTCAGAAGCTAAAACTATACAAATTAATTAAAATAACATAAATTGAGTTACAAAAAATGTATTACTTGAATTGGAGGCTCTGTCTAATAACAAATGAGTTTGAGGTAAACATCCTATATACTGCATGGTATCTTCAATTTCGCTAAATGCCAAAAACGCCTCTCCAATATACCGATTGTTATACCCTAATAAATCTTTATCTTTAACGCTAAACATAATTAAACCGTCTTCGATTTGCCTTTGGTCGCACGTTAAAGTACTGAAACGAAATTAATCGGAAATTAAATCTTCCCTTCAAGCTGTTCATTATCGAGTAAAACTTACAATGTAAATTGTTCATCGTACAGAGGAAACTGGTTCTTATTGTGCGTTTTAGTCTTCGGCTTCTCGATGGAAAGGAATTTGTGGTCGGGTAGAAGGTGAATCCTAACGAAAGAATCGCAAGAACCATTCCAATCCATCGCCATCAGGTTACTAGCATTCATAACTTCTACTGTTAAACTTGTATCTTGAAATTTTGCTCTCACCGATATTTCTCCGTATGGCGATTCGGTGGTCTCTTTGAATTTCTTTTGCATGTTCTTATGCACCTGCAACAATTGTAATATTGTGTTTAGTTAAATTGCAAAAATGTATAATTGTTAGGCACACCGCTCACGGAACAACTGTTTTGAAATAAAAATTGTAAACCAGTTGATCTTGCAACTATTTTGCAACATCGGCAATGTACAGTAGTGTGGAACCGCACACAAGTCGATTCAAATGAAACTAGTTTGCAACGAGTCATAAACCAGTTGTACTCGACCATTTCCCGCTGTAGCAGTCGCTTTGCAGTTTCAAGTTGCTTTAAATTCTTGCCAATTTCTGGTGTGATTCATTCGACATTCGATAAATTACTATGACAACTGATTGAAACTATTTTATAATAGTCGCATCCGTGTAAGTACAGAAGTTTACAACTAATATTAAACTTCGGATGCGACTATTATGAAATAGTTTCAATCAGTTGCCATAGTAATTTATCGAATGTCGAATGAATCACACCAGAAATTGGCAAGAATTTAAAGCAACTTGAAACTGCAAAGCGACTGCTACAGCGGGAAATGGTCGGGTACAACTGGTTTATGACTCGTTGCAAACTAGTTTCATTTGAATCGACTTGTTTGCGGTTCCATACTACTATACAGGGTGGCCAATTAATATTGCGAGGTACTGTATCTGGGAAACTATGCATTGTAGAGGATTGTGGTAAAAAAAGTTGTTACTAAAACGGCCAAGAGAAAAACCTGGAAAATATTTCTCAAATGGCCGTTAGGAGGTGTAACTGCAATATTGAAACTAAAAAAGTGATATTTCTATGAATTCCGCTGTATTAAACCTATCAAAAAATACCAGATATTTAAAGTCGAGTATAATATGAACCTTTTTTGTTTAACAATTTTTGCTGTATCTCTAAAAATAAAGTGGTGAGTGTTATTTAAATTTTTCCCTGAAAAACACCCTGTATCTTCGAAACGGCTGAGCCGATTTGAACAAACTTGGGCTAGTTGAAAAGAGCTATTCTTGGGTTACAAAAGTTATAATATTTAAAGTTTTGTTAGATTCACTTGTTGCTAGTAGAGCGCTTTTTTCGACATTCCGACAGAAATGGTTAATTTACTCAAAAAAATTAAATGCATTGATGTGATTTTTTTCCATGAATAATTAGCTAAATAATGCATAAACAAGCTACCGAAAACCGCATCTCGATATCTTGTTCCTATTATAAAATTTAGGCCAAAGAAAATTTTATACGGAAATTACTTAAATTTTTATTTTTTAACTAATTTTTCTAGATTTCTTTTTTTTTTTCATCAAAAATTAAACACCTTTTTTGAAAATATTGAAATATATTGAAGAAGACAAATAATAACAAATCTAGCACAATAATGTGCTGGGCAACCATCCAACTGCAAAAACAAGTTCCAAAAAAAAACGGTAATTAGGTTTTGAATAGGCAATTCTTTTCTCGCGTCCTGCTTCTATTATTTGTCTTCTTTAATAAATTTCAATATTTTCAAAAAAGGTGTTTAATTTTTGATGAAAAAAAAGAAATCTAGAAAAATTAGTTTAAAAAAAATAAAAATTTAAGGAATTTCCGTATAAAATTTTCTTTGGCCTAAATTTTATATTAGGAACAAGATATCGAGATGCGGTTTTCGGTAGCTTGTTTATGCATAATTTAGCTAATTATTCATGGAAAAAAAATCATACCAATGCATTTAATTTTTTTGAGAAAATTAACCATTTCTGCCGGAATGTCGAAAAAAGAGCTCTACTAGCAACAAGTGAATCTAACAAAACTTTAAATATTATAACTTTTGTAACCCAAGAATAGCTCTTTTCAACTAGCCCAAGTTTGTTCAAATCGGTTCAGCCGTTTCGAAGATACAGGGTGTTTTTTAGGGAAACATTTGAATAACACTCACCACATTATTTTTAGAGATACAGCAAAAATTGTTAAACAAAAAAGGTTCATATTATACTCGACTTTAAAGATCTGGTGTTTATTTGTTAGGTTAATATAGCGGAATTCATAGAAATATCACTTTTTTAGTTTCAACATTGCAGTTACACCCCCTAGCGGCCATTTGAGAAATAAACTGCTCCACAAAAGTTAAGGAAGTTCGCAAATTTTGCGATTATTTTAAAAGTTACAGACTTTTTGATCACCAAATTTTCATTTATGCGAAATTAAATGTTTTCTCTCATATCTAAGTGTATTTTTTGCCCCTACCTCTACAATTTACACTAAATTTGGCGATCAAAAAACCTGCAACTTTTAAATTAATCTCAATATTTGTCAGCTTCCTTAACTTTTGTGGAGCAGTATATTTTCCAGGTTTTTCTCTTGGCCGTTTTTAGTAATAACTTTCTTTACCACAATCCTCTACAATGCATAGTTTCCCAGATACAGTACCTCGCAATCTTAATTGGCCACCCTGTACATTACCGATGTTGCAAAATAGTTGCAAGATCAACTGGTTTACAATATTTATTTCAAAACAGTTGCTCCGTGAGCGGTCGACTTTATTGGTTTACCTCGTGTATTAAATCCCCGGTTTCCATTCCGTGTATCCGAAGCAATTGCTCGGTTTTCGATAACACATCGCAGCTATCGTATTCGTTGGGGTTTTTAAAGGAACCCATCATTAAATTTAAAGTTTTACGGAGATTAGCGAAAAACGAAGGAGGCCTTCTTTTCTACAATTAGAACAAAATAATGTTATTCTAATAACAATAAACGTACCGGGTGTCCCACCAGAAGAGGTAACCGGCTGTATATCAGAAACTAATTGTCATAGAGACTTGCGGTAAAAAATCTTATGAATAAATTGGCAAAAAGAAAATTCTGGAAATACTTTTTAAGTCTCTAAAATGGTCGCTAGGGGGAGTATCCGCCATCTTGATTTTGAAAAGTTGTTTTTTTTTCGAAATTTTCCTTAATAAAGGTATCAGAAATTTATTTTATTTTGATATTTGGGATAATTGCGATTCTTTTTTGTTTTATATTTTTGACTCTAACTTTTAAAATAAAGTGGTGGAGGAAGGTTGAATATGTTTACAAATAAACGTTAATAACTTCAAAACCCCTGAACGGATTTTCATAAACATGAAATCGTTGAAAAGGGCTTTCCTCGATCTATAATTTACACTATATTAGACATTATTGCAAATACTTGCTTGGCCGCAAGAGGGCGTTTTCCGACATAACCTCAGAAAACACCGATTTTCTCAATAAATTTAAATGCAACGTTATAACTTTTTCTTTGGAGAAATATAGTCAAATAATTGCCAAACAAGCCTGTGAAAACCGCATCTCCATATCTCTTTCCTAACCTAAAATATACGTAAAAAAAGAAAAATACCTAGAAATTGGGTATATTTTTGGTACACTCCCATTATAAAAGTCTCTAATTAGCGTTATTCTATTTAGAACAGCAATAAATTTATTAATAATATTCAAGTATGATATTAGGAACACCAAGCTAAGTAATTATTTATTCAGTAATTATCGGATTTTACACGGTTTTAGAACTAAAAAATAAGCATGAAGGGGGAAAATAAAAAAAAAAAAGCACGCCTTGGGTTAAAGGCAATGACAGTCGGTTAAAGGTAAAACCATATTAAAATGTATTCTTTGTGTAACAATTTTTCGGTGATTTTTGTTTTGAAAAATTGAATGTCCGTTCTGCAAAAGTACCTTTAACCGACTGTCATTGCCTTTAACCCAAAGCGATTTTTATTTTCCCCCTTCATGCTTATTTTTTAGTTCTCAAACAGTGTGAAATCCAATAATTACTGAATAAATAATTACTTAGCTTGGTGTTCCTAATATCATACTTGAATATTATTAATAAATTGATTGCTGTTCTAAGTAGAATAACGCTAATTAGAGACTTTTATAATGGGAGTGTACCAAAAATATACCCAATTTCTAGATTTTTTTCTTTTTTAAATGTATTTTAGGTTAGGAATGAGATATGGAGATGCGGTTTTCACAGGCTTGTTTGGCAATTATTTGACTATATTTCTCCAAAGAAAAAGTTATATCGTTGCATTTAAATTTTTTGAGAAAATCGGTATTTTTTAAAGTGATGTCGGAAAACGCCCTCTTGCGGCCAAGCAAGTATTTGCAATAATGTCTTATATAGTGTAAATTATAGACCGAAGAAAGCCCTTTTCAACGATTTTATTTTTATGAAAATCCGTATTATTCAGCCGTTTAAAAATTATTAACATTTATTTGTCGCAATATTCAAACAACCCCCACCACTTTTATTTTACAAGATAGAGTCAAAAATATAAAACAAAAAGAATCGCAATTATCCCAAATATCAAAATAAAATAAATTTCTGATACCTTTATTAAGGAAAATTTCGAAAAAAAAAACGACTTTTCAAAATCAAGATGGCGGTTACTCCCCCTAGGCGGCCATTTTAGAGACTTAAAAAGTATTTCCAGCATTTTCTTTTTGCCAATTTAGTCATAAGATTTTTTACCGCAAGTCTCTATGACAATTAGTTTCTGATATACAGCCGGTTACCTCTTCTGGTGGGACACCCGGTAGAAATAAAATACTTACATCCACGTTGGTTTGTATAATTTCTTTCAAAGTAAGAGCCAGCGTATCCCATACGATCGATAACGTCCTACTGAAGTTTTCCTCGTTTAATTCCCTATGCAAGGTACCCAAATTATTGTCTACATACATCATCAGTCTATCAATGCTGTTGCAATCTTGTTCGCACAATTCAGCGCCCTCTACGAGAAGTCTTCTCATAGACGGTACCATCTGAAACAATTTAAATAGTTCAACATTAATAGCAGTGTTGTTAAGTAATTAATTACAAGTAATTGAAAAAGTAATTGAATTACTTTTATTGTAATTGAGGCGGTAATTAATTACAAGATTCTCAATAATTAATTACAAGTAATTGAAAAAGTAATTGATTTACTTTTATTGTAATTGAGGCGGTAATTAATTACAAGATCCTCAATTGTAATTCATTTGTAATTGAATTACTCCTTTCGTTACAATTACAATTACATTTTACAATTACATTTCAATTACATTGGACACAAAAGTACTTATTTCATATTTTCAATACGTGGAAAGTTTAATTTCGATTGCAAATCCCTAAATAATTATTTAAAACTGACACCAAAGCAAAGTAATTATGATTGTAATTGTAACTTTAATTGTAATTACATTCGCAAATTTTGTAATTGTAATTGCAATTAATTACAATTTGCCAAAAGTAATTGTAATTAATAACATATTATAAAGTAATTTTAACATCACTGATTAATAGCAATCGACGAATTCGGTACTAAACCTACCAAATAATACAGGGTGTTCGTAAACATCGTGTACAACCGAAAGGGGGTGATTCCTTGGCTTATTTTATGACTAAAAGTTTATATAAACTTGGGTCAGCAAACGCTTCGTTACCGATCTACAGGGTGTTGAAATTTCGAGTTTTTTTTGTTTCTTTTTTAGAGCTTCTGCAGTTTTTGAGATATTTAGGTCAAATTAGATATACAGGGTGGCACATTAGTATGGAAAAGCTCAATATGTCTGTTATTGTAGAAGATATCAAAAAAACTTCATTACAAAAGTTGTAGATCTTTTTAAGCTACATGTTTTAAAATTAGTAACATTTATACAGAGTGTCCCGTTTTTCCGTAATAGATCAAACTTATACTTTTTTAAATGGAACACCCTGTTTTTTTATTTAAAAATTGAATAAGGCTCGTTTTCAGCTTTCCAAAAATATAATTTTTTATAACGTTATACTGAGTGGTTTAAAAGTTATGACCACTTTTCCACGAAAATCGTACTAAGTTTACCACTCTGTAGAAAATAAATGGGTTGAATTTAAAATAAATTTCACGTTTTACAACATTGCAAATATCCTGAAAATGTACAAAATGAATATTTTTTGTTAATTTTAAACATACTGCTTACAGGGTGGATCCAAACGCAAAAGTAACATTTTCTCTGTTAATTTAAATGGATCACCCTATATTTTATATCTTTAACAGAAAGTATTTTGGAAGTACTTTAATTCTTAATAACCATTCCCTATACCTAAAGTTAAAACTTTTCGAGATATTCCAATTAAAAAAAAACTAGAACGGAAAATTAAAGAAAAAAAAAATAAAGGAGGGGGTCACTTTCAACATTTATTATAATGTACTTTAATAATTATTATTTAGGGTTTTTGTTTTGTAAAATAAATCATTTGTACAGAAAATCATTTTTAATTTTTTTCTCGATAACGATCACAGAAACGAAAAAAGTTTAAAAATAAAAAAAGTTTCTAAACAAAACAGACAATTAATTTTGTATTTTAGAATCTACCAGCGGCGCACCGCAAAAAAGTTCGGGCGGAAAAAAGGGTACATGACCCCTGAAAAAATATCACCCTGTAGAATTCAACAACCATCTGATATACCCAATAATGTGTGCCTTATAAAGCAATCTGGATTCAAAATTTGAGCTTAATATCTCAAAAAGTGCAAGAGCTACAAAGAAAAAAATAAAAAAAAATTGAAATTTCAACACCCTGTAGATCGGCAACGAAGCATTTATTGGAAACACAATAGCGTTTATATGAACTTTTAGTCATAAAATAAGCCAAGGAATCACCTCCTTTCGGATGTACACGATGTTTACAAACACCCTGTATATTATGTTGATAAATTTTATTTTATTCATTTTAGAAAAGGTTGTGAAAACTAAGGAATAGAATACATAAAGTTAAAGAAGATGACGATTGGAAGAATATCGTCCCTAAGACTCCATTGTAACTTACCACTAAGATATTGTGGGCTAATATGCTACATAAATAGTGTTATTAAGTATTATTATTAGTGATAAAAGGTAAAGCTCTTATTAAATAAGACCAGTGTTGTTAAGTAATTAATTACAAGTAATTGAAAAAGAATTGAATTACTTTTATTGTAATTGAGGCGGTAATTAATTACAAGCTCCTCAATTGTAATTCATTTGTAATTCAATTACTCCTTTCGTTACAATTACAATTACATTTTACAATTACATTTCAATTACATTGGACACAAAAGTACTTATTTCATATTTTCAATACGTGGAAAGTTTAATTCCGATTGCAAATCCTTAAATAATTATTTAAAACTGACACCAAAGCAAAGTAATTGTGATTGTAATTGTAATTGTAACTTTACTTGTAATTGTAATTGCAATTAAGTACAATTTGCCAAAAGTAATTGTAATTAATTACATATTATAAAGTAATTTTAACATCACTGAATAAGACCATAAGACATCATACCTTCGACACTACGACTTCCAATAATTCGATAATTTTATTCCTAACAGTATCAATGGCATTGGCGATGACGTTCTCCAAGGTCTGTTGACATCGTTGGGCGTCGACGGGGCTTTTCATATCACAGATTTTTTGTATAACTTCAGTCATGCCCAAATCGTTGGTGAACGGTTCCAAAGTTTCTCTAACGTAATCGATGTTGTTGATGGCCAAACACCATTCGTTCGTTATTTCGAATTTCTTCTCGTAGACGTTCTGGCTGTCGCCCAAACCTTCCACCTTGGCAGCCATTTTGTCCGCGTAGAACACCGAACACCTGCAGATATCCTAAAAAACAACTCTTCCGTTTAAACCTATCTGCTCGTTCGATTAATGCTTCGATTGCACGACCTTCACTTAAATTGTATAAAGTATAAAGCTTAACCTTTTAGGTGACGGATATTTCATTGCACCAATGTTATAAATGGGATTAGCTTATCAGCTCGGGCTCCACCCCCGGCTTCGCCGCAGACAGTTACATATTCGATTCGAGCTCGCTGCGCGAGCTCGAGTTTATCGGTAATTGCAATTATAAACACATTAATGTGTTTATAATTTGCTATGCAACAAACATTTGCCACCGTAAACTAAAACTCTAACAACAACCCTGTAAGTTATCATTCTCTCAACTATCAACTAACTACCGCAGCTTTACCAACCTAATTCCCCTTGACTGTATCAGTCATGTTGGCAGTTGTCCTATTTGACAAATCCCAACACCACTTCTTGCATTCTAAGATGTTTTTGAATTAAATAATTGTATCAAAATAACGTTTATTTCTTCTCTAGTAAAATTCCATAGTTAGGACTTCTAAACTCGCTTTTTTACTTTCATTTTTCGAAGAGGGATTTTTTTGTCACACTCTACAAACGTTCAAAATCACAGAATATTGCAATGTGAATGTGTAATGTGAAGTTAAGTTGGCCAATTTGCAGACTGACCAACATTAAACACCAAAATAAAACTAGATCTAGGCAATGTTGCCAGAGCTAAGTAGCGTTTTACTAAGTTTTGACTCTAACGCCCGATTTCACCAACCAGTTCCTAAAATTAGGTAATACCTAAATCGGATGTAGGAATTCCTAAGTACAATTTGGGATTCACCATGAGCTAAGTAATACCTAAAGGTAATAGGAAATGCCTAAAGTTAGGACAGCTCACTAGGCTTGCCTAAAACATTTAGGAAATACTTAACCATACTTTCCATGTGATTTCATGTGACTTAAGTCTTGACTGTCTTTACATTCTTTAGATGAAAATTTAAAATGGGAGGAGAGTTTTTAGAAACTGGACGAAACTGATTTTTTTTCGCCTTTTTCGATATATAAAAATACGGTATTACAAATATTACAATAAACTGAAGATGATTTTTAATTTGATACACAGGAAGTTTTTGGAATTATTGACCGTACACATGCGTGTAAAGATCCATAGTCCTGGAGGAGAAGATGCGGAAATATTTTACAAATCGGAAAGGCTATTTTTATATTAATTTACAGACTACATCTTCAGCAGATTTAAAAATAACAAACAGTTTAAAGATGGCCCGGATCATCAACATCTCTTCTTTTCTCTCAACATATTTAATTACGATCTCCGCTTATCCGGTTTACACGTCAAAATTAACCAATGCTACCAATAAAATTCAAAAAAATTGTCGAAATCAAATTTTTACCAAGGTATTTCTTAGTAAGGGATTTCTAATGTTGGTGAAATTCGATTTAGGTAAGTACTCGATTCAAGTAATTCCTACCTTAGGAATTACCTAGTTAGGAAATACCTAACAACATGTTGGTGAAATCGGACATAAGCGTCAGTGGTGCAATACCTAAAATGGGTAAGTGAAACCCGGAGTTAAGTGCAAGTTAATTAAGCTAAAAATTTGAAGCAAAAGTCGTACAATCGAGCATAATTCATTTACACTTACGTCGATAATCTTCGCTATGAACGAGTAACAACTCTCCACGTCCGGCCAGTTCAATTGTTGCCAAAACACTTTCACCTGATAGAATATCGTCAGCGTATCGACCGCCGACGAACTGTATTTCACCGTATTATCCACATGAGTCAATCGGTCCAGTTCCACGGCCTTTTCGATCCTCTGCAGGGCCTTGTAAACGGCGATGTCCAGCCATTGGGCGACGCCGCCGTGGAACCATTCGTGGAAATTCCTAATTTGGAAGTTATCACAGTCCGCCGGGCACAATCCGGCGCCGAGCGTGGCGAATTTCTGCACTGCCAGGTACAATTCGAACAGCGAGGTACCGTCGCAAAGGGGATCCTCCGCGTTCTCGCCGTCGGTACTCTCGTATTGGATCTTCTTGAGATTTCTGCATATATCTCTGACTTCTGGTTCGCACAGGGATGTTACTTTTTCTTGGTAGAACACGTACAAAGCTTTGGCATATTGGAAATTTACAGTCCTTGAATGAAAACACAACGGATTACGATCGAACCTTCGCGTAAAGGACATTCGCGCGAGGTAGGCGGTGACGTCACGAGCTAAGCTGTTGCAACGTTGCCGGGTTGACATGGAAATCTTGATGTGACGGATATATTTAATTTAAGGTTGTGTTTACTTTCATTGTTTAGAAATTAAATAAGGAATGAATTTTCTTTTTTTTTTGAGTTATCTAGTAGGCCATTTGATGGCCCTATGTTAATCCGACAAATGAAATCAGTTCTTGAAATTATAGCAAAAATGTCAATGTTGGGTAACAATCAAGATTTTTTTAATTTATTACTTTTATACGGCGCATTATTGTTTACTTATTGTTATGTATTTACTGTTTCAAATTTATCTTTTACTTATTTTCAATTGCCATTAGTTTTCAAAATCACATATTTTTTTAAATTTTTAATAACTAATTGTTCGTTTCAAAGACTTCAAAGACAAAGACAAACAGATAATTAAATTTATTTGTCAATTATTAAATCGCAGATATTAGTCTATTTTTTGTTTAAATAACTCGAGAATCGTGAAACATAGAAATAGAACTTTTTGTACAAAGTTACCTTAAAAAAGTCTGTAGATTTCAAAAATATGAAAATATACAGGGTGATCCATTTGAAAAAATAAAGAAATTTGATATTTTTGAATCTTAACTGTTCGTACATTTTATATGCAATAGAAAGTATTTTATAAACCGATTTAATTACCTTTAACCTTAATGGTAGTTGCACAATGGTAGTTCATTAACTTTAAGGGTTTACTCGTAAAAAGATAATTTGTAAGGGTCCGCAACTGTCATTTTTTTCACAAAAAAAATCTTAAAAAGTATGCATTTTTTGAAAAAATGTTTTATACAAAAGTACTCTTAAATTTAGCGTAGAATTTTTCAAAAATACATAAATGTCGCATTGACATAAGGTCATCAAATGGCCAACTTGATAACTCAAAAAAAAAGAAAATTCATACCTTATTTAATAAAACTTCGATTATTATTAAATTTTTGGATTTGAGTATGGGGAATACCCATATGGATCGAAAGGGCTTAAAAAACAGCATTGGTCACTGTTAAAAAATACAGGGTGGTCCATTTGAAATAATAAAGTTATGACCACTTTAATTTGGCTAAGTTTGTCAGACAATTTTAAACGCCCTGTACATGGACTCTGAAAATACAGTTTAGTTTCATTTAGTAGTATGTCTGAACATCATCGATACTCAATTTCAAGCTTCTAGCTGCATTATTAAGAGAGATATGACAGAAAAAACATTCGACTGTTTTTCCAAAAAATATCGAAAAAAAATGTAATATCTTAAAAATGGTGCATTTTTGGCATACGGTGTTATTATCAAAGTCTGGTTAAAAAAGGCCATAGAATTCAAAAATGAAGTTAAAAATGGCACTTTCCATATAAAATAACGAAGTTGGTGTCAACTTCCGGTATAACCGGAAGTGTAATCAAAATGAAAATATTTTAGATCAATTCATAATATCCAAAAAATACTATAACCAAAATTTCAAATTTTTAAGTCTTTTCATTATTGAGATACTTCTAATGGACGGTTACCGTGAAAAGCCCTGTATTTGTGTTTTATAGGGTTGTGAAGCGTTGCAAATAAACACCTCTCCCGTAAATCGGATTGCAACCTAATGCATTTCTTCTTTTTAATTTCTAACAATAAAAGTAAACATAACCTTAAATTAAATACATCTGTCACATCAAGATTTCCATGTCAACCCGGCAACGTTGCAACAGCTTGCCTCGTGACGTCATCGCCTACCTCGCGCGAATCTCCTTTAGTAAACAATGCGATACTTACTCTTGGAATAGTTTATCGTAAAACTCTATGGCCTTCTGCAGGTCGCTTCTGATCAAATGAATGATTTGTATGAAATTCTGCAATCTGGCAAAGTCGCTTTCGTCGGGCCTTTTGTTGTTCTCCAAAATGTGATTCAACCAATCCACAGCCCCTTTCGTTACTGCATCATTCAAAGCAGATGGAACATTACAATTCGACTCATCATCGATCCTGTTAGTGATCCAAGGATACGCCGCCCTCGGGAACAAATCGATGTTCGTCGGCGGATCCAGCGTATGGATGTGATTCAAGATTTTTAGTACCTACAATCGAACAACTAGAAACAACTTCCGACTGATATTAACATCAATTACATCGGTGACTTGCTTCATTTTGGTCTTTTCGTTGATGTTTTTCCTGCGGATCTTCCTGATGACGCCGAAGCACGACGGCAGGAGCTTCTTGGTGGCGTCCCAGAACAGTTTCACGTCTTCGTCGCAAACGACGCCCATTTGGATGGGTTTGGAGAGCCTGTCGAGCAGATTCGAGAACAGCGTCAGGCTCAGGGCGTGATTCTGATGGATGAAGGCGAACACGCAGTACTGGCAAACGGCCACTTCGACGGGCGTCAGGCCGGATTGGGCGATGTGCTGGGTGAGCAATTGGGCGCCTTGAGGGCTGAACGTGCCGAACCACCAGTTGGGCGCCACCTTGGACATTTCGAGCTCGTGCAGGAGGATTATTCTCAAGAGATGCCGGTACTCTTGTTCGGCTACTTGATTGTTCTTTTCGGAGCTGAACGATATGCGAACTTTCAGGACACCTTGTCGGGTGATTTTGTTCTTTTTGTCCAAACTGTACCACATGGTCATTCCGGATGCTGGAATTGTCTGTAAAACGATGTAGATACTTACACTGTGTTATTTATAAGATGCGATATAGGGATTCCTGTACAAATGTGTCGAAAGCAAGCTAACTTTTTTAAATTTGCTTAAATTCGTTCTGGTTTAATAAAAAAATGAATAATTAAGTTGAAAAAAGTCAAACGTCATATGTCACTATCTAATAATTGTTAAAAGGGGCGGAGCTATCTGGAATGGTTTACGCTCTGAAGTTTGAAAAATCCAGCGGTGAGGAATCTGGTTCAATCTCACGCAGTGCTGAATTTTTTTTTTCTTTTTTCTTTAGCATTTTTTGTTTTTTTATTGTTTTTTTTTGTCAAGAATAAAAATATGGCATCATTTTAAAGGCTCTACCTACGAACGAGATTTTGCGTTATTAAAATTGACACTTAATTGTCGGAGCTTTTATTTAAATAAAAATAAAATTATATCTCAAATAAGCTCGTCTTATTTTAAATATTTCTATTTAACATTTTTTTAGACCAAAAAAACCAAAAAAAAAAGAAAAAAATTCTGTACTGCGCGTGGGATTGAAATAAATAAATAAAGTGTTTGCTTTGTTTTAAAGCATTACATCCTTAGTTGAGGGTCATCAATTTAGTTTTTATATTTTTTTTTGTTTTTTTGAGCCACATACAAGAATTTTCTTCTGTGGCAATACAAAATATATTATTTGTAATGTGTATTTTGGTACCTAATAAACATTTTCTAATTTTTAATTTCTAATATTTATAAGATGTGACATAGGGATTCCTGTACAAATGTGTCAAAAGCAAGCTAACTTTTTTACCAAATAACGTTCGTAAAAAATAATGCCAGATTTGAAAAGATCGTTAAAAAATAAGTCGAAATAGACGTTAAATTTTATTAGAATTGATCGCGACGTTCTATTGAAATGTATACTGGTAGATTGGATTTCAGCCGGCTAAGAATTTAACATTGATTTCCCTATTATGCAAAATTAAATTTCCAACGGTGTAGGTGTTAAGTAGAAATAATCGACTTACATTTAAAGGAATATTAGCCCTTCCGATGAGTTCGTTTTCGTGTTGACCCGTTGTGGCGGTGACGGCGATTTCCTTCACCAATTTCCTCATGCCTTTGAGACCTTTGACGTCGAACACTTTGCCCAATTTTTCCTTCACCGATTCGGCGGGATCGAAATCCCAAACTTCCAGACAGAGAGTGTCGTCGGTGGCGTTTTCTTGTATCGGCCTAAAAAATATACAGGTTGGCACATTAGTATGGAAAAGCTCAATATATCTGTTATTGTAGAAGATATCAAAAAAACTTCATTACAAAAGTTCATTACAAAAAAATCTACAAAAAATTATTCTGTACAGGGTGTCTACTATAAAGACCGCCAAACTTCAGGAGGTGATTATACAAGTAATTTCGAACAAAAAATTGTCATGTATCACTTTTTCAAAAAGTTGATAGTTACTCTATCGAGTAATAAAACTACAAAAATATAAGTTTTAAATTATCAACTTTAAAGGTCTGTAACTCAAAAATGGGGGCTCAAATTAACAAAATTTATATGAAGATATACCCGTATTTTGATGTCATTTATACGATCGCGAGTTATTGACTTCTATTTTCTGGACACCCTGTATAACTAATTTTAATAAATTATTGTTTTGCTTGCATTTTATTTGTATCAAAACTTTTTTTTTAGCAAATTACCTCTTACAATAATATCAATTTTTAGATGCATTAAATTTGTTTCGAATAAAATCTCGACTCAATAACATACAGGGTGGCACATTAGTATGGAAAAGCTCAATATATCTGTTATTGTAGAAGATATCTAAAAAACGTCATTACAAAAGTTGTAGATCTTTTTAAACTGCACATTTTAAAATTAGTTAATTTCAGTTTTCCAAAAATATAATTTTGTATAACGTTATACTGAGTGGTTTAAAAGTTATGACCACTTTTCCACGAAAATCGTACAAAGTTTACCACTCTGTAGAAATTAATGGATTGAATTGAAAATAAATTTCACGTTTTACAACATTGCAAATATCCTGAAAATGTACAAAATGAATATTTTTTGTTTGTCAATTTTAATCATACTGCTTACAGGGTGGATCCAAACGCAAAAGTAACATTTTCTCTGTTAATTTAAATGGATCACCCTATATTTTATGTCGTTAACAGGAAGTATTTTTGAAGCACTTTCATTCTTATTAACCATTCCCTATACCTAAAGTTAACACTTTTGTAAAGTCACTTAAAGTCATTTGTAATTCAATTACTCCTTTCGTTACAATTACAATTAAATTTTACAATTACATTTCAATTACATTGGACACAAAAGTACTTATTTAATATTTTCAATACGTGGAAAGTTTAATTCCGATTGCAAATCCCTAAATAATTACTTAAAACTGACACCAAAGCAAAGTAATTGTAATTGTAACTTTAATTGTAATTGTAATTACATTCGCAAATTTTGTAATTGTAATTGCATTTAATTACAATTTGCCAAAAGTAATTGTAATTGTAATTAATTACATATTATAAAGTAATTTTAACATCACTGCTTACAATGCAAAGTGTTCCTCCCACGTCGGATTCAAAGTCATCGGTTTCACCGACGAATTGTACTTCCTGGACGCGTTAGAAGCCAAGTACAGCGTTACGAAAGGATCGCTCAGACCGTTGGAATCTTTGGGATGCAACTCTTTGGCTTCGATCACCTAACACGAAGGTATTATTAGACAGTTAATGGGTTTAAGTGAATTCGAAATTCGAAAAAAACAAGACGTTACCTCGACGTTAATCATGAGATCGGGCGCTTCCTTTTTCTCCGCCACTTCCATGAGGTGTTTGTGCTTGTCGTTGGATATTTTGAAAGCATCTTGGGCGTAGGAAAACAACGAGGTTTGGCCGATTTCGAAGCTCAAATCGCAGCCGACGTTGTGGAGGATTTCGTACAAGACCTCGGAGTAGAGCTCGTCTATCTGGAAATTTTTAAAACGGATTAAAATAATAATAATAAAGTTTTAACCGCGCGAATATTACCGCTTTTAGTAACATCTACTACACTGTGATGGTGTAAGAAAGGTAATTAAACTCGATGTTTAATTCGGGCAAACGTTATTGTGACGATGATGGAGACAAATAAATTAATCTCGTTAACCTTACGCGTGAATTATATATTGCTTAATTTTTTGGAAATGGGTCAAAATTTGACAAAATAAAAGATTGTATAGGAAAGATAAAATGTGCATATCTCTAGATAGATAGATTAGGTTTTAATCGAATTATACAGTGTGTGTCACGACGAGGGCCCATTAGAAGTATCTGGAAAAGTAGTGGTAATTAAAATTTGAAAATTATTGTACAAATATTAGTCGATGCGCTCTAGTCAATGAAAATATTTTCAACTTTACTTTGTTACAGCAACTTTGTTATTTTAAATGGGATACCCCATATATTAATATATTTTCGAAATGTACGCAAAATGTGCTTTTGTCTAAAAAACTTTTTTCAAAAATGCATACTTTTTGAGTTACTAATTTTTTTTTGAAAAATTTGGCCGATGCAGACCCTTATAAATTATTTTTTACGGGGATCCCTTTAAAGATATGAAAACGGTTTCTGTAGGGTGGCTACTAGAAAGGTCAGAGGTATTTGAATCTGTGTTAAAAAACATTTTATTTTATACAGGGTGTATACAAAACATGTGAAAAGTTGAACTTCAAAAATACCAAATTATTTCATTTTTTTAAATGGAACCACCCATTTTTTTCTATTTTGTTGAAATCAGCGATAAAAAATAAGGAAAGTTCATGTTTACTTCCCTATACCTAAACCTAATAGGTTTGATGAAATTAAAAATTTTACTTAAAACTTACTTTTCTGCCTTATTCTTAAATAATCCGTTTTTATAAGTTGGCTATGTAAATTGTTTGTAATTAATTGATTATTAATTTTGTTACTTGTGAGATATTACAAAGCCAACTTGTAAAACAAAGTTATTTAAGAATGAGGCAGAAAAGTAAGTTTTATGTTAGATATTCAATATCTTCAAAACTATTAGGTTTAGGTATAGGGAAGTAAACATGGACTGTCCTTATTTTTTATCGCTGATTTCAACAAAATAGAAAAAAATGGGTGGTTCTATTTAAAAAAAATGAAATAATTTGGTATTTTTGAAGTTCAACTTTTCACACGTTTTGTATACACCCTGTATAAAATAAAAAGTTTTTTAACACATATTCAAATACCTTTGGCCTTGCTTGTGGCCACCCTACAGAAACCGTTTTTATATCTTTAAAGGGATCCCCGTAAAAAAATAATTTATAAGGGTCTGCAGAGGTCAAATTTTTCAAAAAAAAAATAGTAACTCAAAAAGTAGGCATTTTTGAAAAAAGTTTTTTAGACAAAAGCACTCTAAAATTTTGCGTACATTTCGAAAATATATTAATATATGGGGTGTCCCATTTAAAATAACAAATTTGCTGTCCACTTCCGGTATAACCGGAAGTAAAAAAAAGTTGAAAATATTTTCATTGAATAGAGCGCATCGACTAATACTTGTACACAAATTTTCAAATTTTAATTACCACTACTTTTCCAGATACTTCTAATGGGCCCTCGTCGTGACACACACTGCATATTGCTTAATTTTTTGGAAATGGGTCAAAATTTGACAAAATAAAAGATTGTATAGCAAAGATAAAATGTGCATATCTCTAGATAGATAAATTAGGTTTTAATCGAATTATATAGTTTACCTGTCTCGATGTAATGATAGTCATCGTACGAGCGACGAAAATCGACTGAACATTTTTTCTATTCGAATAAACAAACACCCCGTTCTTAACAGAATCGATAAATAATTTTATCGACCATTTCCACAAATTCGTTTCTGAAAGGGTTTGAACACAAGTTTACAGGGAAATTGCGGAAACGCCGTGTGAGCCCCAAGCGGGCTCTTTCGAAAGAACTCACTCGGTATAGAAAAGTGCAACTGCGCTAGTTTATCGATTCGTTTCGGTTCAAATGTGTTATGTAAGAAAAACGGACATTTTTTTCTTGAATAAAAGCGTCCTAATTAATCCAGTGATAAATAGAAATTGTAGGGGTTGGGAAACTATAAATTCCGATAAAAGTTAATAGTAATTTACGGGTTCATTTTGATTATAAATTTGATTATAAATTTACAGGGTGTTTATTTAATGCATTTATTTATTTATAGTTTTTAAGCTAGTATGTACCATGCAAAAAAGACTTGATTCTTAAATTTCTCCCAATATTGCAATAATATTGAATTCCGTAAAAGAAGTATTTCCACTGAATTGTAACACTAAAAAAGTTGATAAATGCAACAAAAATTATGTAGCTAACAGAAATTAAAATGCATTAATTGAACATTTAATTAAGGTAGACTGGAGCAAATCGGTTGTAAAATTTGAATAGTTCAAAGTAAATCCTAAATTGTAACTTTATTTTTTCTCTTATTAGAAATGCTGATACCACATTAAATTCACAACTTCCTAAACTAAAGAATCGAGTTGTTAAAAAGTTTTTTTGAAAAAGGAAGAAAACGATTTTACATATTTTTTAAAATGTTGACAATATGTTACATTTACCCCATGGTAAGGGGTAAATGTAACAAACGGTTCTAAAGTGCAATACAATTATACAGAGTGTCTACTATAAAGACCGCCAAACTTCAGGAGGTGACTATACAAATAATTTTGAACAAAAAATGTCCTATAACACTTTTTCGAAAAGTCGATAGTTTCTCTTTTATTTAACATTTCATTATTTTAATTTTTTTTTGGTTTTTTTCCAAAAAGACCGAAATATCACATTTATTCGTATAGTCATATTAATTTTGATCATATACCGTAAAAGTGTATTAAATTTGCTATAAAAAAAGTATTTATCAAAGTTAAAAAAATCAATACCGGGTGTTATAAAAGATTTAATTCTTATGAATATGAAATGAATAAAATTATATGTATCTTTTAATGGTCGTAAAGCCAAAAATTTTTTAAAATTCATAAGTTTTTTTTTTAGTAAAAACTACTGTATTTAATAAACTTTTGATTTTAGTTTTTATTTTTTGATTTTAGATTTTACTCAGATATTGAGTAACATTTTTTTTGTAGAAATTTTAAAGGTATATGCGTTATAAAATACAAAGTTGTTCAAACAGGAATATCCCGAAAATAAAAATCTACAAAAAATTATTTAGTGATTAAAAAAAATAAAGAAATGCGAAGAAAATGCCTTAATTTGCCTTAAAATCTTTCATAAGCGTTTTACAGGAAGATGCAGGTCTTTAAAAGTGTAGCCGGAAAACCCTCATGCTACTTTAATATAACATTTTCAGCACGATTTTAGAATGAATGTGTGGTTGGGATTATTTAACGGCCGTCTGTTTAGGGCCGTTTTGAAACTGACTGATTTTTTGAAAAAAAATTTAAAATAATGAAATGTTAAATAAAAGAGAAACTATCGAAACTATCGAAACTATCGAAAAAGTGTTATAGGTCATTTTTTGTTCAAAATTACTTGTATAATCACCTCCTGAAGTTTGGCGGTCTTTATAGTAGACACCCTGTATAATTGTATTGCACTTTAAAATCGTTTGTTACATTTACCCCATGGTACGGGGTAAATGTAACATATTGTCAACATTTTAAAAAATATGTAAAATCGTTTTCTTCCTTTTTCAAAAAAACTTTTTAACAACTCGATTCTTTAGTTTAGGAATTCTTTATAAAAAAGATCATTAAAAGAGAGATTAAAAGCATTTTTTTGAAAATAATAATGTAAGATAATAAATAAATTCTTTCTTTATGTAATATAATAAAAATTCTTTCGTTCTTTCTTGACATTTTTTCCTGTTTCTCAATTTACTAACACCCTAATACGTCTTATTTAATGTTTTGATATGTGAATTTCATTTTCTCGACAAGTTAATTTTTTTATAAAGAATGGCTTTTCGTCGTAAAATTAATAATAACCATTTTTCTTATCTAGTCAACATTATTTAGGGTCACACAAAATTTGAATTTAAGTTTGCAAATTTGTATTCAGGCTTTGTTTTAGATTATAAACAACTTTCATTCATAAAAATTTTGTGTAAAATAAAAAATAATAGTGCTTCCCTAGAAAAAATTTAAGAAAGAACGAAAGTAATTTTATTATCTTACATAAAGAAAGAATTTATTTATTATATTACATTATTATTTACAAAAAAATGCCTTTAATCTCTCTTTTAATGCTCTTTTTTTATAAAGAATTACTTTTTTTTCGTAAAATTATCATTTTCTCCTCTGGACAACTCCATCCGTGGACACACAAAATTGGAATTTTAATTTGAAAATTTGTATTAAGGCTTTATTTTAGATTATAAACAACTTTCTTTCATAAAATTTTTGTGTAAAATAAAAAATAATGCTACTTCCCTCTTGAGGTATTTTCATGTTTTCTTAATTTGACAACACCCTGTAGATCCAATCTAAGATTTTTCAGTGTTATTCTCATTTTTAAAAGAAGCAAAAATTTTTATAAACAATGACTTTTTGTCGTAAAATGAATAATAAAAATTTTTCTCCTATAGGCAACCCCATCCGTGGACACACTGTATTTGGTTCCTCTAAAATTTGATATGCTGTTTATTTATCTATTTCAAAAAATAACAGACCTACAAAATAATAAAGAAAAAATAAGAAACAAACCATGTCTAATGAACAAAAGAACTATAAAAATAATAAAAAAAAACATTAACATAATAGGTAAAAATCTTACATTTACCCCATTTTTACATTTGCCCCAGTCTACCTTACTCAATTTTCCTAAAACTTTACAATTACATAATAAACAACAACAAACCGTGCAAGGCTCGTTTTCACTTGGACGGATTTCAAAAAAAAAACCTATTATCTAATTTAACATCTATTTCGATAAACTTACTGTCATATTAGCCAAATACATTTGCGTTTGCCTTTGTAATTCCTCCTTTTTGATACCTCTCAAAGGGTTCCTCTTCATCGGGTGCTTCCCCATCGCGGGCAAACTCACCGCAAGAAACCCGTTTCTTCTCAGATTGCACTCGGACGCGCACGGACGCATTATCATATTTTTATCACGATTTATTTTGCAGTATTAATTTTAACAAAAAAAAATAAGTTAACTCGAAGTTAAGGTCATGACTGAGAAAAATCGGTAAAAAAATCTACAATCGACTATCGAGCGCGGAGCTTCTCGGTCCACAGGGTAGGCAGAGCCTCCGTGATCAAACGTCGAGATATTTAGCCGATGTGCCAAAATCTATTCTCGTAGAGGCAACGTGAGAAATTTTTATTCGGGAAGGTTTTATTTACGCAAAAGTTGTTTATTGACGAATGTATCCCGCAATTGGTTTTTTTTATTGTTGTCTTTATCTATTTGGACCACGTGCCGGGAGGAAAATGTGTTATTGAGTCGAGATTGTATTCGAAACGAATTTAATGCATCTAAAAATTGATTTTATTGTAAGAGGTAATTTGCTAAAAAAATTGTTTTGATACAATAAAATACAAGCAAAACAATAATTTATTAAAATTAGTTATACAGGGTGTCCAGACTCGCGACCGTATAAATGACTTCAAAATACGGGTATATCTTCATATAAATTTTGTTAATTTGAGCCCCCATTTTTGAGTTACAGGCCTTTAAAGTTGATAATTTAAAACTTATATTTTTGTAGTTTTATTACTCGATAGAGTAACTATCAACTTTTTGAAAAAGTGATACATGACAATTTTTTGTTCGAAATTACTTGTATAATCACCTCCCGAAGTTTGGCGTATGTTGATAATTTTGATAAATTAAAATTATCTACACCCGTATGCCCAATCTGGTAAATTTTCAACTTTGAAGGCCTCTAGCTCAAAAATGAGGGCTCAAATTAATAAAATTTATATGCAGTTGTCCCCTTATTTTGATGTCATCTATACCGAATTAATGACATTTTCTGGACACCCTGTATTTATTGAATTGGTGTCTTATTGAGCTTTTGAAAACCATATGGTGTTTTTCTTTACTTATGGTACTTACAGGAGTATTTATTTTATCAAAATATTTTCAAGTTATTATTCGCTAAGTGGAATCGAAATTGAATTTTAAGAATCGTTAAAAATTTATTTTTTTTATCGTATCTAGTACTGAAGATTAGTACAAATTCAAATATTTAGAATAACCAAATTTTACAGATGCTTTTTTTACATGTACAGGGTGGTCCTCTAAGAATGGCTCTCGGCCATATCTTGCAAACTAATTGTCATGGAGACTTGCGGTAAAAAATCTTATGAATAAATTGGCAAAAATAAAATTTTGGAAATACTTTTTAAGTCTCTAAAATGGTCGCTAGGGGGAGTAACCGCCATCTTGATTTTGAAAAGTCGTTTTTTTTTTTAAATTTTCCTTAATAAAGGTATCAGAAATTTATTTTATTTTGATATTTGGGATAATTGGGATTCTTTTTTGTTTTATATTTTTGACTCTATCTTGTAAAATAAAAGTGGTGGGGGTTGTTTGAATATTGCGACAAATAAATGTTAATAACTTTTAAACGGCTGAACGGATTTTCATAAAAATGAAATCGTTGAAAAGAACTTTCCTTGATCTATAATATACACTATATAAGATATTATTATAAATGCTTGTTTGGCCGCAAGAGGGCGTTTTCCGACATAACCTCAGAAAACACCGATTTTCTTAATAAATTTATATTCAACGATATAACTTTTTCTTTGGAGAAAAATAGTCAAATAATTGCCAAACAAGCCTGTGAAAACCGCATCTCGATATCTCTTTCCTAACCTAAAATATATCGAAAAAAAAAAAGGAAATTATCTCATCTATCAAAATAAAATACATTTTTGCTACCTTTACTTAGGAAATTTTCAAAAAAAAAATTACTTTTAAAAATCAAGACGGCGGATACTCCCCCTATCGGCCATTTTACAAACTTAAAAATTATTTTCAGCATTTTCTTTTGGCCGAAGATATGACCGAGAGCCATTCTTATAGGACCACCATGTACAATGTTCTTCGGTTCTTCCTTGAAATCGAAATTCTATTTTTAAAATCTATTTAATTAGCGATGTAATCAGCTATGTATCGATTAGATCCATTCAAAAACTGAAGTTGTAAACGTTTACGCTAAAATTTACGACGCCTAAAATTAATCGATTCCAATCTAGCGCAAACCAAACGATAATTAGAAATTATCTTTCTCGTACATCGCTGTATTAAAGTTTAATACGAAATAAACCGACCGCAATTTCTCAAGTACCCCGCCGTTTCGAAATCGGTAAACTCTCCAACGAAGGCGAATCTGCATTTTATGTATTTTTTTTCGATTATCCTAATAAAAGTGGGTTAGTATGCACACGCTTCAAAATAGATCAATCTAATTCGAGTAGGTCGAATAAAGCGTGACAGTGTATGAAGGTGAACTGGGATAATTTTTTTCCCGAAATTTCGAAATATGCTTACCACACTATAACCAGCTATTTTAAAATTATCCCGTAATTTTCGGTATGATGAGGCGTCTATTTACTATCTATCGCTAATTAAAAGAAGCAACACAAATTTCGAAAATTAGGTAAGGTAGACTGGGGCAAATCGGTTGTAAAATTTGAATAGTTCAAATAAAATTCTAAAATGTGGCTTTATTTTTTCTCTTATTAGAAATGCTGATACCACATTAAATTCACAACTTCCTAAACTACACAATCGAGGTGTTAAAAAGTTTTTTTGAAAAAGGAAGAAAATTATTTTACATATTTTTTTAAAATGTTGACAATATGTTACATTTACCCCGTACCATGCGGTAAATGTAACAAACGGTTCTAAAGGGACAATATAATTATACAGGGTGTTAATTAATTGTATGCCGATACTTTGCAGGATGTGAATATTTGGATGATTTTAAGAAGAAAAGTTTATATCAATGTATGTCTTAAACCTCATAGTTTTCGAGCTACAGTGTGTTAAAATTATAGGAAAAAAAATAACTTTTCTATCATAATTTTCTTATTAAGTCACTGATAATAGAAAATTAATCTTTATCCCCAAAATGAACTTGGGAAAGAATGGTTTTGGTTTTTATTTTACGCGAAAATGGTGCGTCGTACGAAAATAACTGTTCTGGCCGAATTGGCTACAAAATAATTGAGGATTTTAAAAATAATTTTGGTTTTTAGAAAAAGTAGTGGGTTACCATTTTTTTTTTCAAACATATTGAGTTTAAACCCCGTACGGACGTCACTGGTGAATATTTAAAAAAAATCTTATACCATTTTGTAGTCTGACCTCCAAGAGTAAAAATGTGATTTTTTGGGTTTAAGGGTTGAGCACTAAAATCTGACATTAACTACTTTAAAAGAACTAAAATCATTGAAAAATTAGAGATCAAAATCGTTTCCCTATTACTAAGTTTAAATGTATTTTTTCTGTGTTTATCTGTTTTTCTATTGACTTCAATACGTTTTTATCAAATATCTTTAAGATTAATTACCTTAAATGAAATTCTGAGTAGTGCATTCGAAAGCACTAAAATAGCACTAAATTCCGTTATATTATTTTTTAATTTTGTTTAAATATTTAAATGTGGGGGTGCTATTTTTATAAACTTATCACCGCCATTTTCAATCGCAATTTTCTGCTCAACCAGACGAGCACTAAAATTAGGAAGTGGCACTAAATTAGCACTAAATTATGATGTATGATTTTTTATTTTTTTTTTGATGGTGGGGGGGCTAGGTCCACGCGGGTGTTAATTTATTTATTTCAAAAAAATAACAGAGCTACAAAATAATAAAGAAAAAATAAGAAACAAACCCTGTCTAATACACAAAAGAACTATAAAAATAATAAAAAACATTAACATAATGGGTAAAAATATTACATTTACCCCATTTTTACATTTGCCTCAGTCTACCTTACCTACTTTTTTCCAACGGTATAGCTTTTAAAAGAATCAGTGAATGGTGAAATTTTCTTGCCCAAGGAATCTTCTATTTTAAAGGGTGTTCCAATAAGACCGCAAGATTTGAATTGCCTGTCATGTTTGACAGTCATAATGACACATGATTATAACATGACAGATCGAAAGTTGACAGTTGGTTAAATATGGATATGATAAATATGATAAATATGATAAATATGGATATGAAACATAATCGCGTCCTAATTGTTTAACATTACTCCCGGTCGGGTCATTTCCCGGTTTTGTGACCAGAATTGGCCGCCACGTTTTTGTGATTTAGCACCTTTGGACTTCTGGCTTTGGGGTTACTTGTAGTCACAGGTTTATGTCAACATGCCCGCGACCACCGAAACGTTGAAAGCCGAAATTAGACGCTCTATCAATAAAATAACGCCACATGTATACAATAATGCTATTGAAAATTTTATCAAAAGAGTACCCTTCTGCCAGCAAAGCCGTAGCGGCCATTTACAAGATATTTTGTTTAATATACAGTGCATTTCTTTAATGTCCCCCCCCCTTTTATTTTTTGAACGGATCAACTTAGAAAATTGAAATTTGGGATAATGAAACTAATGCATGATTACTATATTTTGGAGTAAAATTGACAGACGAAAATTTCAAGATGGCGACTGGGCGCCATCTTGGAAAATAAATTTAAATGGAAAGGGGGGTCTTGTGATACATCATTTTGAAGCTCCTGACAAATACTCTACAACCCTGGAATATAAAGTCAATATCTGCACCTGCTACAAAATGGCGGACATTTAATAATTACCTGAATAAATCGACGTTTAACGTCATAATTTGAGGAAATAGGCTGAGTTCTGTTCAAAAAAAGCTCGAAATGGTTGCCTTGAACTTCTTAATACAAGAACAGCCTATCCGAACATTTTCGAACATAGTAACGTCGATATTTTTACAAATATCTGTAATTATTTCTCGTATATCCAATATTGAAGCAGGTTTAGTTTCGTACACATTTTGCTTCAAATAGCCCCATAAAAAAAGGTCTAAAGGTGTCAAATCTGGTCAAATTCTGGTCAAATCCATTCCGTAGGACCTCGACGACCAATCCAACGATCCAACGACCAGGGAAAATAGCATCCAAATAGTTCATTACTTGTCTGGAGTAATGTGGTGGTGCTCCATCTTCCAATGGACGAGAATTGGCCATTTTAGAGTTAGTTCACGTGCTACCTAACTGCAATGAGAACTAAACAACCGAAAACTAAATGAAAATACTTTGAACACTAGGAAAATCGAAAACTAAAGAGAATATTTTGAACACTAGGAAAACCAAAAACTAAATGAGCATATTTTGATTAAACAATTAATGTTCGTTGTCGTACTTAAATTTTTTGGAATTTTTTTAACCAAAAATAACCTGTCAAACCTTATCGGTTTGCTGGGATTGCTGTTTGCCATAGAAAAACAAATATTTCTAGAAAAATTGATATTATTTTGTTTGTATTCAGGTAATTATTAAATGTTCCGCCATTTTATAGCAGGTGCAGATATTGACTTTATATTTCAGGGTTGTAGAGTATTTGTCAGGAGCTTCAAAATGATGTATCACAAGACCCCCCTTTCCATTTAAATTTATTTCCCAAGATGGCGCCCAGTCGCCATCTTGAAATTTTCATCTGTCAATTTTACTCCAAAATATAGTAATCATGCATTAGTTTCATTATCCCAAATTTCAATTTTCTAAGTTGATCCGTTCAAAAAATAAAAGGGGGGGGGACATTAAAGAAATGCACTGTATAATTCCTAAATGTGCACATGATAAATTAGTAAATATTACCATATTTTGCTACAGGTAACATTGTTTTATTGAACCTTAAAATCTTGCGCTCTTATTGAAACACCCTTTATTCATAAATAAAAAATGATTCGACTTACGTTCCATGCGGTGTGTATGAGTTGCGTGGGATCCTTCTCCACTTCGGCTTCGGTATCGGTGGAGCTGACGGAGACTTCGTCGCTCTCGACGGTGGGGGCGGGCTCGTCGAAGTTTTCATCGTCGATTTTCTCCGGGGCGACCTCGGCGGCGGCTTCGGCGACTTTCTTCTTCTCGATTTGCTCCTGCGCCTCCACCAATTCCGCTTGCTCTTTGAATAGGGACCCGAAGCGCTCGAAGAACCCGCCGTCGACCTGCTGGATTCTGAAAATAGAGGGTTTGTTCGTCTAGAATATTGTATTTAGGTTGTTGCTGTAGTAAACTCGATGGGTTTGGACCAGTATTTAGTGTACCAGAAGAGTCGTTTTCTAGATGAAAAGGTTTTTTTTGTTGCGTAGGTACTCTCTAGTAACAAAAATATCTACTAAATACTGACCATAGATATTTGTTTAAAGGTATTTTTTCACCTGCTGGATTCTGAAAATAGAGGGTTTGTTCGTCTAGAATATTGCATTTAGGTGGTTTCTGTAGTAAACTCGATGGGTTTAGACCGGTTTTATTTTAGTATTTAGTGTACCAGAAGAGTCGTTTTCTAGATGAAAAGGTTTCTTTATTGCACAGGTGCTCTCTAGTAACAAAAATATCTACTAAATACTGACCACAGATATTTGTTTAAAAGTATTTTTTCACCTGCTGGATTCTAAAAATAGAGGGTTTGTTCTTCTAGAATATTGCATTTAGGTAGTTTGTGTAGTAAACTCGATGGGTTTAGACCGGTTTTTTAGTATTTAGTGTACCAGAAGAGTCGTTTTCTAGATGAAAAGGTTTTTTTGTTGCGTAGGTACTCTAGTAACAAAAATATCTACTAAATACTGACCATAGATATTTGTTTAAAGGTATTTTTTCATATTTTTGCTCTTTCTTTAGCCAATTTTATTAAGTAACTAGCTCTAATTGGAGGTCCTTTTGTGCTTACCGAAGCACCTTCTGGTAGACTGGCGAGCTGAATACAAATTAAAACAAGAATATTAGGAGTTTTTTTAATTTATTTATAAACTGCAAGAAGCATATAATTATTAACAATCTTAATCACAGTAAACAACAATTAACATTGCTGTACGTTCAGAAAAACTGGTATATTTTATATTGCTTTAGTATAACAATTTGGAAGACTCTTTGGAAGACAGTTACGTTTTTATTACTATGTATCTAAATTTAACTTAAATTTCTAATCTAATGCTAATATTTGCGTTGCTTAAAAACCAGCAAAATAAAATTCTCAACCTTACATAATACTCATAAATTTTATATCAAAATTATTGATAATTACAAAAAAAATCTCGCTTCAATAGTTATAGCATAAAAATATAAAAGAGATAACTTTTATAGTCCTCTATAAAGTAAAATTGAATAGCTAATCAAATCCTACATTCGTTCAAACATAAAAAAAAAATTACAATAGATACAATACATAATTTTCTACTCCAAATTACCCAAACATACATATTTCATATATGTGTACTCCTCGGTGCCATGATGGGATCCTTCTCTACCTAAACCGGACTCTTTGATACCCCCGAAAGGAGCTTCAACCGTCGATATAATCCCCTCATTAACCCCGATCATTCCGGCTTCCAAATTTCTGGACACTCTGAATATTTGCTTGTAGTCTTCGGAATAAAAGTAACCCGCCAATCCCCGTTCGGTGCTGTTGGCTATCTTCAAGCTTTCCTCTTCAGTATTGAATCTAATGATGTTAATAATCGGCCCGAATATTTCTTCCGAATAAATCCTCATCTTTTCATTTACATCGACAATCACTGTAGGTTCGAAGAATAATTCGCCTAACTGCGTTACTGGCTGTCCCCCCGTTAGAATTTTACCGCCATTCTTCACAGCATCATCGACCAAATCTTTTATCTTATCGAATTGAGCTCGGTTGATCAAAGGGCCGATTTTAACGCACTCCTCGGCGCCGTTTCCGATCCTCAGACTCCCAACTTTATCGACCAGTTTTTCAACGAATCGATCGAATATTTCGTCTTGGATTAAAAACCGATTCGCGCTCACGCACGTTTGACCGCAGTTCCGAAACTTCGAGGCCATCGCGCCTTCTACGGCTTTATCTACATTGGCTGAATTGTACACTATAAAAGGCGCGTTACCGCCCAATTCCAAACCCAAACGTTTCACGCCCGAAGAGCACTGATTGTAGAGGATTTTCCCCACTTGTGTGGAGCCTGTAAAAGATATACCTGCAACCGAAGGGCTTTGGCATAAAAGTTTACCGATAGCCGGAGCGTTTTCTCTGCTGCTCGTAACGATGTTAATCACCCCCTTGGGTATCCCCGCTTCCTGCGCGAGCTTGGCCAAAGCCAAGGCCGTTAGAGGAGTGTCTTCGGCTGGTTTTATAACGCACGTGCAGCCCACGGATAAAGCCGGGCTGGCTTTTCTGGTGATCATAGCGTGAGGGAAGTTCCACGGTGTTATCAAAGCGCATACGCCAATCGGATAGTGCTCGATTAGTATCCTCTTCGACGGGTTGGGGCTCGGGATGATTTCGCCCCGAACGTTTCTGGCTTGTTCGGAGAACCATTCGACGAAGCCGTTTCCGTAGGCGACCTCTCCGAGGGATTCTGCTAGAGGTTTGCCGGATTCGGCGGTCATTATTCTCGCGATTTCTTCTTTGTTTTTTACTAATAGGTTGTACCAGTTCCTCAGGAGGTCGGATCGCTCTTTGGCTGTGGTGTTTTTCCAAGTTTCGAAGGCTTTCGAGGCGGCTTCGATGGCTTTCTGGGCGTCGTTGACGTCCATATCGGGCACTGTACCGACGATTTCGCCGTTGGCGGGGTTTAACACGTTGAAGGTTTTGTTGCTGGCTGCTGTTACCCACTCACCGGACACGTAGGTTTTGTTAGCGAGTAAACTCATACTTTTGTACATGTAGTTTAGTTTGTTCGAAATTCTTTTAGAAAACATTATGGATCAAGTTATTTGTAACGTATTGTAGGTAGTATTGCCATTCGGTTATTAAATTAAGTATAAACGATTCGAGTTTAAAACCAAAGTAAACGCTAACTCGACATTCAATTCGACAGTGAATGTCAAATCAGTTTAGGGAGTTGTGTAGTGATACTGCGCAAATTCGTCTCAATTAAATAATAAAATGCGTTTGGGATAGTTCTTTAAATGTTAATTAATAAGTAGTTTAAATTGAATACCTTGTGTTATTATTATTTTTCACAAATTTCACAATTTGAAAATCGGGTTAAAAATCGATTTGACTTTTGACATTTTACATTTTATTTAACCTAGAAAATAGTAAATAAAATTTTGTAAGTATGCAACCAACATTTCGATTTGAAGAAATCTGTGTTGCATAAGAAGCAACGAATGATTTCCCTCCTCTCAAGGTTGAATTCAATCTGAAATTATATCTTTATTCCAATCATAAACATTTTATGTAATAAACGAATCTAAAATTAAATAATCCATTTAATTCCAGTAAATATATTTGTAATTTATTAAAGTTTAATCTAGTGACAAGGCCAATGTCAAAAAACATTAAAATTCTAACGAAAAAAAGAAGACGAAATTATATCAATTTTTCAACATGTTAGTTAATTGGTAGAAATTTAACAACAATTTAGTGTATAGTTATGGTAATATAATAGAATTTTTGCCGCAATTCCGAAGCATCCTCAAGTATTTATTCTACCTTTTATTAGTTTACTAGGAAAAATGATAATTCTCTCTAAATTCCAATATTGAACGTTTAACCTATTCGGAAAATAGCAATAAATATCTTGGACTTGGACATTTGCATATCAGGCGCATTTATTAGTCTACACTTTAATAACCACACATTGCAACAACAGATTCTCAGATTTAATCTGAATAATAGCTATTAATTAATCTTAATCAACATTTACAAATCCCCCAGGCAAGTATATTTTATATAGGTGTATTCCAAAACCCCGTGGTGAGAGCCCTCTCGACCAAATCCGGATTCCTTGATACCGCCGAAAGGCGTTTCCACAGGGAACGCTCTGCATTCATTAACACCCACCATTCCAGCTTCCAGCTTTCTAGCAACCCTAAATATTTGTTGCACATCTTTCGAAAACAAATACGACGCCAAACCGTAGTTAGTACCGTTCGATATTCTCACACAATCCTCTTCCGTTTCGAATTTAATAACACCAACGATCGGACCGAATATTTCTTCAGTATACAACCGCATGTTGTTCTTCACACCGGTGACGACAGCTGGTTGAAAAAACAGCTTCCCCAGCTTCTCGAGCTGCTTGCCACCTGTTAGTAATTTAGCGCCCTTACATCGGGCGTCTTCCATCAATTCGGTAACTTTCTTCAGATGCGCCTCGTTGATCAACGGCCCGATGTTGACTCCTTCGTTTAACCCATTTCCTATCTTCAATCGCTCGACTTCTTTGACCATTTTGCACACGAATTCTTCGAACACTCCGTCTTGGATCAGGAATCTGTTGGCTGCCACGCAAGTTTGGCCGCAGTTCCTGAATTTGGCCTCCATGGCTCCATCGATGGCGCTGTTAACATCAGCGGAGTTGAAGACTATAAACGGGGCATTACCGCCTAGTTCTAATGCTAGGCGTTTCACGCCCTTCGAGCATTGCTTGTATATAATTTTTCCTACTTGCGTGGACCCGGTGAAAGATACCCCGGATACTAGAGGGCTCGTGCATAACAGATTACCGACGCTCGGGGCGTTTCGTTTGCTGCAAGTAATGATGTTGATGACTCCTTTGGGGATGCCGGATTTTTGGGCGATTTTCGCCATCGCTAGGGCTACCAGCGGGGTTTCCTCGGAGGGTTTGATGACGCAAGTGCATCCCACGGCTAGGGCTGCGCTCATTTTCCTCGCTATCATCGAATAGGGAAAATTCCAAGGGGTTATTATTACCACCACGCCTATGGGATGATGTTCTATTAGCAACTTTCTGGTGGAATCGCTGGGGATTATTTCGCCTCGTATATGAAGTATTTGTTCGGAAAACCACTCTAAGTAGCTGTTGCCGTAAATTACCTCGCCGATCGATTCCGGCAAGGGTTTTCCCGATTCTCGGGTTAAGATATTAGCCATTTCCTTCTTGTATTTGTTCAATAGGCTGAACCATTTTTTTAGTAGCTTAGTTCTTTTTTTGGGAACGATTTCTTTCCACGTTTCGAAAGCTCGAGCAGCAGCAGCTACAGCTTTTTTGGCGTCCTTAGCATCTACATCGGGCACTTTACCTATCACACTACCGTCTGCTGGATTGTAAACATCGAATTGCTGGCTGCTCCCAGCAGATACCCATTCTCCGTTTATGTAATTTTTGTCTCTAATTAAATTCAGTTTTCTCGTAATAATGTAAATTGTACTCAATAACCGTTGCAGAAACGCACTGCTGAACATATTTTAAATGCATCTCATATTTATACTTTCAATTTTGACAAAAAAATAACCTATATCTCGCGATTATTGGAAAGACTTTTTGGGATATTTTTTGATTGGGAGATGGTTGTTAAGTAGTATTTTGATAAAATTACTATGCAATGTTATGCTTAAATATTAATTATAAATAACCAGGATACATTAAAAAATTCATGAAGTGATTTAATCTAATATTTTTATTCTGTTCATTCGTATGCACTTCACTGTTTGTAATTAGTATTTGTACCTACTAGATATTTAAACCTAATAAATTATAATTAATTGATTGGTATATTCAAATTACCTGTGTTCATGATCGGTGTGTATTCGATCGACTGATTTTTGTTCCTGTAATTTATTAAATATTTGTTTCCACAAAATTTCCTCAGCTTGGATATCCATAATGGAGGTATTATATTCAATCCTGCGATCAACCAGCGTAACACAATAGCACTAAATTATTAACAAATCGAGAACAAATTGCTATATTTGAGTAAGTAATACGTGAAGGTAATTTTTTTAAAAGCGCGAAAAACAAGTTAGCGGAATTAGACGATATTTGATTAAAACTGAACGAAAACTAAACATTTACAGACACTATAAAAGTGAGTCACAAAACCGGCAAGTTACAATGCCAGTGCTGTTTTCAAAGAATAGCAAATTTCAATTTGAATCCTCTAATAACCTTGTCATGGAACTAAAATGGAACTGAACGTATACTGTTGTACTAGGTGTCCCAAATTAACATCTATTTACAGACAGTTTAGCGAATGTTCCGCATTCAGCAATTATTTTCTCACCTGAATTGTACCTATTTATAAATCGAACCAATTAAGTTTTTTCCAATTTTGTTCAATATCTTTAGGAAATTTATTATTTCACATTAGGGTAAATAAATTAAAGAAAAGTGTGTATTGCTCAAACTAGAGATGTATGTAAGGTAGACTGGGGCAAATGTAAAAATGGGGAAAATGTAATATTTGGATGATATTTACCTATTATATTAATGTTTTTTATAATTTTTATAGTTGTTTTGTGCATTAGACAGGGTTTGTTTCTTATTTTTTCTTTATTATTTTGTAGCCCTGTTATTTTTTGAAATAAATAAATAAACAGCATATCAAATTTTAGAGGAATTAAATATTTTTTTACAATTGCCCTATATGTTTTTCTATATAATTCTTTTGTCTCTTTAAAACCGTCATATTGTCAACATTTTAAAAAATATGTAAAATCGTTTTCTTCCTTTTTTAAAAAAACTTCTTCGATTCTTATTTTAGGAAGTTGTGAATTTAATGTGGTATCAGCATTTCTAATAAGAGAAAAAATAAAGCCACATTTTAGGATTTAATTTAAACTATTCAAATTTTACAATCGATTTGCCCCAGTCTAGCTTACCTAATACATAAGAAAATTATACCAATAGGTAAAATAATTCGAATATATCAGTATTTCAAGTGCGGTGTTAGAGCAATAATTATGTATGTTGTATGTACGAATGTGTTGTTATTTTTTCTAGGAAGTGCGACTGAGTATCATTTTATATTTAACACGATGAGTTATGAAAAATGCAATGCAAATTTAACTTGCACCAAAATACCTACAAATGAATCACAATTATTGGTTTATAATTAAATGCATTATTATAAAATGGTTTCATCATTACAATGTGTATCATTTTTTGCGTTGCGTGTTTTAATTAATTAAATATTTATAAACCAAAACTATGTAAACAATAAAAGATCAATATAAGAGTACAACGGGGTTTAATAACGGCTTTAAATCGCTGCAATAAAAAGGTACTCATCATACACACGTGGGGTTTTTATAATAGCTACACGTAGAATCAATTTGAATATGAAGTGCGGAATTCCCTGACGAAATCAGTTGATGTAGGTAGTGGACGATAATCTAATAACCTTCACGAACGTCGATTACAAAACTTCCTTTTGGCGTCTTGTATAACTAATTGCCGAGATTAATTAATTATCCTATGTACTATACTATAAGTACCTATCGCATTGGATTCGCATGCGTTTAATTGGAATTTCCCGTTCTTGAATTAAAAATGATTGAATTTTTTTCATATCATAATCAAGCGCAATAAACATATTATTTTGTAAATAATAATTATGCATAATAAATATACAGGAATGTGCTATAAATAGATTGTAACTTATAACTTATATCAGAATTGTATTTCAGAGTAAAAACTGTCTAATATGCCCCTAAAAATAACTAAATTTAAAACATTTATTGAATCAAAAACACCTACAGAAGCTCATTTTTATTGTAGATAGTATTTATAAATCCGACTATTATTGCAGGATATTTTAGTGCACGAGAATCATGTGCTTGATGAACGTAAAATTGGCTAATAATTAACAATTATTAATGTTATTTGATAGAATGTACTATAATACGTAAATTGCTGCTATTTCGAAACAGAAATGTAAGTTTGTAATTTATTATCAATCGATAATGCAAAAATGACTAAAGAATTTCAGTTTATGAAAAAGTATATTATGCAAATATATACCTTCTTTCTGCCTATGTATAAATAATAATACTTATTGTTGAAGCATGTGAAATTTTCTATGTATTATACGCAATAGGAATAATGAAACATTTTTTTAATGAATATTATTTAACAATCGTTTTTTGCTGTTTTTATGAATATTAAGGTTTGTATTACCAAATTAGGAGGTTATCCTACAAAATTTTTAGAACTCATGTTTTTTTAAATCTTATGAATAGCTGAATTGTTACAGATTTGCATTCTAATTTACAGCAAATGCTTTAACAATATTGTGTAAACATTTACCAATTTAATATATAATTTCAAGGTTTTTATTTTGAAATATTTACCCAAGTGTAAATGAAAATGTAATAATTAAAATATAATTCTTCAACAATTATTATTTTCTGTAACCTACTCACATGCTAATTTTGTACAGTTTACTACACATTTTTTAGCAATTCTAATTTTCATACATGGGGTTTTTTAATTCAAGTATATCAATCTCTAGTAGTGGAGTCAATTCAGTCAAACACCTATTCCAACATCAATGTTTATTTATTTATATTTAGCATTCTAAATATAATTTTCTATCTATGGGACGCGATAAGTTCTACTAACCTTTTATTTTGAAAATCAGACGAATTTTGCTTGTGCAACTTGCGATATATGCTCTCTTCTCTTTGCATAGTGCCCTTCTTTCGGCGAAAAATTTTAACCATCAATAACTTTTGTAACTCGAAATTTCCCGACGCGTTTAACACGATGTTTTATTGCGAACTGATCCCGATCTAATTACAGTTTCCGAAACAAATATCTCGATAATAATCGACAGTAAAAAAATGTATTAGCGCGATGCCGGAGTCTGTTTCGACCGGCCGGTTGCTCTTGTAAGATTTAAATGGTGTGGGTTTTTATCATTCTGCTTGTTTTATCGCGGTATAGGGATTTTACGCGTAGCGAAAATACGCTAATCCAACATTGTTTATTTTAATTGGAGTAACGAAAAAATACATCAAGGTAAGAATTCCAAGAACCCCGCGCATTAGAAGTTGATTTGCGTGTTGTATATTTTTTGTGAAAGTTGGTTAATTTTAGATAACAGTGGGTTTTTTGCTATAAAATAATGAATAGTACCTACTTTGAAAATTATTCTACTCTTATGGAAATTCTCTTAATCTAAGTAGTTTTGTAGTGTGGTTAGACTTGAGCTATAAATGTTATAATTTTTGTGATACCAAAATAATCAACAAGAAACTGCTTATTATTGGTATCACACAGGATGTTTTTGTTGATAAAAAGCTCTTCCTTTGTATGGAATTATGAAAAATTTTGCAAGAACTCCTTTAAATGTATTCTACTTTTGCTTTTTCTTTCAAAAGAAACGCGTTGATTCCTTTAAATTTTCCCACTAACAAAATCTCACAGACATCACATCCTTAAAAGTTCAAGTACATTAGATAATCAATTACAAGTAATGTTAACAATAAACAGGTATTTATTGCTTTAGTTTTTATACTGTGCCCTTGATATTTTAAATTCTAATAGTTTTATTAATTTTTGAATAACAAACAAAATAAAAGAATAAAACTTACTAAAAATTTTTAGACCTTGAACCAACTGGCAAATGTTGAGATTTAATTCTTAAGAAAATACTTTGCTTAAGTAGGAAGAGGATACTGATTTTTGGTGAAGAATAGAATAGAGTAATTCAGTTTAAAAATGGTTATAATTATTGTAAATTTTATTCAAAATTAAACCAGTTTTTGTTGTTGTTTTAAAATACATACCACACACGAGCACTTTTATAATAATAATCTAAATTATTAAAAAATCAATTATGCATTAAATTGCAAAATAATATGCAACACATTTTAAGGCAATTGATCCACCCAAATATAGGATCCCACCTAAATATATCAATGATTCAAAAGTATTTTGTTATTTTATTACATCAATTTCTTAGTCAAGATTAAATTTGTTTAGTTTGACTAATTGTTGTAACTTTGCATGAAAAATATGAATTAAGGTCGTCATGCTTATCTAAATTAGGCTGAGATATTTATGTCTTATTAATTAAAATAAACATTTTAAACCCAAATTCCCTTATATCATAAATTGTATACCTATAATGTGCACTATAAATGTGTATGAAATGCAAAATATGGTAGCATTATGACAGACAATACCTATCTAATTAAAAAAGAAAATATTTGCCCATAAGTTATTCCGTCTATTAAAAAAGAAGCATGAGAGACTCCATAGAGAAACCCAAATATTCTAGTCCAATTAAAAAATATGTCTCATTTGGAAGTTCCAACTGCAGGTAGTAGAATCCTTGGAAATGTTTTCAAACTTACAGTAAAATTCACAAAAGAACCTTTCTTCTTTTTAAATGGTTCTCTTTGGTTTTTTCCATATTTTAATTCCCCATTTTAAATTATAAATTCCAATTATAAAAAACAGTATACCTGCATCAAAAAATTCCACCTACCTTTTGATTCGACCAATTTTCTTAACAATTTCCCCTATCAACCACATCACAAACAAAATCAATCACTCAGTGCTCTCCGACTTAACAGAATATATTAGATAAATATTTAATCAGAAGTTTCATTTATACACCGTTTATAAAAAAAAAGTACCAAACCAAAGCGTCTCCGGATGTGTAGTTTTTAACTTATTATTTATTTATAAATAAAAGTGATAACTATGTAACGTATAGTGTAGCATGGATCATTAACCGTAGTATTTTAAAAATTCTTGTTATATTATTCATGTTTATTATAGTTTCTACTAGTATTAAAAATTTGGCTTGGTTTTATAACTTATAACCAAAATTAAAAATAACAATGGTCTTAAATATAAAAGCCGCTACTTGATACATAAATAAACTACCTCCAATCAAATTGATAAGCTTTCCTGACTAAAATGTTGGTCAGTCCCCGAGTGATACCAACTTTTATATTCTATGTCGAAACATTACCGTTACAATATTATCATTAACTTTGATAAAAAAAACGAAGATGCGTCATATAAGCGCTATCAATTAAGTAAATAAATAAACGAAAATTCACACAATGACCTACAAGTAAAAATAAATAAACAAAACCGGGTAAACTCAATTTACTGGCGTTTTAGCCGGATTTAAAAAGCCAACCAACGGCGTTAATTTAGGTATCTACTGCTTTACTCGAGGTATCCGGAGGAATGACCTGTAAATCAGTCAAATGTGACATGATGCATATTACACGCTAAATGAGTGACTCATTCCTCCTTTTTATATATTTTTGTAAAGTTAACTGTACTGTCTGGAATAACACAAAGATGGTAATATTATTTCTTTGATTCGAATATTTAGTACAATGCACTTGTACAACTCTCCTCTTTTTGAATAAACAATGTTCGTAATGGTGTAAAATTTTTCAAAAAACTCACCTGATATCACAAACAGGATGAATCCTTCTGTATTTCCATCTCAACATCCACGGCACTGTTTTGTCATCAGCGTTCTCACTTTTAACATCGTTTCTCGTCTTCATCTGCAAGTAATCCACGTTTTTCTTGGCGGTTTTGGTTTTGATTTTCATCATTTTCATCCTATTCACATATTTCCAGTACCTGTTCAAATTCGAACAATCAACTTCGACGTAAAGAAACATCTTCGCTATAACTATTATTAAAAAATTCACTTGAACTGAATTAATGGTAGCGAATACAGGAACTACAGTGGTTGGTTCGTTTCGAAATTTTCGTATATTACCACTCACCAGTAAAGCAAATAGACGTATGTTTTACGCATACGAAAAATCGAAATTCCAATTACATTAAAAATTCAAAGACACAGCTGTTCTTACCTTATTATTATCGGCAGATTACTAATTATTTACTCAAAAAGCCGTACATTGGTAAATATAATCTTTAAGCAGATTTTATTTACTATATCGCAAACTGAATCTACTATTACCACAAAACAAACACCCACAGATTATTGTATAAAATACCCACATTACATAGAAACCACCAGATAAATCCCAAGAAACCACTTACTCTTTCAAATATTTGTTCTTGATACTGTTCACATCGTCCTCGAAGATCTGGAATTTCTCGAAACCTTTTCTAGCGCTTCGCACTCTCTTCAGCTTCGGCCTCTGATTGCTCCTCACGCGTCTGCGAAGAACATCGCTCCTTTCGAAAGACGTTTCTCGCTGGTTATCGCCCTCCATTAATCGGATCGCCTCGATTCCGCGAGCAAGACAAAACATTTCTTGATGCATGCCTGATCGGAAAAATTGTTCAATGTTATCGTTCAGGTCGGCGGTAAACGAGATAAGCTCGTCGTAATGATAGTCGAAATGATTTATGGTGATGGTATTAATTTTAACATTGCTAGTTATAGAGGGAGAGAGCGTTTGGATGAAATCTGGTGGAGTGAGAATTTGGTCCTGGAAGAAGGGCTATAAGGTAGGGAATAATAGTAAGTTGAAGATTGGGACTAAAAGGATCGATATTCAGGATATAAGTTTCGGGAAATGTTGGTAGAAGAAATAGTAGAAGTTTAATTTGCACATAAAGCTGACTCAATAGCTAGCTAGCTAGCAGTGTTGTTAAGTAATTAATTACAAGTAATTGAAAAAGTAATTGAATTACTTTTATTGTAATTGAGGCGGTAATTAATTACAAGCTCCTCAATTGTAATTCATTTGTAATTCAATTACTCCTTCGTTACAATTACAATTACATTTTACAATTACATTTCAACTACATTGGACACAAAAGTACTTATTTAATATTTTCAATACGTCGAAAGATTAATTCCGATTGCAAATCCCTAAATAATTATTTAAAACTGACACCAAAGCAAAGTAATTGTGAGTGTAATTGTAATTACGTTCGCAAATTTTGTAATTGTAATTGCAATTAATTACAAATTGCCAAAAGTAATTGTAATTGTAATTAATTACATATTATAAAGTAATTTTAACATCACTGCTAGCTAGCTAGCTAGCTGACTCAATAAGCATTTGGAAGAGCAAAATAAAATGGTAGGGTAGGGCGGGGCTAGTTGAGCAACTTTTCACTTTAGCGGATATAGCTCATCAATGATATGTGTGAATGACTTGTTATGTGGCTTGATGGATTAGTAATTTCTCCCTTAACAAAAGTGCCCATAGTAACTTTTTTGTAACTAGTTGAATTTAAGAGCTACAGCTGTTTAAATGCAGAAAGTCAAGTATGCTCAATGTACCCCATAGGTGAGGTAAGTTGAGCAACGGTATGTTTATATATAGGATATGTTTATTTTTATAACCATCTCTTTATTTATTGTTATTTAGTGACAGAACAACAAAACTTAAAGTAATTTTCGGGCTTTCTGTTTAAAATCAGAATTAAATAGCTTAAAAGAAAATAATAATATATTAGCAAGTTTTGGTCGTTGTTACTGTTGCAATTAACACAAATGAAAGTAAGACCATAGCACCTGGAAGACATTTTGTTTGTGCCCATTCCCTGCAAGCTTGGCAGTGAATCCAACTTTCTCCTGGTAAATTTCGCAGTAGTTGCTCAACTAACCCCAACCCGAAATTTTAAAATAAAAGTGAGGTCATAAAGAAATCGTAAGAATTATAACCAGAACATCTCTACATATCAAAAGTACAATAATTTTCTGGAATATTAACCCTTACCTCATTGAAAACGGATAATATTTGACTAATACAGACGAAAACTTGCGATAGACGACGTTTTTACTTTTTGGTCACAAAAAAAACAAAACGCACGGGGGCTTTACTCGCTTGTCGAGGCGCCACTTGCAATAGCTCTGTGATTAGGTCTCCCCCGACCCCTTCTTTCCGCCATAAGATGTTTATGCGTACGGTGAATAGTTTGCGAGATATTTCGATTGCACAACTTACCCGTATGCTCAACTAGCCCCGCCCTACCCTATTCTTCATAGAAAAATAGGATAAACATGAAATTGTAATGAAGGAATCGAGATATCGAAGATCTCGTAGTAGGTAATTGGTTTTTTGAAACTGTAGAAAATAAGGTAGCTCTATAAAATAACAAAATAAGTACTTACCTGTATTTGATTTTAAACAGTCTCCTGTACACTAATAAAAAATCGCATTGTAACACTTGCTGAAGAAGAACTGGATCTACCTGTTGCGATGCAGGGCATGGTCGGTGTGTATTGTTTGCGGTGTTTGTAATACAAAAGGTACTTCCGTTAGGCACGACTCTTTAGTGTTTTTTTTTATCGTAACAATGCACGTAAATAGTGAAATAGAGCGCTGAATGGTATTCGATGGGCAGGAAGAATGGCCTTGTACTTTGCGTAAGTACATGAGTCTAGTTCAATCGCGTTTGATGTATAATCGTATGGATTTTCCGTGCGGACGAAATTGCGACCTGACTCGCATACATTTTATTTATCAAACGCGTTCAACGCACTTTGATTTTGTAATTTTAATTTTCATAACTTTCTTTTATTTATTTATCAATCCGGTCAGGATGTTTTTATGTAATTGTTTCTGATCTTTTCACTTTTAATAAATTTCCATGTATTCTTTTATTCGTATTAAATATCTACAGGGTGTTAATTAATTGAATGCCGATACCTCAGGATGTGAATATTTGGATGATTTTGAGAAGAAAAGTTTATATCAATGTATGTCCTAAACCTCTTAGTTTTCGAGCTACAGAGTGCTAAAATTTTAGAAAAAAAAATTTCTTTCATAATTTTCTTATTACTCCAGTTATTTTTAAGAAATTTTGTATACACTTTTTAATTATTAAGGAGCATTTTTGAGGCATAAGATTTTTTTAATATTCACCATTGACGTCCGTACGAGGTTTGAACTGAATATGTTTGAAAAAAATTGTGCACCACTGCTTTTTCTAAAAACTAAAATTATTTTTAAAATTTTCATTTATTTTGTAGCAAATTCTATCAAAAGGCTTATTTTCGTACGACGCACCATTTTCGCATAAAAAAATAAAAACCAAAACCATTTTTTCCCAAGTTCATTTTGAGACTGTTTTGATATTTTGTTGAAATTTGATAGGCGCCCACCATGCATGGAAATACTTTTTTTTGGGGATAAAAATTAATTTTCTTTCTACTATTATCAGCCATGTCCACGTCCGAAATTTTATAAAAATATCTGCCGTAATAAGAAAATTATAATAGAAAAGTAATTTTTTTCTAAAATTTTGACACCCTGTAGCTCGAAAACTAAAAGCCTTAGGACATACATTGATATAAACTTTCCTTCTTAAAATCGCCCAAATATTCACATCTTAAAGTATCGGCATACAATTAATTAACACCCTGTATAGTTTTATCAATGAGTTCTTTAAAGCTCATCGAGAGGTTAATCCTCCTTTAAAACCTCAGCTGACTGCTTTGGTAAAATCCCAAATTATAATAAAACAACATTGAAAGGTCAAGATCGTCAAATTTCAGGGTAACGATGATTCGTTCATTATAAATTGGGACTTTCCTCGCAATATGCCAATTAAAATATGGAAAAAACCTGAAAAAAATTAAATCAATAGAGTCATCTTTGTTTGAATCAGTGTTTTATATTCATCTGTGCTTGCAGGTATCTAAACATGGAATATTCTTCTTTGATTCAATCCACATAGATGGCGCTAAAGTTCTGATTTTCTGATTTATGTATATTCTGTGTGATTTTATGTATTTCAAAGACAAGCTACTAATATTTTGGGCCTAATTTTAGGTACTTGGCACCGCAACTTTAGTTCTCAGTAGTTCTGATTAGAGTTCTGGATTCCTTTTGGATAGTTTAGGAGCTCGTTTGTACAAAAAATAATAGTCCTGGTGTTTTAACACATTATTTTTTTTTAAATAAAACATGCGGTGCTAACTTCAAACCTAAATTTACAATGGCATAGTTCTGATTAGTTTATTTGATGTATTTTGATGAGTTCTAGAGTTCCTGAATATTGAAAAATAATAATAATAATAAATTTCATCAATAAACAAGTATAAATAGTTAATCAATTAGATATATTATCAGACAACCCATAACTTTTTAATTATTGAAAAATTCGCAAAATACCATTAAAGTTTCTTGTAGAACTCGTCGAATACTATTCAGAACTGTTATCAGAACTCCTGAGAAATTTTGATTAAAACAATAGTTTTTGAGATATTGTCAAAAATCACATCGATACAAAAAAAATACAAGTCCGAGATTGAAAATTTTTTGAGAGTTCTCAGAAGTTCTGATAACAGTTCTGAATAGTACTCGACGAGTTCTACAAGAAACTTTAATGGTATTTTGCGAATTTTTCAATAATTAAAAAGTTATGGGTTGTCTGATAATACATCTAATTGATTAACTATATATTTGTTTATTGATGAAATTTATTATTATTATTATTTTTTAATATTCAGGAACTCTAGAACTCATCAAAATACATCAAATAAACTAATCAGAACTATTCCATTGTAAATTTAGGTTTGAAGTTAGCACCGCATGTTTTATTTAAAAAAAATAATGTGTTAAAACACCAGAACTATTATTTTTTGTACAAAAGAACTCCTAAACTATCCAAAAGGAATCCAGAACTCTAATCAGAACTACTGAGAACTAAAGTTGCGGTGCCAACTTCACAGACATCCTAATTTTTGTATCATCAAAAAGATATAGTTATTATTGTAATTTCCTTTGAAATTAAAATATCGTTTACGAAGAAATTAAAGATTAACGTATACACCTAACAACGTTGTAACACGAGAAGAACGTAAAATATAACGTTTAACAGAGAAGTAAATCGAAAATTAATCGTTCCTAACAGCTTTCCAACATATCACATGTTGGAAAATTCGAATTTCAAAATCACAGAGTAGATAATGAACCGTTTCGAATCGAAATGAATGTTAAAAATTGTCCTCTTTAAAAGAAATTATATTTTATCCGGCGACACTGGGGAATTTAAACGCGATACATATTAAAGTTAATTTGAATTTTTTCCGGTTCACTGAAACATGATTACTTTTTGAAGTCGATTCTTTGATATTTAAAAACCTATCAGCGAATAAAGCCGGATGATTGGTGTGCTTATATTAAGGGAGGTGTTTTATGCTTTATGCTTGTCGAAATGAGAAAAAAATAGCTCGATATTTGTCTAGTATCTGTCTAAATCAAAATACAAACTCGCAAAAAAAACACGAAATGTAGAAAGAATATTTAGAAAAAGTGAGAATTGTGAAAAATTTGCAAATTGGATAATTTTGTATGAATAACTGTGTTAACTACATTCCCTTTCAAAATTTTGTTTAAAATCAATTCTATTGTATTTGTAGTCAATATTATTATTTGTGTTACATTGAAATAAACAGAATATAGAAAATTGGTTTTATTCATAACTATTTTGTAACTTAAAATTAACTTTTTAACAGAAAACATTTTATATGTTTTGCTATAATTTTATTACATATCAATGGTATACAGGGTGGCCCAGAACTCACGCCCCACCGGTAAATGCCTTATGGAAACGACAATGGATATGCCAAAACTGCAGTCGAAAACATGAAAAAGTTTTTTTTTGGTAAATAAAGACGTTCAAAATCGACCAATCCCAGTAGGAATTCAAATCCACGAAAATGATGTGAATTAGCTATGTATACACCAATTTGACATTATTGAAAGATTCTATTTCCTTTTCACTTTTCACTTAACAAAATCTGCCAAAATCAGATGTAACTATTAATCAAAGATTTGCTTTAAAATCGATCAAAAAATTGATCATTCGATTCGAAACACTTTTGAAGCAATAAAACATTCTGTAGGTTTAATATGAGCACGAAGCTTCTGAATGATCGATTTGGAAGAAAATCTTTGATCAACAGTCACAGCTGATTTTTGCAGTTTCTGTTAACCTTATAAGTGAAAAAGACATTGAATCTTTCAATAATGTCAAATTGGTGAATAGCTAATTCTACTGAACTGCTACTGGGATTGGTCAATTTTAAACCTTTTTCTTTACCAAAGGAATAACTTTTTTCTGCCTTCGACTGCAGTTTTGGCATCTCCATTGTCGTTTCCATAAGGTATTTCCCGGTGGGGCGTGAGTTCTGGGCCACCCAGTAAATAAAAACATCAGAATTTCAAGGTTTTCATTCATTTCTAACATTGTCATTTAAGGCAATTACAGAAATCATAAAGAAGCTACGAAAGCAGAAGAAGTATTATAGGAAATTGGCATTCATGGAAACCTCTTCTTCACGAAACCACCATACGAAAAGGTAACATCAAGAATTTCAATTATCTCTATGAGGATATATGAGATGAGAGCGAATCTCCAATTAGGTATAATGTAACTATAGATTGGGAATCGCCACGTCCCAGGACTATGCCTGTACATACCTTGCGTTAGGATATGAATAGCTAATAGAGCGAATGTAATTACGCAGTGGCCGTCATCAATCAGCCGCTTGTCACCCAATCATAACTCGGAACTTGTTAATGGTGGCCAAACTGCCGCAGGTCGACCATTAAACACCATTGCCATTGGAATATAAGTGTGAAATGTAATTTACCAGAAGTAATTTATAAGCAATTTATTATATTTTTTTTTCAATGCCCGCATTATGTTGGTGCACTTTCGGGCCGAGCGACGTGAAAAATGGCTAGATCAAGTGCAAGATTGCACCGCAACGATTCACTTTTACGCGACAATTTTAGGCAATTATCAGCAACAATAGACGATTCTTGTTAAGCGATACGCCCTCTGGTGGATAATGTAAGTAAGAACCGAGCTAAGAGCTATTGTCATTGTTGTTGTTTATGACAAAACAAACTAGTTCAGTTGTGTTTTTTAAGTTTTTGTGTTTGTTGGAGATTTTTAAAATGAACCAGTATTGCTGCGTTCCCCAGTGTTCATCCTGGATGAAGCGAAATCCTAATTTAAGTTTTTATCTTTTCTCGAAAGCAGGAAAATCGAAGGTTTTTGTGAAAACTGTAAGCCTGGATTCACTTGGAACTAATTGATAGAAGATTGTTGTGGATATGAACATTAAAAATCGGAAAAACTGTATCAAATACGATGAAAGTGTGCTCATTACATTTTCTCGAAAGTGTTTTTTTACAGAAATCCAAATTCAAATCCATTTTATTCCATTTTTCTCGTTTTAGTTAAAGTAAAACGTAGAACATTAAAATCATTAGCTGTGCAGTCCCAGAATCTGCCACAAGGGTTAAGTGATACATCCCCAGGACCATATTCAGAGAAAAAAACGAGAAAAGTGCCCAACAAAAGTGGTTCTAACCTGTGAACCAATGGATATAAATATTGAGGATCAACAGAAGGAAATTTATTAATTAAGATAGATTTTGAGAACCAAGAAGCAGCAAAAGCATTACTAAATGTATATGAATTATTTAATTTTTAATTAAAAGCTTTGTTTCTAAAAATAAAAAGTATTTTTTAAAAGGGGTTATGGTTCCTACAATTTATTTTGTCGCTAACCTGACACTATCAACTATCTACAAAAGACTAATAATAAGTCCTTAATAACCGAAATCTGCTATAAAAATACAAATTTTACTTAAAAAATATCTAAAAAAAGGCCGATTTTATTATACACAACATACCCGTTGGAAATTTAATTTCGCATAATAGGGTAATCAATGTTAAATTCTTAGCCGGCCGAAAATCCAATCTACCAGTTTACATTTCAATAGAACGTCGCGATAAATTCTAATAAATTTAATTGTTCTACTGGACTGCACGCCGCGATTTGTAGAGGTACAAAGTTATTTGTGTTAGGTATGAGGTACAAAATTATTTAGAAACTACATTTAATAGTTTTTTTGGGGATATTTCAAAAAATATGTGTATCGGTAGGTACAGTTTTGAAAGAGCAACAAATCTTGTTAAAATAAGGGAAAAAATAATTCAATTTTCTGCTAAAATTACACCTCAGCTCAGTAATATGAGATGACATCTGTATGACAGGTTTGGCTATTGTTTAGCAGAAAGTGGTGGACTATTTTTTAGAGTTCTTTTATTTTCTGTTCTAAAATAATTTTAAGTTTATTTTTGGAGTTTCCTTTTTATTATTTTCTTAGAATTTACTTTCTTTTTCAAGCCATTGTGGCAAAAAGACATATCTACATAATTCTATTTTAATATTAGTGATATTTTTTCAATAAATTATCGTTTAAAAATTCTCATTTCCTTTTATTCGACTCGACGTTCACCCATCTGAACCCGTTTTGATACTGTCGAAGTGTCGAAACCGTCGAAATTATTTGATTTTTAATCTAACCGAACCAAAACGCGGCGTGAAGTCTAGAACAATTAAATTTATTAGAATTGATCGCGACGTTCTATTGAAATGTACACTGGTAGATTGGATTTCAGCCGGCTAAGAATTTAACATTGATTTCCCTATTATGCGCGAATAATTTTCCAACAGTGTATAATGGTACTTAGCTAGCTTTCAGCTGTCACCACCATGGCGCTGCGATCTTAACCCGAGTCGTCTATCGAGAATAATTTATCTACCGATTTCCAAAAGCGCCTTCCTTTCACGGTTGTAATGAAGTTTTACATACGGTTTTTAAGAGATCGAAAAGGAAGATCCCCGCGGTGTTCAGATGTATCCGTTCCTTTACTACCGCACTTTGTGCGTCGGCGTTTTACGTCGACATTAATTAATTATAGCGGTCAATTCGGACTTGATGGGAGCCTAATAGCTCGGCTGCTGTACACACAGGGCTCTAAACATCATTACTTTCCCATTGTCTCAGACGGAGGTTCCGAAAGGGGCCGCCCGGCTTTTTAATTGCTTCATTCACTGTTCAATGGCTCATTAGATGAGAAGAATTTCGATATTATATTTAATAATGCAACGCTTTTTTTTGTGTAACGGGCTGGTTGGAACGGGAATGTTGCTATGGGTCTTTAGAACAAAGTCTAGCCTCTTTGAAAGTTTCGGTTTGTATCTGTGTAATAATCTGGTGAGATTAAAAGGAACGGTGTGTATAAAAATCGAGTGGACAGTTGGATGAAATTTCCCATTTAAAAGTTCCCGTAATTAAGCGGTTAAGGTTTAAAATTAGGTGAATATTAAGACATCAATAACGTGCCCGAAGAAGCGACATGATGAATTCGAGGCAGTCCATCTCGTTTAATAAACGACAATCTATTAGGGTAGTATTTCGTTTAGCTGTAGAAATTAAAATATACGCGATGTTTTGACGCTTCCACTTCGTTAAATATATCGCTGGGCGTATTCTCATCAGGATTGCCTCTGTTTTTTTGCCTGAAAATTCGGTAGGTGCCTTTTATTTTCGTATCGAGCGAAAAACATTTATGCCCGATTTCACCAACCAGTTCCTAAAATTAGGTAATACCTAAATCGGATGTAGGAATTTGTAAGTACAATTTGGGTTCCACCATGAGCTAAGTAATACCTAAAGGTAATAGGAAATGCCTAAAGTTAGGACAGCTCACTGGGCTTGCCTAAAAACATTTAGGAAATACTTAACCATACTTTTCATGTGATTTCATATGACTTAAGACTTGATTCGACTGTCTTTAGATGAAAATCTAAAATGAGAAGAGAGTTTTGAGAAACTGGACGAAACTGATTTTTTTCGCCTACGGTATTACAAATATTAGAAAGAATTAAAGATGGTTTTTAATTTGAACCACAGGAAGTTTTCTGATACAAACTGGGGACTTAGCAGGTGTGAGTCTCAACACAAGTATTAGCCGAGAGTAATTAAAAGGATAACTATAGGATCCAAATCCATATCCAAATATAGGAACTATTGACCGTACACATGCATGTAAAGATCCATTGTCATGGAGGAGAAGATGCAGAAATATTTTACAAATCGGAAAAGCTATTTTTTTATTATTGTACAGGCTACATCTTCAGCAGATTTAAAAATAACTAACATAGTTTAAAGATGACCCGGATCATCAACATCTCTTCTTTTCTCTCAACATATTCAATTTCGATCTCCGCTTATTCGGTTTACGCGTCAAAATTAGGCAATGCTACCAATAAAATTCAAAAAATTGTCGAAATCAAATTTTTACCTACATATTTCTTAGTAAGGGATTTCTAATGTTGGTGAAATTCGATTTAGGTAAGTATATTCGATTTACGTAATTCCTACACAGTTCAAGCTGTCAAAACATGAAAAATTATTTTTTGACATTTCGAGGACAAAATGGAGAAATTCGTTAACCGAAGATACGTGAGGCATGATGTTAACAAAATCATCGCTTATTTAAGTACATTTTTATATTTTGTATCTATTTTTAGTTTGAATAAAACCTATCTTAATGCTAATTCTACATAATTCGTACGCAAAAAAAACCGGGGTCCTATACAACATCGCCTCCTAGCGGCTGTTTTAGGAACCCTGTTTTATCCTCAAATAACATGACACTTTTCGACCTATGATTCCGGACCTTACAAATATAGGACCGTGGGAATTACCTAGTTAGAAAATGCCTAAAAGCATGTTGGTGAAATCGGCCATAAAATGAGAGGAGAGTTTTGAGAAACTGGACGAAACTGATTTTTTTCGCCTTTTTGTATACATAACAATACGGCATTACAAATATTAGAAAGAGTCCCAACACAAGTAGCCGAGAGTAATTATATGACTAACTGCAGGCTATCAAATTTTATAGGAACTATTGACCGTACACATGCATGTAAAGATCCATTGCCCCGGAGAAGAAGATGCAGAAATATTTTACAAATCGAAAAGGTTATTTTTCTATTAATGCACAGACTACATCTTCAGCAGATTTAAAGAAAACTAACCTAGTTTAAAGATGGCCCGGATCATTAGCATCTCTTCTTTTTATATTTTTAGTTTGAATATAACCTTTCTTAATGCTAATTCTACATAATTCGTACGCGAAAAACCGGGGTCCTATACAACATCGCCTCCTAGCGGCCGTTTTATCAACCCTATTTTATCCTCAAATAACGACACTTTTCGACCTATGATTCCAGACCTTACAAATATAGGACCGTGGGAATTACCTAGTTAGAAAATGCCTATAAAAACATGTTGGTGAAATCGGGCACAAATTGCCGAAAAAAAATTCCAATACGATCCTGCGCACAGGACAAATCGCCCAACCTAATAATCAAGGTGTCAATTATGAGTGGCGCGTACGCGCAGGGCGAGATTTTTTGATATGCAATTAGGTCCGTAATAAAAGTGCTATTGTAACGAATACAATGAAAACAGGTAGTGGGTCGCTAATGAAACGTAATTTGGGGTGGTTGGAACGGCCGTGACTCCTGCGGAGATCTGGCATCATTCGTTATGTGTCAGGAAAATTCTGAAAGCCAAGTAATTATTGGCTTTTAAACCGTGATAGTGATGAAAGTTTATAAGGGACTTTTTTTAGATCGTTGTTGCCCCGCAAATTCATTAATTTTCGCGAAATGCGTTACCCATCGAACCCGTCGGGATTGGATACATTAGTATTAGATGCAGAAGTGAACTCAGGAGGAATGAAATATTTATATTTTAAAAATTAACTCGCCAAAACGTATTTTGGAGGGCAAACATAATTAGCAATGGAAATGTTCGGAAGAATAGAAGAAACTAACAAAATTCAAATATAATATCAAATGACAGACAACATATCTAGGGATAGATTATTGTAATTTCTTTGTTTTAAGTTTATTGGGCAAAAAATAAACACGTATTTTAAACTTTAAAAATTAATTGTGGCTTTAATAGGAAACATAAAAAATTAAAAATTTCACCAATGACTTCATAAAAATATGCAGTTTAATAAAAAAAATTAAAAAAAGTCGTACTACTCTCTATTGAAGGACTAAAAAATGTTTTGTATTGCTTAGAAATCATCAGTCTGTTAAATAAACTTTAAAAATTAATTGTGGCCTTAATAAGAAACAGAGAAAATTAAAAATTTCACAAATGACTTCATAAGAATACGTAGTTTTATAAAAAAAATTAAAAAAAGTCGTACTCCTCTCTATTGAAGGACCATAAAATGTTTTGTATTGCTTAGAAATCAGGCTGTTAAATAAACTTTAAAAATTTATTGTGGCCTTAATAGGAAACAGAGAAAATTAAAAATTTCACCAATGACTTCACAAGAATACATAGTTTTATAAAAAAATTAAAAAATGTCGTACTCCTCTCTATTGAAGGACCATAAAATGTTTTGTATTGCTTAACAAATCAGGCTGTTAAATAAACTTTAAAAATTTATTGTGGCCTTAATAGGAAACAGAGAAAATTAAAAATTTCACAAATGACTTCATTAGAATACGTAGTATTATAAAAAAATTGAAAAAAAATTGAGGGACCTTTATTGAGGATACCTCTCGTCATCGCTAGAATAGCTTCGAATCGATGACAAAATCCGAATTACTTTCGTCATAACCCTCGTTGTCTTTCCTCGGCGCGTTCGCAACAACAACGCTAACAACGTTAATAAACCGGCTTATTCGGAGCTAATGGATGAGCACATTAACCGAATTACCAGAAGGGGCATTACAAAGGCGGACTCCGGCGTTGCGGCTCCTTCGCTCCGGAGACATTTCTGCGACATGTCGTCGCTTTGATGTGATATCGCGGTTTGTTAGGTCACTTCTTAGACCTCCCGCGGCGTGTGTGCGTGGATTTCGCATTAGCTATGAGGATGAGGGTGAACGGGAATAAGTGGGCGTTTCATGAGGATCCGAACCAATTATTTTTGAATGCGCCGTACGGGCTTTGTGTGCCCTAAATTTAGATTGACTAATTGAATGAGAATTGAATTCGGTGTGTTTGGGAACCGTGGAAATTGATAACTTTTTACATTGTTAGATGCAGTACTTTAGGTTAATTCGATACGTTTTGATGATGTTATCTTCGTAGGTACTTAGCATCAAATTGATCTATAGGGTATCCATAAAATAGAAGTCAATAACTCGCATTTTGATGGCTTTATCTTCGTAGGTACTTAGCATCAAATTGATCTACAGGGTGTCCATAAAATAGAAGTCAATAACTCGCATTTTGATGGCTTTATCTTCGTAGGTACTTAGCATCAAATTGATCTACAGGGTGTCCATAAAATAGAAGTCAATAACTCGCATTTTGATGGCTTTATCTGCGTAGGTACTTAGCATCAAATTGATCTAGAGGGTGTCCATAAAATAGAAGTCAATAACTCGCATTTTGATGGCTTTATCTTCGTAGGTACTTAGCATCAAATTGATCTACAGGGTGTCCATAAAATAGAAGTCAATAATTCGCATTTTGATGGCTTTATCTTCGTAGGTACTTAGTATCAAATTGATCTACAGGGTGTCCATAAAATAGAAGCCAATAATTCGCATTTTGATGGCTTTATCTTCGTAGGTACTTAGCATCAAATTGATCTAGAGGGTGTCCATAAAATAGAAGTCAATAACTCGCATTTTGATGGCTTTATCTTCGTAGGTACTTAGTATCAAATTGATCTACAGGGTGTCCATAAAATAGAAGTAAATAACTCGCATTTTGATGACTTTATCTTGGTAGGTACTTAGCATCAAATTGATCTACAGGGTGTCCATAAAATAGAAGTCAATAACTCGCATTTTGATGACTTTATCTTGGTAGGTACTTACCATCAAATTGATCTACAAGGTGTCCATAAAATAGAAGTCAATAACTCGCATTTTGATGGCTTTATCTTCGTAGGTACTTAGTATCAAATTGATCTACAGGGTGTCCATAAAATAGAAGTCAATAACTCGCATTTTGATGGCTTTATCTTCGTAGGTACTTAGTATCAAATTGATCTACAGGATGTCCATAAAATAGAAGTAAATAACTCGCATTTTGATGGCTTTATCTTCGTAGGTACTTAGTATCAAATTGATCTACAGGGTGTCGATAAAATAGAAGTCAATAACTCGCATTTTGATGACTTTATCTTGGTAGGTACTTAGTATCAAATTGATCTACAGGGTGTCCATAAAATAGAAGTCAATAACTCGCGAGCGTATAAATGACTTCAAAGTAAGGGTATATCTTCATATAAATTTTGTTAATTTGAGCCTCCATTTTTGAGCTAGAGGCCTTTAAAGTCGAAAATTTAAAACTTATTTTTAGGTTTTATTTCCAAGTTAAACATGGGAACAAAATACAATTTTTGTGGTTTATTACCTACACCCGTGTGCCCAATTTGGTGATAAAATGAATCCTACACTATTCTGTGGAAGACAGTGGCAGCGTGTGCCCAGTGGTTAACAATTCGTAACTTTTATGGGGACAATCTGTCTAACACAAATGTATCGTAAATACATTCTTTAATCGATAAACTAACAAAAATGTACTCTTGTTTGAAGTCGATAAAATTAACAGTTTTAGAGAAATTTTAATTTTTAGATTGAGATGATAGGTAAAGAGAGATTTTCGGATAAACAAAAATTCTGGACAAACTCCTATTGTTTGTAACTATTTACTAAAAATATTAAAAGACAACAATAGAGACGATATTGGAATTTCTTCAGATTGATTTGCCACCTCTTTTAGACGAAATTCCAGTAAATTCCAGTAAATTCAAGTGACGAATTTAATGGACTGAATAATTTTTCATTGTGAAATCAAGAAATGCCTTTTATAGTACAAATAAATATTCTCCTTATGTTTCATAAGTATTTTCAACGAAAGGGTTCCCATATCAAACATTTATTATAATCTTTCGTTCGGCGATTTTCACATCCTGATTTAAAAATTGAAATTTCTCTTAAACCGTTAATTTTATCGACTTCAAACAAGAGTACATTTTTGTTAGTTTATCGATTAAAGAATGTATTTACGATACATTTGTGTTACACATATTGTCCCCATAAAAGTTACGAATTGTTAACCACTGGGAACACGCCGCCACTGTCTTCCAGAGAATAGTGTAGGATTCATTTTATAACCAAATTGGGCACACGTGTGTAGATAATAAACCACAAAAATTTTATATTGTTCCCATGTAATTTAAAACTTATTTTTACGTTTTAATTTTAATTCCAAGGTATACATGGGGACAAAATATAATTTTTGTGGTTTATTATCTACACATGTGTGCCCAATCTGGTAAATTTTCAACTTTAAAGGTATCTAACTCAAATATGGGGGCTCAAATTAATAAAATTTATATAAAGTTGTACCTTCATTTTAATGTCATTTATACGTTCCCGAATAATTGACATCTATTTTCTGGACACCCTGTATTCGTACTTAGCATCAAATTGATCTGTAAAAAGTTTCTATTGAAATATTAATTAGACTGGAATTTGAATTTCTTTTAAATTATACGTTTCCTTCGAATTAATTTAAAACAATGAATTCGTAATTTTATAACAACAATCACGAGATCATCATTTTAGAACGAAAAAACCCAGCTTGAATTCGTCCATTCATAACTTTTTTAATTTATCTTCAATCAAAGTCCGCTGGTTTTTTTTCTCACGTTACGAATTTCTTACGAAAATAGATTAGTATTACCTAGGCAGCAGCTTTTCTGAATACAACTAATGGAGTTTTGTCTTAGAATTAGTTACGCTTTAATAAAACACATTAAAATGTTTGCTGTTGTATCGGAGATCCGGAGGGTCATCGTCGGTAATTAACGAAATCCAAACAAAAAATTCCCTGGCAATTAACAACACCTGTGGTTTTTTTTGGTTCGAAGAAAGGGGAGTGTGAGATTTTTTTGTACAAGTTTATTTTATATAAAAAAAAATTAACAATCTTATGTGCATTACAAATTATTCATTATCAGAATCGTTGGTTTTCTTTCGCTTTTTCTTCATCGGTTCCAATCCGCTTGAAAATTCTGATGTTGTGAGGCTCACTGATTTTATTTTCTTCTTTGGAGGATTTTTCGCTCTGGGTTTCTCTTCCCTAAAAATATCGAATAATATGACAAAATGATTCCTAACTATTTTTTTCTTCTCAATTTTTACTCGGTTAATTCAACTCGCAATTCATCAAAGGTAAAACTATAAATTTTGCAAGGGGGCGTCATTAAGCAAAAAAGAACGATAAAAAAGAAATAATTAACACCAATCGAGCATACCATACCAAACATAGCTTTGTAATAAACCGCGTGCACATACTACGAAGTAGCGGCTCGGTAATTTATAATTCATTGTTTCCAGATATATAAATTGGATATGAACTTAATAAAGTGTAAAAAAATCAAAAACGTAATAAATCTAATGAAGCAGCCGCTTTTTTACGGAACGAAACCGACCATTAATCACCGTGGATTCATTAATTACTCGCATACGCGAACATGGACGTGCGCTCGGACAGAAGTAGAAGCCCTCGATGATGAAGAAAAGAACGCCGCTTTTAACTAGATCAGAATATCAGAAAAGCCAAATGCGCCGCTCTGGATTGTGGGAATGCCTGTCATTATGTTTAAGCTACTGAAAAATTATCGATGATTGTTTCATACAGATGAAAAGATAACATTCTTCATACCCAAAAATGGCAATAACGAATTAAAATCAAGAGTTATCAAGAGATAAAAGAAGAGATTTTGAAGGAATAAAGAGTAATATTTAATTCCATAATGCTTTTAACTAGATCAGAAAAGCCAAATGCGCCGCTCTGGATTGTGGAAATGCCCGTCATTATGTTTAAGCTACTGAAAAATTATCGATGATTGTTTCATATAGATGAAAAGATAACATTCTTCATACCCAAAAATGGCAATAACGAATTAAAATCAAGAGTTATGAAGAGATAAAAGAAGAGATTTTAAAGGAATAAAGAGTAATATTTAATTCCATAATGCTTTTAACTAGATCAGAAACGCCAAATGCGCCGCTCTGGATTGTGGAAATGCCCGTCATTATGTTTAAGCTACTGAAAAATTATCGATAATTGTTTCATACAGATGAAAAGATAACATTCTTCATACCCAAAAATAGCAATAACGAATTAAAATCAAGAGTTATCAAGAGATAAAAGGAGATATTTTGAAGGAATAAAGAGTAATATTTAATTTCATAATGCTTTTAACTTGATCAGAAAAGCCAAATGCGCCGCTCTGGATTGTGGAAATGCCCGTCATTATGTTTAAGCTACTGAAAAATTATCGATAATTGTTTCATACAGATGAAAAGATAACATTCTTCATACCCAAAAATAGCAATAACGAATTAAAATCAAGAGTTATCAAGAGATAAAAGAAGAGATTTTGAAGGAATAAAGAGTAATATTTAATTCCATAATGCTTTCAACTAGATCAGAAACGCCACATGCGCCGCTCTGGATTGTGGAAATGCCCGTCATTATGTTTAAGCTACTGAAAAATTATCGATGATTGTTTCATACAGATGAAAAGATAACATTCTTCATACCCAAAAATGGCAATAACGAATTAAAATCAAGAGTTATCAAGAGATAAAAGAAGAGATTTTAAAGGAATAAAGAGTAATATTTAATTCCATAATGCTTTTAACTAGATCAGAAACGCCAAATGCGCCGCTCTGGATTGTGGGAATGCCAGTCATTATGTTTAAGCTACTGAAAAATTAATTATCGATGATTGTTTCATACATATGAAAAGATAACATTCTTCATACCCAAAAATAGCAATAACGAATTAAAATCAAGAGTTATCAAGAGATAAAAGAAGAGATTTTAAAGGAATAAAGAGTAATATTTAATTCCATAATTAGGTAATCAGGTTTACCAATGATTACCAATGGTTACCAAAAATTTACTGGAATACTATACAGGGTGTTAATTATTTGAATGCCGATACTTCAGGATGTGAAAATTTGGATGATTTTAAGAAGAAAAGTTTATATCAATGTATGACCTAAACCTCTTAGTTTTCGAGCTACAGGGTGTCAAAATTTTAGAAAAAAAAATTACTTTTCTATCATAATTTTCTTATTACGGCAGATATTTTTATGAAATTTCGGACATAGACGTCACTGATAATAGTAGAAAATTAATTTTTATCCCAAAAAAAAAAGTGTTTCCATGCATGGTGGGCGCCTATCAAATTTCAACAAAATATCAAAAGCAGTCTCAAAATGAACTTGGGGAAAATGGTTTTGGTTTTTATTTTTTTACGTGAAAGTGCGTCGTACGAAAATAAGTCTTAATACCGAATTTGCTACAAAATGAATGAGAATTTTAAAAATAATTTTAGTTTTTAGAAAAAACAGTGGTGTACCATTTTTTTCATATTCATTTTTAACATATTCAGTTCAAACCCCGTACGGATACTACGGATGTCACTGATGAATATTTAAAAAAATCTTATGCCTCAAAAATGCTCCTTAATAATTAAAAAGTGTATACAAAATTTCTTAAAAATAACTGGAGTAAAAAGAAAATTATAATAGAAAAGTTATTTTTTTCTAAAATTTTAACGCCCTGTAGCTCGAAAACTAAGAGGTTTAGGACACATTGATATAAACTTTTTTTCTTAAAACCAATCAAATATTCGGCATAAGTATCTGCTGAAGTATCGGCTGAAGTATCGGCATACAATTAATTAACACCCTATAGAAACAAATTTACCGATTTAATAATGGAATGTTTAGCTGTAAAAATTTTCCTTTTACGATTCACCCGGTTCGGCCGGTGAACATTGTTTTCACATAATGAAATTGTATCAGTCTCACCTCATTACAGATTACTGAAATAACCATAAAAATAAAAATGATAGCACGGTGTTTGGGCGCCGTAAATACCTATCCAATTTACATTTTAGTAACGGTTTAACATATTTTAATGATGTTAATGCACAGATAACATTCGGTTCCATTAATTTCAATGATCTTCCGCTTTTTTTAAACTGTATTCAATCGATTTTTGATCGATTTATAGGATATAAAAATACTAAAAACAACTTTAGAATAGAAATAAAAAAACTTATAAATAATTCCTCGGCTAGAACAAATGGTTTGTAATATAAAAATTATTTTCCACTTATGTTAATGTTGTTATCAGTTATATTCCTTCGTAGATTTTATGGCTATGAATTAGTAAAATACTTAGAAAATGTATTTCCAAAATCATTGCTACAAACAAGCATTCCTAGGCAGGAAAATTCTAAGCTCAACTATAGCTGGGTTAGCGCAAAAACCGTGTAAAAACCGCGATGTTCATTAACAACTTATGCGTGTAACAAACATAATGAAACGTAATTAAAGAAGGGATAAAAGAGCTTTGGAGAGAAATAAAAAAAATAAAAAAAGAAAAGGGCGATTTTTCCGTAGGTAAGCCGTTCTCGCTAGACCAGTTGATTAATGCAGGGCTAATTATCGCGTTAAAGCGCGACGTTTCGAACGGACACATGGCGAGCACACAAAGGGCTACTTTAAACACATAAATAATTCGTTTTATTGTTAATATTATTTCGCGATGTAACACGCGGAGACTTATTATCGGAGCCTATTTTTCATGGACAATTTGTAATATCCGCGGGCGCTTTTGTTCGAATCGCGGTCGCTTTTGTTTGTGTTAGACGAGCGATTATTCACGGTTCTTATCGGTTTCTACCTGAAAATAGCCGAATGCTATTAATGCCTGTTAGTTCTGTTACGTTATATGCTACTAAAGCTCCTTTATAGACCAGTGCTGAAGCCTTTGAAAATGGTAAAAAGAGAAGAAAAAAATAATAGTAGGATGAAACCTATTGGAAAATGAAGAGGATATAACAGAAATGATAGGAAAAATAATTAACGGGCGATCCGAGGTCGGGAAGTGGGAGTGGGTGAGTTTTTAAGGGTAGAAAACGGTTTTTCTCATTTTCCAGCAAAACTACAAGTCCTATGGAAAAACGTTAATGGCAAAGTTGTAGACAATAAAAAGATCTACAACTATTGTATTTACACTTTTTTCATATATCCTCAACATTTATGTGAAAAATTCAAATAACCAAGTTTTTGGTTTTTTATTTTTATCTTTTACAAACAAAAAATTTTTTTCACGAAATTTGGAAAAAATTTACCTTTTAATGTCCCGAACACACTGTAATTTTTTTGATTTAAAATATTTTTTTTTCGCCTTATTTTGACTTAACATCGAAAAAACTCCCTAATTTTCAATCGAAAATTCTCGCGTCAAAATATCTGCTTTTTGAAAAAAGTTGGTGGCATTTTCGTTCGTTGAAATCTCTACTTTTTGATGGTGTAAAAAATATACATTACTATGAAAAATGTTTTCAAAAAATGCAAAAGTCGTTAGCCAGTATTCGAAGAATCATGTAAAAGAATCTGCATTTTTCTATAGTTTCAAAAATTATCGACCCTGGTCTATTATTAGGTTTGTTCCTAAAAAAAATCACTAATTTGTTACCAATAAGTTTCTGACTGTTCTATTTCGCATGCGCGGTTTATGATTGAATGGTGTAATCAAATTTCCGATTTCTTGATGGAACTGTCTTTACATATTCACCAAATATCAAACAAAAACAACAAACAACATAACCAAATAATTAACCTATATTCGAAAATACAAATTATAAACCCGAATTGAAAATGCGCTTGCGCCGGACTCTAAATCTCTGTACTATCAGTAAATTTTTCTGGCTATCACAAAACCAGTCCCTTGAACTGTTGGAACAATAATTTGTTAACCAAGTCAGAATCAGAGATGTCTGTGGAGTTTGTTGAAACGCCTAAATTATGACTGCGCAGACTCCTGACGACCACCGGCTATTTCTGACTGTTGTAGGAACAAACCTATTATAACGTGAAATCCTCCGATTTTGTGGCAAAAAAGTTTGAGTTTAGCCGTTTCAATTCGTACAATAAATTGTGAGTCAACTTACGTTTCGTGTATCTGCAATTTTCTATTTAATCTTGGAGCCTCAGTTTTACCGAATTGGCCTCTGACTACTCTGGCTACAGCTGTTGGAGACTCTTTTAAACCGAAGCTGGTGACGTAATGACCTAAGTTGGCTTTTTTGAAATCGAAAATCGGTCGCATTTTAGTTGAATACGTATTGTAGAAACGAGACCATGAACTGTAAGCTGTAAAATAACTCAAATGAAGCTGCTCCAGACAAACTCCTCGTTGATACAAAGCGAAGGATTACCCTCCGCAAGAAGACTTACCCACACAAGCGGATTTGTGCAACTCCTTATCGTTTTCCAAAGCGCTTTCGAAGCGTTTCTGCAAAGCCACGGCGGCTTTCTCGTGGTCCGCCTCGTCCATTACGGCGCTCAAATTCTTCAAAAACACCTCCGTCTCGTGTTTTTGCAAGCTACAAGCGACCAAACGATCAGCAAAGAAGTTACGCGATTCATCGCAGCGACTTACTAAACTCTGTGCTTCTCCATTTCGGTGACGAAATCCTGCTCTTCGTGCGTCAGAAATATGTAAGAGGTGCCGGATTTTCCCGCCCTCCCGGTCCTGCCGACCCGATGCAGGTAATCCTCGATGCTCTGCGGGCCGTTGTATTGAATAATGCAATCCGCGGTGGGAACGTCGATTCCTCTAGCCACCACGTCCTAGAGTAGAAACGTTTAGAAGAGTTTACAAACTTCAACAACGACGGAAAATGGTTCTTAAAAAATCTCATTAACTTCGAAATCCGGCCGAAATTGTAGGCAACAAAAGGAACGAAATGTGTTCTCTTCGGGCGGTTCACCTGAACTCCCTTCGGTGGCCCGGACTCGACCTTGGCCCTTACAAAACAAATTATTCATATGGAGGCGGGAATTTGGCTGAGAAATCAGCATCTCGCTTATTGGAATGCTCTGCAATGTCTTAGGCAGTCCAAGCTCCTACTTAGGGGCTGGACTGATGGACATGCTAGGACAGCTGTGGAACTACCTAAGGAGTAGGTTAAAAAAGATAGCAGGACTCCTAAAGGGCCACTGTTGTCTGAGAAAACACCTCTACAACCTAGGTTTAGAGGGAAGTCCCCTCTGCAGGGGCTGCGGCAAGGCGGATGAAACATCGGACCATGTTCTTTTGGAGTGTCAGAATTGGGCTGTGCTAAGCAGGCGAACCTTTGGAGTCTCTGTTATGGCCCATGGAGGCACAAACAGGCATTCATTGAAAAGGACTGAGGCCTTCATCGAGCTATTCGGCTTCATGGATGCATAAGCAGCAGGAATGGCACAATGGGCCCGCTAGAGGCCTCAATGCCTGAACCTTGGCTTGAACTGTCTCGATCAAGGTTCGCCTGCGAACTAGTAATAGTAGTAGTTCCTCTAGCCACCACGTCCTAGAGTAGAAATATTTACCGCGCTTTAGCCCGCTGGGATTGTTTGGAAGAGTTTACAAACTTCAACAACGACGGAAAATGGTTGTTAAACCCGACCTTGGGCCTTACAAAACAAATGATTCGTATGGAGGCGGGAATTTGGCTGAGAAATCAGCATCTCGCTTATTGGAATGCTTTGCAATGTCTTAGGCAGTCCAAGCTCCTACTTAGGGGCTGGACTGATGGACATGCTAGGACAGCTGTCGAACTACCAAGGAGTAGGTTAAAAAAGATAGCAGGACTCCTAAAGGGCCACTGTTGTCTGAGAAAACACCTCTACAACCTAGGTTTAGAGGGAAGTCCCCTTTGCAGGGGCTGCGGCATTGCGGATGAAACATCGGACCATGTTCTTTTGGAGTGTCAGAATTGGGCTGTGCTAAGCAGGCGAGGAGGAGTCTCTGTTATGGTCCCTGGAGACACAAACAGGCATCCATTGAAATGGACTGAGGCCTTCATCGAGGGACTCGGCTTCATGGATCCATTATAGCAGCAGGAATGGCACAATGGGCCCGCTAGAGGCATCAATGCCTGAACCTTGGCTTGAGCTGTCTCGGTCAAGATTCGCCTGCGAACTAGTAATAGTAGTAGTTCCTCTACCAAGGAGGTAGAGCCGTCCTCTAGCCGTCCTCTAGCCCTCCTAGAGTAGAAATATTTACCACGCTTTAGCCCGCTGGGATCGATCGGAAGAGTTTACAAACTTCAACAACGACGGAAAATGGTTGTTAAAAAATCTCATTAACTTCGAAATCCGGTCGAAATTGTACACAACAAAAGGAACGAAGGAACGAAATGTGTTCACCTGCGGCGATTTTATTGTGGACGAGAAGAAAACGCGTTAAGTGCGTTCTTCTTTCACGGAGGAATGATACACATTCGATAGCTCGGAATTAAATTCGGTCGAATGACTAAACGATTGTGATTGTCGCTCGACGGGAGGCCAGCAAGGAGTACCGACCGGCAGGATGAAGCTTTGTGATGATCTAAACAATTTATTATTACCTTCGATGATGAGAATTTTCGATTCGTTAGCTCGGACAATTTCGGAAACTAATCAATTGAGATTAATAATCATTTATTAATCGCTCGATTTAGAGTCGACAGTGCAGTAATTTTGAAATAAAAAAAAAAAAATTGATCCACGTTGCCGACGATTCTTGTAGCTACGCTGAAACAGCGGGCTACCAGCCTCTTCAGCGGCTATTTATGAAATCCAATAAGACTAATCGTCACCGCAGTAATTAACTCGATCTCGATTTGAATGGACACCTCTCGCGGTGAATCCGCGCCGACCATTTATACAGGAATATAAGGAATGAATCAGCACAAGATGCGGCCCGCTTTAAACGTCGCCGTTTGTAATCACAAACCTTTAATTTAGATAAGGAAATTCCTTCTAAGAGATATCCCGAACGTTTTTCAATTCATCTTGCCGCAATTTCGATTTTATTGATATAAAAACGTTTGTACGGACCGACGATAATAGCTGGAGACGATAGGCCGTATTTAACGCTTCTGAGCTTCTTTTTAACTCGTTTTTAACATATTATTCTCATTGTTTCTAAAGAATAATCATGGACGAAGTTTATGTAAAAGACTCGCTTGTCAGCTCGGGAGGGGCTCCGCCCCTCCACCCCCGGCTTCGCCGCAGACAGTTACATATCCGATTCTCGCTCGCTGCGCGAGCTCGAGTTTATTGGTAATTGCAATAATGGGCTCTGCCGAATAAACCGGCAACTCGGAGGCCTGACGGCCTCCTACCTAATAATTTTTCATTTAAGATAAAAAAAACGCCCCGTATATTAATTTTTCCGATTTCCTTAATGAAAAAACACCCTGTACATCAAATTAAATGTCAACATATCCATAGAAACGCAAAAGTCATCCATTTTGTCTTTCATTCGGGAATGATCGTACGTCATCGTAGATATGAAAGTTTTCACTTCCGGTTCGACGGCAGCCGTAAAATATGCAACGATTTCGAAAATCTTTATAATTTGATAAATAATAAGTAAGAAAATAAGAAAAAAATTTGGTAGATAGAAAAATGTCGTATCTATAAATTTTCGCTTTCAGAATTTTCTAAAAGATGAGAGTTTCCGAGTTTTGGCGTTACAAACTTGAAGACGATTTAAAAACGGTTTTTTTGAAAAAACTCAAAAAGTACAGATCGGAAAAACACCCGGTCTCTTTTGTCGGATGGAAAAAAGAATTTTCAATTATTTTGCAAGTATGAAAATAGTTCGTAAATCTTACCGTTTACGAGTTATTTCGATTTTTAGAAAACCTTCGAAAACTATTTTCCACGATATTTTCCCAAAACGATTTTTTCCTGGAAAACGGCTGTATACGAAAGTCGAGAGAACCGATGGAGAATCTTTTGGGAGATTTTGAAGCGAATCGAACGAACTCGATTCGAGAAAAGTGCGAAAAACCGAAAAAAAGGGTTAATTTTGCTCATTTGACACTGAAGATGAAATTTGATCGAGTCGAAACGTCGATATTTCGATCGGGCGTGTGCGTTTCCATAGGATTCGATACTTTTCCCGGTCGAAAAAGACGAACGGCGGCCGTAAAAAAAATCTCGAGAACCCTACGAATTTGGGCCTTACAGCTTTATAGTATTAGTGAGTCTCTTAAGATGTTGATGAATAGGGCCAATATGACACCATAAAACTAGATATTAAAAATTTAGTAAACAAATACTTACTGTACAAATTAAAACACCCTTTTTGGCTGCTCTAAATTTCGTGAAAACGTCCTTACGAACATTCTGATCCATATTTCCGTGCAATTTGAAAAATTCCGTATCGACAACAATTTCCTCATCGTCGCTAGCGTTATCGAAATCTTCCAAAACAACGATATTGTCGCTTTTCAGCTTCCCTCTGTTCCTCGGTAACTGCACGAGGTATTTAGTGAACAGATCGTAATGGTAATCGACCATATTGCTAGTGCCCATGAATACAAATACTTTAGATTTGGTTTGCGATAGGGTTATTAGCATGGCGGATAGAGTGAATAAGCGATGCTTTGTGTGGGTAACGATGAATTTTTGCTGGACTGTTTTAGGTATAACCATCATTTCGGGATTGGCGGTCGCGAATTCATCTAATGCGTCTATGTAGGTATGTTCTTTCATTGTGAAATCCGCCAATTCCGCTATTCCTTGAGTCAATGTGGCAGAAAGTAATAACGTTTGCCTTGTTTTGCTTTTTGGATCTCTTAAAGGCATTGAAGAGGTATCGGGTGGATTCGAAGCTGCTGCTGTTGATTCACCATCATCATCGGTAAAATAGGTTTTTTTTAATAAGGCCATCGGATTGTATTCGGCATTTTTCTTAGCAGCGTCAAATTCTTCAACTATCCTGGAAAATTAAAAGTTTACACTACGAATTAGTTAGTTTAATCATCAACTTACTTTACGATATCCTTTTTAAAACCCATATCTAATAGTCGATCGGCTTCGTCTAGAACCAAACATCTTACATTTTGAGTTTTAAAGGCGTTTGTATGAAGCATATGGTCCAATAATCTACCAGGAGTAGCTATTAATATGTGAACTCCTTTCCGAAGTCTCGTTTTTTCCGTATTACGATTTTCTCCTCCGCAGAGATAACTGACCACAATCCATTGAAAAGTCTACAAGTAGAAATTCTTACTAAAGATGTGAAATATGTGAATATATAAAAATGTATTACATTAATTTTCCCGAATAATTCGTAAGTTTGTAAGGCGAGTTCTCGGGTAGGGACAACGATAATGGCTTGTACTCCATCGGTTCTTTGTAATCTGGGATTAATATTTTGTAAAGCATCTAAAATTGGGACGGCATACGCTAAAGTTTTTCCAGAACCAGTTTGAGATCTTATCTACGAATATTAAAAATTAACTTGAAATTTATTCGTTAATAAACAGAAGCTTACCAAAACGTTGTTTCCTTCGAGGATAGCAGGAATGGATTTCTCCTGAACGTTTGTGAGAGTCACAAAATCAATTTTATTTAAATTTGAGACTATGTATTTGTGTATATTTAAATCGCTGAATTTCTTATCCGCACTAAACACTTCCTCGACAACAGATTTCGCTCGGGTGTTGCTTTTAACGTAGATATCCTTTTGGCCGACGGCAAATAGAGAATGGGCTGGTGGTTTCTTTGAAGCGTCGTTTTGGACAGATTTTCCCTCCGCTAAAGCCTTTTTAGCGGCTATTTTGTCTTTCTTCCACTTTCGTTTTATAAATTTTGGCGCTTCTTCGGTACTTTCTGTTGTATCTTTACTTTCAAGATTTCTACGAAACTTTGAATTCGTACCAAAATTGCTGCTTTTATTAGTGTTACTTTCGGTTGTATCTGTATTTCCGAAATTCCTACGAAACTTTGAATTCGTACCAAAATTACTACTCTTGTTAGTGTTTCTTGGAGCATTTGATTCTTTCGTTTGATTCGAACTTGCACTCGAATCGATTTCTTTCGAAACTGTAGGATTCGCTTTTCGTACTCCAGTTTTCTTTTTAAGCAAAGCTTGAGTCTCCGTTGGTCCTTTAACATTTGTTACAGATTTATTTTGTGACTGCGACATAGCACTTTCATTTTTATTTGGCTTTCTCTTCTTGGCAAACGTACTTTTCGCTGAACTATCACCACTTTTCCATTTAAAATCGAACGAAGTCATTTCGTTAATTGTTTAATTCTTTGAAACTACAACTAAATTCCTACAATAAATAGGAAATATGTTTAAATAAGAGTAAACAACACTAAATCGAATGTGAAAATGTTAGGTTAGGTTGATTGAACACATGTTAGAAATGTCAGTAATGTCACTGTCAATTTTAGATTTCTTCGCATTTGATAAACGAGGCCTTTACCTTTGGGAGTTACTAGTCACTTTGCAATTTTGAAATTTCGTTAGTTTTTTTAACAAAATATCTAATAACGTGTTTTTATTGTGTAATCATATTTAATTAACATTATACATTAGTTATAATCATACAAGAGGTCTTTCTCTCTATATTTCTAAATATTGGTAAGGACAAATTTGTTTGCACTTTATAAGTAGAATTGCCTATTTCGAGAATTAGGTATCAGATTTAAAAATCCGCCCTTTTTATCTTTTTAGTTGATAAAAAGGATAAACTTTCATTGGATACGTAAGCGCTTTTATCCCGTGCATTTAGGGGCGGCGAAAATTCGCCCGATTTATGAATTTGAACAGCGCTCGGTTAACAATAACGTTGTAAAAGGACGGATTTAGGAATATCAATCACTTTTAGTGGCGTTAGGGTCAAGGGACCACGTCTAGTGGGGCACTTTAATGGAAAGCTAATGTGCTACTAATTCCCACAATCCCATTCAAGTGAAACACTCGGACCCACTTTTAATCGATCCGCTTTTACAGGATGTTGGCCGGACGTTTCCTTAGCCTTTTGATGCTCATACAAAATTTACAGGAAAGCCTTTGATTTATTTATAAACGGGAAACTGCATGAAGATTAAGAGATTATTAAGTTATACGTTTATCTATACGTACATAGCATAATTATTGACTTTAAAATTTGTTCATTAATCTTGATGTTTGTAGGTTAATTATAAGGATATTTATCGCGCGTGTTTATTTGAAGATGTGGTAAATTTTTGGATCGTTTTATACTTAATGAATTCGGCATCTAAAGTCGATTTTAAAACGATTTATTATTATAGGTCTATCATTTATTTGGTGGACGATTTATCACGATTACGATCATTTATTTCTCTTGCTGTATATGTGAAAGTAGCTTAAATTTATCACGGACACGGACCGCCGATGGAACCCTCGAATTTCATATATTTTTGTGGCGATGATCCGCTAGAATGACCGCACGTGCGCGTCGATAAAATAGTAATGAGTAAATGGGGGCTATTCATTTGATATTTTAGTGTATTCCACAATTATGGAAGTATTATGCTGCAATTTTTACAATTTTCTTATGTCAAATCCAAGTTCTTATACTTCTAAGGTGTGGAAACATGGGCCAAAAAAGTGTCCCGTTATTTGAGGATAAAACATGGATCCTAAAACGGCCGCTAGGAGGCGATGTTGTATAGGACCCCAGTTTTTTGCGTACGAATTATGTAGAATTAGCATTAAGATAGGTTTTATTCAAACTAAAAATAGATACAAAATATAAAAATTTACTTAAATCAGCTATGATTTTGTTGTTAACATTTTGTTGTTTTGTCCTCGAAATATCAAAAAATAATTTTTGAAGTTTTGACAGCTTGAACTGTCATCTCACAACCGCGATTTATATGTAGCGCGACGCTGATTGGCTGAGATAAATTGGTCCTCCGATCGTTCGCCACGGTGTGGCAAAAAAGTGAAGCTTAAAAAGTCCTTAAATAACGGGACACATTCTCTAATACATAAGGATAATGAGATGCCAGACTTTAGAAATATAGGACCGTGGTCAAATCCAAGTTAAATCTGTTAATGTTATTAGCTGTCATGTCAGTTGTCATGTAGTAAATTTGTCTATGAAAAAAGTCAACTGTCATACTGTCAATAATTATTATGTTGTTGCTGTCAAGCGTTTAGTTTATAAGAGTTCATTTTCTTGTTTTGTTTAAATTAATACCACGTTATTAACGTCATGTTTCAATAAAATCATCGAGTTTTTCGTTTCCTTCCTGCACTGTTTAGATCATCCTTCCGTCAAGGCACCCCCCATTCTTCCACGACGAATCCGAGAGGCTGTGCCGGAATCGACTAAAACTTTCCAACTGTACGTATTTTCCATTTGGACTAAATCCAATTTTTAGCCGTCCATTATTCAAATACGTAGATTTATGTGCGCCAGCGTCGGGATATAAATCCACTGAAAATACGAGAAAATGGTTCGACTCGATCCTAATTTATTGGCCGAAACGCTCGGGTGCCAACCAAATTGTTACAAAACTCGACGTCGAGTTTGTTGGAAGGAAAACGGGACCGGTACCGGGGACGGAACAGATTGGCGAAAACGGGGGAGATGATTTTATTATACCTACTTACTGAAAAATACTTTTATACAGTATGTTTTTTAATACAAAATTTTATTTATTTATACGCGTATATTCACACAAATATATTGTTACACAAAAGTTAAGGAAGTTGACAAATATTGAGATTAATTTAAAAGTTGCAGGTTTTTTGATCGCCAAATTTAGTATGAGATGTAGAGGTAGGGACAAAAAATCCACTCAGATATGAGAAAAAACATTTAATTTCGCATATTTGAAAATTTGGTGATCAAAAAGTCTGTAACTTTTGAAATAATCGCAAAATTTGCGAACTTCCTTAACTTTTGTGTAGCAGTTTATTTGATCAAAAAGTTGAATAAATAGAAGATAGACTACTGAAGAATTGAATAAACTCTTTGTTCATCTGCTATAAAGCAAGACTTTTCTAAACCCATGGACATATTGTATAATAGTATAAAAGTATTAGTTTCATTGAGATATTCCTAACTTAATAATAGAAACCAAAAACTTTATACCTACCTCCAACCTCCTCATTTTGCCACCTCTTCAACTTAAAAAACGAATTTAAATTACTTTTTATTTACTTTTTATACATGTATTTTTTATATATTTTCAGTTCATTTTGTAAACATCATTGGATGATAATAACTTGATTTATTTTTTTTTGTAATGCCCATCATTAGAAGAGGTTTTCAACTCATTTGGAATTACCATTCAAAGTTCATAAGCATTACATTACCATGAATCAAAACCGTACACATACGAAAATATGCGACCGGTTTCTGGCGAATATAAAAGTTTGAAAAGTTTGAATGTAAACATATTAAGTTCCCTTTTCCGTCGTGATATATTCAAATGGACTGCTTTTAAAGGTCCATAACATCAAATTCGCTGTTGGTTTTCTTGAAAGCTATAAAATCGAAGAGGATGAATATTGGATGGATGTTGGGCGATTTTACAGCGGCGGGTATACTCTGTTTAGAAAGTTTTCTTTTTTCTTCTGTTCAGCAAACTTTTTACATCTAAAATCATTTTTATTATTCCTATTTATATTGTTGCAGGGGTGTGGAATGCTGTGGAATACAGAAAGGTAAGCGAATTTTTATCTATAAAATTTTTGTTCAACAATATTATGCGAGTATAGAAAATTTTCCTTTATATACTACCACCTACATTTCGCATTCGGTAGGAAAAATCTTTTCAAGAGACCACCGACTTACAAAAAAAACGCCCAAAAAGTTTTTTTTTATCATTCTTCCAAACGCTGCACCCAATTAGATTACGCTTTAACTCGTCTGATGGCTTGACGACAAATTTAAAAACTCCTAACTAGTGTTTTAAAAGTTAGCCGAAGCCATTTGAACAAATTACACTTTCGTTTCTTTTCATTTCTTTTGAAAGGGGAGAGGAGTCGCTCTTTTATTTACGCTCTCCGTCCAACCCGCGTGCACTCCGATACTGGGTGAATTTTAAAGCTTTTTCCAAAACCTAATTTGATAAAGTGGATTAAGTGGCCGGCGATTCTTTTTTCCGAGGAAATTACTCGTTTCCTTGGAGATTAGGGAATGAACAACCCCGGTGTTTTAGTTGAAATACCTCCCTTATTACGTACAGTTTGGTAACTTAAAATAACAATATTACTGAAGAATTGCTTGCATTATTGCATGGGAATATACGCGAGAAAATCCTGCTAAAATTGATGAATTGTGAGTATAGTTCTAAAGTATTAATACAAATTTTTATTGGTATAGAGAATGCAATAAACGTTTTAAATTCATTTCAACAGCAACACTTGTTCGCAAGCATCAACATGTACGAAATACAAAAAAAAGCCTGCGAAACTGCCATAAATATTCATAGCTATAAAATATTAAAAGAGCTTAGAGAAACCAGCTTTGGAGACTTCAAACGAAGCTAAGTGGCTAAGGGAAGCTCTTTTCAAAAGCTTTTCAAATTAGATCCAGATAAAATTTGCACTTTGCGCAAATTAGCGACACCTCGCTTCACGGGACACCCGAACTACTTAGGGTCCTAACGCCGTATTTTGTGTATCTTTATTCTAAGTTGTAGTTGCCGCTTTAAATATTCATGGAGTCGTTATGCCATATTTTAATGTGCTCGCTTAATTAGTATGAACGAAGCGAAATCTGTTAGATTTATAAAAAAAATCTATATAGGAGACACAAAATGAATATTAAAATTTCTCGTTTACATTCAATAATTAACTACGTTTATACTGCGTATGTACAGGGTGAATATTTGGATGGGTGATTTTAAGAAGAAAAGTTTATATTAATATTTGTCCTAAACCTCTTAGTTTTCGAGCTACAGGGTGTTAAAATTAAAAAAAATTACTTTTCTATCAAATTTCGCCTATCGGCGCCTATCAAATTTCAACAAAATATGAAAAGTAGTCTCAAAATGAACTTTTGGGAAAAATGGTTTTAGTTTTTATTTTTTTTTGCGAAAATGGTGCGTCGTACGAAAATATATCTTCTAACCGAATTTGCTACAAAATAAATGAGGATTTTAAAAATAATTTTAGTTTTTAGAAAAAGCTGTGGTGTACCATTTTTTCAAACATATTCATTTCAAACCTCGTACGGACGTCACTGGTGAAAATTTAAAAAAAATCTTATGCCTCAAAAAATGCTCCTTAATAATTAAAAAGTGTATAAAAAATTTCTTAAAAATAACTGGAGTAATAAGAAACTTATGATAGAAAAGTAATTTTTTTCTAAAATTTTAGCACCATCATGTATAGCTCGAAAACTATATAAGAGGTTTAGGACATACATTGATATAAACTTTTCTTCTTAAAATCATCCAAATATTCACATCCTGAAGTATCTGCATTCAATTAATTAACACCCTATACAGGGTGTTTCACAACTTATCCGACAAATTCTAACCACCATATGCACTGTTATGAAAGAAGTTGATTTCTCAAAAAAAAAATGTAATAAAAGTCCTACAGAAATCAAATTATAAACCCGAGTTTCAATAATAAATTGAAAAATAAATATCTGCATTTTGGGTTCAAAATTTTGCCTTAATGCTTTACTGTAGCAAATGTTGTACCAAAACAATGGCAAAGACGAAAAACAAGGATTAGACGCACCCAAGCTTGCATTACAGTAAATTTGAACAATTTTGAACATCTTGTATAAGTAGCTAATTAAACTTTTAAACTATTAATTTATTATCTCGATTTCTGTAACTTTTATTACATTTTTTTGGGAAATCAACTTCTCTCGTAACAGTGCAAATGTGGTTAAAATTTGTCGGATAAGTTGTGAAACACCCTGTATAGAGGATTTTTAGTATCGTATGTATTACTTATTTTTGATTATTTCAATTAATTCGAAGTAATTCGGCGAAATAATTTTATTTTACTATACAAAAGGACTTAACGGTCTGTTTCTCATTTTCTATTCGTGTGTTCGTTTGAATTTCTGTTAATAATTGCATCGAAAAATGACGTGTTTAACATCTGGTAATAAGCGGAAGTACCGTTGAAGTTGTACTATTAAATTACTTAAATGTTTACCACGAAAATATGTATTTTACATTTCGGACACCCGCACAATACGTTTCATTTTTTCGTTTATTCGTTAAGCTCGTTTCCATTTTCGACAGACACAGTAATTGCATATTAGAGACTAAATTTTTGGATATACCGCAATGATCTTGCGGTGAACACGTAAGGACTTGTGTCATGATAATACGTTGATGTTGGTGTAAAATTACACAGTGTATTGTTATACGAAATTACACAATAATTGCTTATTTATGAATACACTATACAGGGTAAAGTCCTCTAGCTTATGTGACCAAATTTGATGAGAACACCTTCATCCTATTGGAAAAATAATCATCATTGCCACATAATTTTATTCTAATTATTTATGTTTATTTATCGATGAATTAGCACTATAAATAAAAACAATATTAAAACCTCTTATTTGCCTTTATACAAGTTTAGAGGCGGCAAGCTTTACAATAATTTGATTTATACTTTGTTAAATACTAATTAGGAATAATCACTAAGAATTATTTCCCACGATAACAATTTCTCGATCATTACAGCCCAAGTAGGAATATGTTAATTCCTCCGCAACCTATAATTATGTGTAAAGTTATACTCGGCATAATCCGCGTATGACTGAATTGAAAAAAAAATTACAAAGCAATTTTCAAATGCGATTTTTTTCTTCGTGCAAATAAGAGCACGTTACGCACATTGCCTATGAATGAGTGTTTTTTTCACCATCAGAATGCTGTTGATTGTTTCCTTTTTGCTGGATGTGTTATTAAAAAATGCTGTTAATGGTGGGTTTAGCCGGTTAAATAATTCCCTGAAGCAAACATAAATGATAATTTTTTGTAGAATGTGTGTTATTTAAAACAATAATGTATCGGTTGCTAGATTGGTCCCTAATTTGCCATTTTCAAGATAAAAGCCGCCTTGCTAACCATTATTACATTTTTAATTGATCTATTCTATTTGTAATTAAATTTGATTTCCTGTTTTCATTGTCTTGCTAACAGTTGACATGTAATTAAAACCATTATTATTTTTTATATCGCGTTCCGTTCGACTATAGGCCGATTATTTTATTTTGGATTCAAATCCAATTTACGATACGATCTAGTTTTTATTCATGTCGTAAAGAAACTCATCAATGGACGAGCAAAAGTGAAATTTTGCTATACTTAATTCATTAATTCGCGCTTGAAATACCGCCGGTATAAAATTATTTATAAGAGAATTTGAATGAAAACTTGTAAATTTCATGCGTGAGTGTTGAATGTCAATTGAATAAAAGAAAAGGATAAATACTTTAAAATAATACGAGAGTTAAATCGAAGTTTAAAATTTAAATTAAGTGTGGTCTTTTCATAAGCGAGTGCTTTAAAAAATCTACTTATTTAAAAGCATAAAGAACATCTAATTATTTTTATATTAAGTAGGTATAATAGTACAGAAGCTCCACAAGAACATTAACTTTGATAAAAATGTTCGAAATATCTTAATTGATCGAGCATGATCGGCACTATTTCACAAATTGACTCCTTTTAAGCCGTAAAAAGACGTGTAAACATGCACAAAAGTAAATACAGTACTGAAAGAAAATGTGGGTCCATTGATCATCAGTGGTGTGGACCTTATTACAATTAACTGCTTAGAAGCAGAAAAAAGCTACTTTAATCAACATCATGTAATTCTCAAAATGTTACAAAATTTATAAATAGCTAATAATTACACTATCAGTCACGAAAATTCAATGTATTTCTCTGTGCTTTTTATCAAACTCTGGTCCACATCTCATCAACTGATATACTTCCTATTTTGTAAAATTTTTTATTGTAAAACTAAAATTAATAAAAAAAAATTGTGGGCAATATTTGGCGTCGCGACGCTGGTTGACGGAAAAACATTTTCGAATCAGCATCAACTTTTTCATCTAATTTATGAATTTCAGACCGCGGAGATGATAAATTGCAGAGGGACCTCTTGAATTTCGAATGTGAAATATTTATCTAAAAGATCAACAACAATAGATTTAATGGCTTTCTAAAGTCATTTTAAATAGCTCGGAAATATGTTATGACTGGCGAACTTTTTCTATTCCGAAGATTGATTTCGATGAAAATAGATCATTTTTGTGCTGTGAATAGTATATTTTTCTATGAGAATTGGATTTATATTTTTTGCATTGCGGTTTATCTATAGATGATATTTAAATGAGCTTTATATTACTTTGTAACCGTATTAGAAATTGGAAACTTTTCGACTGATATTAGGTGTAGGGGTAGGAAACTTTCCCTTCATTTTCTAAATTCCCAATGGATGCAACACTTCACCAAAGTGCTCCCGTGACGACATTAGTGACGCTCTAGCGCGTATATACGATTCATCCTATGATGTTTTATTCATCTTAAAACTTTGGTTTGGTTTTTATTATTTAATAAAAAAAATTATTTAAACATGTCGTAAAGGTATCAAACGCAGGTATATTAGTTTAAAAAAATAGGAACGTTTCGAAATGCTCTGTGATTTTGAAATAATGGCGTAATTGACGGTTACTAAATCCTAATTAGACATAATACATTAACCAGGAGTGGAAGGTACTTATTCTCGGAATATTTAACTCTCGCCAGTCATGTTATAATTATAAAGACCAAAATGACAATTATTTTTGAAATGGGATGCATGCTTTTAATTTGAACAATTCATAATATAACTTAATTATCGTAAATTACAGGTTATTTCGCTGTTTAATGTTTCGTAAATCTATTTTTTTTAATTCTACGGATTCAAATTATTTAGGAAATAAACCTAAGAATTGCGTTGGTTGGTCGTAAAATCATAATTTAATAAGTGTTAGACACAGAGTGTACTTGTCTTATACATTACAATTAAGTACTATATGGATGTAGTTGTACTCGTATATGGTGCATGGGAAATAGTAATTTATTTTTTAACTTTGATATTTTGTTAATAATGCTTGTATTATTGGTGAAGATATACAGAGTGTCACTTAAATGATGACTTTATTTTCAGGGAGTGATTCCTTGTTATATTTTATGAAGAAAAGTTCATATAAACGTGTGTCCTAATTTGCTTCGTTTCCGAGTAACAGGGTGTTAAATGTTTAATGAAACAGTCGGTTTTTCATAAATTACTAAAAATTCTCTTCGCTTATTTTGCTTAAACTTATGGCGTTTTCCATTTGTAAAATAGTGCGCACTAAAAGTGCACTCAAAGCTAAATTTTTGTCTCATTTGGTGGACTAAGCGAGTGTTTTGATTTACAAAAGTGTTTTTTGGTGGCCAGATTGCCAATGGAAATCAAAACACTCGCTTATAATAGTACAGCAAATGAGACAAAAATTTAGCTTTAAGTGCACTTTCAGTGTGCACTATTTTACCAATGGAAAACGCCATTAGTGTGTTTGTTAGCAGTAATAAGGGGCTTCTTGTCAAGAAATTAGATTTTTTATTTTAATTCCAGTGGCGTCGATTTTCACCATAAATACATATCAATCAGGTAACCCTCTGCTGCGACGCCACTGGAATTAAAATTCAAAAACTAATTTCGTGAAAAGAAGCCTCTTATTACTGCTAACAAACACACTAAGTTTAAGCAAAATAGGCGAAGAGAATTTTTAGTAATTTATGAAAAACCGACTGTTTCATTAAACATTTAACACCCCGTTACTCGGAAACGAAGCAAATTAGGACACACGTTTATATGAACTTTTCTTCATAAAATATGACAAGGAATCACTCCCTGAAATTAGAATCATCATTTAAGTGACACCCTGTATAAGAAAAGTAATTTAAAGTTAGTATATAAAATTTTTATATCTGTCTAATGTAGTTTAATTAGCGCGAATAACAATTTCCGCCAGCATCTCAATCGGCTCCAATGTATACTAATTCAATTAACATTTATTAGCATTATCTCTAAGAAAGTTCCAAGTCGAAGTTCCCAGCTGAATAAGTTTCCACCACATCTTGCAATAGGTATCGTTTTCGAAAAGTTGTTAATCGAATCAAAATCAAAATAACCCGGTTAACGAATGCGTTGTAATAACCGTTATCGGTGGCGGATTCACGTAACTTCGATGACTATCGCCTTGATTGGTTTCCGTGGAAGTTCCTTTAATTACTATTGAAGGTGTATAGGTGGAGGGTACGTAATGCACGCAGATTAGAATCCGCCGTGATAATTCGATTACGGGCGGGAGAAGCATTCCAATTTGGGCGATTGAAGAGATCCCTTTGAATGTAATTCGGTTTGCGAGAAAACGGGTCTTTCGGATGCAATTAACGATGCTAAGAGAAAGCTTTGTGATATTGATAAATTTCGTTTTGTATATATATGATGAATTAATACCCGCAAGATGTGGAAGTTGATTAAGGTATGACTGGGGCAAATGTAAAAATTGGGTAAATGTAAGATTTTTACCTATTATGTTTATGTTTTTTTATTATTTTTATAGTTCTTTTGTGCATTAGACATCAGGGTTTCTTATTTTTTCTATATTATTTTGTAGCTTTGTTATTTTTTGAAATAAATAAATAAACAGCATATCAAATGTTAGAGGAACCAAATGTATTTATAATTGCCTCATATGTTTTTTTTATATAATTGTATTGTCTCTTTAGAACCGTTTGTTATATTTACCCCGTACCATGGGGTAAATGTAACATATTGTCAACATTTTAAAAAAATATGTAAAATCGTTTTCTTTCTTTTTCAAAAAAAAACTTTTTTATACTCGATTCTGTAGTTTAGGAAGTTGTTAATTTAATGTGGTATACAGTGTGTGTCACGACGAGGGCCCATTAGAAGTATCTGGAAAAGCAGTTGTAATTAAAATTTGAAAATATGTGTACAAGTATTAGTCGATGCGCTCTATTCAATGAAAATATTTTCAACTTTTCTTTACTTCCGGTTATACCGGAAGTAGACATCAACTTTGTTATTTTAAATGGGACACCCCATATATTAATATATTTTCGAAATGTACGCAAAATTTTAGAGTGCTTTTGTCTAAAAAGCTTTTTTCAAAAATGCATACTTTTTGAGTTACTATTTTTTTTTGGAAAATTTGACCGATGCAGACCCTTATAAATTATTTTTTTACGGGGATCCCTTTAAAGATATGGATACGGTTTCTGTAGGGTGGCCACTAGCAAGGTCAAAGGTATTTGAATATGTGTTAAAAAACTTTTTATTTTATACAGGGTGTATACAAAACATTTGAAAAATTGAACTTCAAAAATACCAAATTATTTCATTTTTTTAAATGGTACCACCCATTTTTTTCTATTTTATTGAAATCAGCGGTCAAAAATAAGGGAAGTTCATGTTTACTTTCCTATACCTAAACCTAATAGTTTTGAAGATATTGAATATTTTACAAAAATCTTACTTTTCTGTCTTATTCTTAAATAACTCTGTTTTACAAGTTGGCCATGTAATATCTCACAAGATCTCTTATTATAATAAGAGAAAAAATAAAACATCATTTTAGGATTTAATTTGCACTACTCAAATTTTACAACCGATTTGCCCCAGTCTACCTTATCAAAAATTTATGTTAAATTACAAATTATGTTAAAATTTATAGGAAAAACGTTGATTTTTCGTAGTTCATATAATGGTAAATTATTATTCAATTAAACTATTAAGCATTCGTTGAAACAGGAATTACGTTATATCGTACCCTTTTCGCTTTCCACTTCTCATAGCACGCACAATACTTTTTAATTAAAGAGAAGCGTTCGAATAGAGGAAAAAAAAATGAATCAACAATAACCGATGACTCGACGAAAATTCCCGAATGCGAAAACATTTACAACACAAAGTCACTTTTTGAAGCACAATTAATTATTTTTCATGGTGTTTGGTTGTCGTCAATGAATGGGGTTATACACTTCCTTTCTATTTTCCTTGCTCACTTACAATTTCGTTCGATTATTACGGCAAAAGGGCTGATGGGGAAATTATGAACCCTTCGAGTTGCCGGCTATAATAAACTTCATCTACAGTTATATAGATTGTACGACGGTTATGACTTGCGGAAATTCCGCGATAATTTCTAAACGCTTAGTAATTGTTATAGAAATTGCCTAGATATTCAGCTTTAATCCCGCAGCTGTGAATGATTTACTGATGCACTGAAGGTGTTCAAATACATCTCTGTGAGATCAATTTTTTATATCTTTGCACAATATTAATGCACTAATCCCATCAGGAACTCAAAGATTGTATGACATTAAAAATTAAACCTACTATTTTTTTTAAATTATATTTCACAGTATTGTGTAACATTCGATTACTTCCCATGCAAGCTTAAAATTTTATACGTTAGCTACATTTTGTATCTCTGAGGATAACTTCTTTGTATATACAGGGTGTTCCTAAACATCGCGTGTACATCCGAAAGGGGATTATTTCATGGCTTATTTTATAACTAAAAGTTCATATAAACATAGATCTGCAAACGCTTCGTTACCGATGTACAGGGTGTTAAAATTTTAATTTTTTTTTGTTTTTTTTCTTTGTAGCTCCTTCACTTTTTGAGATATTTAGCTCAGATTTTGAATCTATATTGCTTTATAGGGCACACATTATTGGGTATATCAGATGGTTGTTGAATTCTACAGGGTGATTTAAACCTACCAATTTTTTTGAAATTATTTTTCACAGTATTGTGTAACATTCGATTACTTCGCATGCAAGCTTTAAATTTTATACGTTAGCTACATTTTGTATATCTGAAGATAACTTCTTCGTATACAGGGTGTTCCTAAACATCGTGTACCATCCGAAAGGGGGTGATTTCTTGGCTTATTTTATGACTAATAGTTCATATACCTAAACATAGGTCCGCAATCGCTTCGTTGCCGATTTTACAGGGTGTTGAAATTTCAAGATTTTTTTGTTTTTTCTTGGCTCTTCTTAGCTTTTTTGCACTTATTGAGATATTTAGCTCAGATTTTGAATCTAGATTGCGTTATAGGGCACACATTATTGGGTATATCAGATAGTTGTTGAATTATACAGGGTGATATTTTTTCAGGGGTCATGTACCCTTTTTTCCCTCCGAACTTTTTTGCTGTGCGCCGCTGGTAGATTCTAAAATACAAAATTAATTGTCTGTTTTGTTTAGAACCTTTTTTTATTTTTAAACTTTTTTCGTTTCTGCGACCGTTATCGAGGAAAAAAATAAAAATGAATTTCTCTACAAATATGATTACTTTACAAAACGAAAACCCTAAAGAATAATTATTAAATTACATTATAAATTACATTAGATTCTAAAATAGATTCTAGAATACAAAATTAATTGTCTGTTTTGTTTAGAACCTTTTTTTATTTTTAAACTTTTTTCGTTTCTGCGACCGTTATGGAGGAAAAAATTAAAAATGATTTTCTCTACAAATATGATTACTTTACAAAACGAAAACCCTAAAGAATAATTATTAAATTACATTAGGTTTGTTCCTACAAAAAGTCACTGATTTGTTACCAATAAGTTTCTGACTCTTCTATTTCGCATGCGCGGTTTATGATTGAATGGTGTAATCAAATTTCAGATTTCTTGATGGAACAGTCTTTACATTTATTACATATTCACCAAGTATCAAACAAAAACAACAAACAACATAACCTAATAATCAACCTATATTCAGAAATACAAATTAAACCCGAATTAAAAATGCGCTTGCGCCGGATTCTAAATCTCTGTACTATCAGCAAATTTTTCTGACTATCACAAAACCAGTCCCTTGAACTGTTGGAACAATAAATTGTTAACCAAGTCAGAATCAGAGATGTCTATGGAGTCTGTTGGAACGCCTAAATTATTACTGCGCAGACTCCTGACGACCACCGACTATTTCTGACTGTTGTAGGAACAAACCTAATATTATATTATAAACTGCAGAAGCTCTAAAAAAGAAACATAAAAAATCTTGAAACTTCAACACCCTGTAGATCGGTAACGAAGCGTTTGCGGACTCATGTTTATATGAACTTTTAGTCATAAAATAAGCCAAGCAATCACCCCATTTCGGATGTACACGATGTTTATCAACACCCTGTATATTTCCCCATATCAGCGTAAACGTGATTGTTGATCGATGGTATTTTGCCCGGGCGATAGATCGAAAACAATGCCCTCTCGAAGGCGATATGCAGGCAGGTCGACGACGGGCGATATAATCAGACCTCCGTCGGTGTCCCCACACCCCCGTATCGCGAACTGGTGGAGCGTGTAAATGTTTCTAACGACCAATAGTGCTATAGTCGCGTCTTGTCGCAACCAATCCGGTCAACGGCCCGCCGTGATAACGACCTGTTACCTGCCTCTTGGAATTCACGCCCATGGAAATCGACCTTTCGTCGAGAACGCAAATTTCGCCGGGGATTTGCTGTATTTTCATCTCGGGAAATTGATTGGAGATTCGCGTACGAATTTTACGCTTTTAGGTATCTTTAGAAATTTTTGTATCATTTTATATAACAAATTTTTGTATCTACTATAGTTAGAAAGGCCAGTTATAATAAACGTATAGTAAAGTGGAAATTAAATCTCCTAATGTTCATTTTATTTTAGATTGCTTATAGTTAATTAACTGCAAATTTAATAACAACCAAATTATCTAGGTATATAGAGTGTGTGTCACGACGAGGGCCCATTAGAAGTATCTGGAAAAGTAGTTGTAATTAAAATTTGATAATTTCTGTACAAGTATTAGTCGATGCGCTCTATTCAATGAAAATATTTTCAACTTCTCTTTACTTCCGGTTATACCGGAAGTGGACAGCAACTTTGTTATTTTAAATAGGATACCCCATATAGTAATATATTTTCGAAATGTACGCAAAATTTTAGTGCTTTTGTCTAAAAAACTTTTTTCAAAAATGCATACTTTTTGAGTTATAATTTTTTTTGAAAAATTTGACCGATGCAGACCCTTATAAATAATTTTTTTACGGGGATCCCTTTAAAGATATGGATACGGTTTCTGTAAGGTGGCCACTAGCAAGGTCAAAGGTATTTGAATATGTGTTAAAAAACTTTTTATTTTATACAGGGTGTATACAAAACATGTGAAAAGTTGAACTTCAAAAATACCAAATTATTTCATTTTTTTAAATGGAACCACTCATTTTTTTCTATTTTATTGAAATCAGTGGTAAAAAATTAGGGAAGTTCATGTTTACTTCCCTATACCTAAACCTAATAGTTTTAAAGATATTGAATATTTTACATAAATCTTACTTTTCTGTCTTATTCTTAAATAACTCTGTTTTACAAGTTGGCCATGTAAATTGTTTGTAATTAATTGATTATTAATTTTGGTACTTGTGAGATATTACATGGCCAACTTGTAAAAACGGATTATTTAAGAATAAGGCAGAAAAGTAAGATTTAAGTAAAATTTTTAATATGCGATGCGTCTAAAAACTGGATCAGTCATCTAAAAGCTTCTATTATAAATTGTAAATAACAATAATCGATTTGTTAATAGAACGTTTATATGTATGTGAAAGAGCGTGCGTCGGGAGTATACATGTATCACACAAGAAAGAAATTCGAAACGGGCGAAATGAATTTTATTGTAATAGGAAGCGGGGTATAGATAATGCTATTAGCATTCATTCGGTTTATGGCCCATGCATAAAAGTTTCCGCAGTCGGGGAAACGTTCGTAATGCCCATAATGCGCCTGCAGTTTCCCAATTCCAACATTAGCCGCTCGCTGGAAACGATTCATCGGTTTTATTATTTATTCACGAGCTTTTCCGATGCCAAATTCCGTCCCCGACGTATAACCGGGGCCCCCCCTTTTGCCGCCCCCCCCTGGCCGGCGGATGTGCGCTTTTGTGTTCGAAACGAATGAACACTTTGTAGTTCAAAGCGATGTTTTACATAAAAATTATATAGTTAATCCCGTATACACTACATGAATTTAAATGCGTTAAATAAAATTGCCAACAAATTGATTGTAGCAAAAATGTTATTGTTCTCTGTAATATACAGGGTGTTCCTAAACATCGTGTACATCCGAAATGGGGTGATTCCTTGGCTTATTTTATGACTAAAAGTTCATATAAACATAGGTCCGCAAACGCTTCGTTACCGATCTACAGGGTGTTGAAGTTTCAAGATTTTTTTTGTTTCTTTTTTAGAGCTCCTGCAGTTTATGAGATATTCTGCTCAAATTATGTATAGAATATAGGGTATAGAGTATAATTTGAGTAAGAGGGGGTCACTTTCAACATTTATTATTATGTAATTTAATAATAATTATTTAGGGTTTTTGTTTTGTAAAATAAATCGTTTGTATACAGAAAATCATTTTTAATTTTTTTCTCGATAACGGTCACAGAAACGAAAAAAATTAAAAAATAAAAGAGTTTCTAAACAAAACAGACAATTAATTTTGTATTTTAGAATCTACCAGCGGCGCTAAGCAAAAAAGTTCGGGGGAAAAAAGGGTACATGACCCCTGAAAAAATATCACCCTGTAGAATTCAACCACCATCTTACATACCCATTAATGTGTGCTCTATAAAGGAATCTAGATTCAAAATTTGGGCTAAATATCTCAAAAAGTACAGGAGTTACTAAGAAAAAACAAAAAAAATCTTGAAATTTCAACACCCGGTAGGTAGACCTATGTTTATATGAACTTTTAATTATAAAATAAGCCAAGGAATCACTCCCTTTCGGATCTACACGATGTTTAGGAACACCCTGTATAATAGGCATCAGAAAGAATGAGTTTTGAAGTAAATTCATGAAATAATTATTATATTAAGTAAGGGAGAAACAAAGATATAAATATATTTCGAATTAAAACCTCCTAATAGGTTGCACCCCCTAAATCTTGCAAATATTACTTATTTCTGGGAGAAATGTATAAATCACCCTCTTAGAGGTGCGAAATTCGGGCAGCGCACGGTAGAGGAGTGAATTATGAATATATAAAGTGTGTGTATCACGGAAGCGCTCTCAGAATTAAAGCTAAATATTTATGGGGTGCTGCAAATCGGCTGCTTTTATATTACTTATACAGTAAAAGTGAGCTATAAAAGCTCTCTAAAGCTCTTCCGGAAGCCGAGTTTTCGGTGTACTTTACACTGCTCGCTTCTCTGTAATAGAAGATAATGTTTATAAATATGCATGTGTAAATGTAAGGCTTTAAGTAGACCCAGAACGCAGTGACTTGAATACGTAAAAACTCTTCGAGATCATTGACGTATCTATAAGGAACTTGTATTAATTTTGTCCTAAAAATAATGTATCAAATGAATGCATGCCCAATAATATACCATCAAAAAAGTTTTGTATAGTATAATTTAGAGTATTTGTTGCAAAGTATCATAAAAATTAGTGTTTATTAGTAAACTCTTATGTTGTAAACTAGCAAAAACCTGTAAAGTTTTATTTGATTTTTTGTTGTAAAACTTTAACTTAACAATTAAAAGCTCTTTATTAAAAAAAGTTATTGAACCCTAATTTATGTAGAAAATAACATTGTTCTGCGCCACTGTAAATGTATCTCGTACTTTCGTTCCCCTGTTGAGCCTCTATTTTTTTTTCTCTTTCCGAAACGAGGTAGGAAAGGAGACGACGTGACAATCCTTGAAAGAAGTTAAGTAATTTCTCTTTGCTTTTCGCAAACTCGCCTCTTTTTGAGCCGCTCGATTATTACAAAACCGCGTTTTTGTATATATAAAATGTATAACAATAATTAGAGAATATCTAAGTAGAAAGCTATTTGAATATTCAACTTTCAATAAAACTTTTAATTGTTCGAGCATTTTTTAATAATCGACAAACACTTGACACGATTTATCAAGAATTTTGGTAACTCACAATAGATATAGCATTAGCAGATAAATCATCCGATTTAACTTTATCCTTCCCATCTCTAAAGTATCCGTAATAAACGTTTTTAAACGTATCGAAATCTTTGAAAGACGATATGATTTCATAGACATCGAATTCCACGTCGTTTTTCCTCGCGTGCAAATCCTCGTAGAATTTATTCATGTCGAAATTAGCCAAACGCTCCTTGATCTCGTCTTCGACGTATCCTCTGACGGTTTCGCTGTATTTCACGTGAATTTCCTTCTCGTTTTCCGGCGTGACTCGAACCCGATCGAAAAAGTCGTCGACGAAGCGCTTGAAGGCCTCGTTGACCATCAATTCCTCGATGTGACCGATAATTACGGCGAATTTTCTGTCGTTCGCGTCCGTCGATTCGTCGAAATCGTTTATATCTTCGCTGTGCAATAAATCACTCATGTTTTTTTTTGCAATTTTGATTCGAAACTGAGCGTTTGTCACAATTCAATTTGTCAACTGTGAATTATCGTATAGGGGTGATTTGATTGTAACTAATGTCTTGTTTTTTATTCTATTATATCAAGTTTTTATTTCGGTTTGAATTGTAATAAAAACCGTAAAGTCTCTTTGCGAATCTGGATTTTTTTATCTACTTTATATTTCGACAATCCAATTATCCCCTAAAACTCCACAGTGGGTTTTTTTTTGTGCATCTCAAAGGCCATATGGTGGGCGCTTCCAGCCAGCTTTTTGCGCTCAGATTCGTCGGTTGCATAATCGCATGCTAATTTAAAATTGATAGAAATCAGTGAATTTTATCAACAGATATATATTTAAATGCACCCCTTAATGGATACAAAATGTCAACATTATGTCGAAGTGTAAAATTACAAAAAGGGCAGGGCGCTTGAGTGGATGGATCTTTGGTATGCTGGCATATGTGTGTAGTGAATTTAAATGCCACTTTTCTATTAAATTATCATTGGGACTGATTGTAGTTTCAATTACAGAGATATTATTTGAATTCGTATAAGGGGTTGTAACGAATAATCAATTGAATATAACACACTAGAAAAATTTGATCAATGTTACCAGAAACTCCTTATAAAGGGTGTTTCAATAAGACCGCAAGATTTGAATTGCCTGTCATGTTTGACTGTCATTATGACACGTGATTATAACATGACAGATCGAAAGTTGACAGTTGGGAGTTAGTAAATATGGATCATTGAATCTGGATATGGATCTGGATATGGAACATAATCGCGCCCTAATTGTCAGGGCGCGAAAGCAGTGGGCCATTTACAAGATATTTTGTTTTATATATCGTTTGCTCCATTTCCGATTGCAACATGGTCATTTCTATGAGTGGAACAAAGAAAGATTAATAAAATAACAGTTGTCAGAGTGAAAAGTTGCAATGACATAAATGTCATTCTTTCCTTTTTCTTTGTAAGTGTCTAATGGAAGAATGGAAGTTGTCTTTATCGCACCCATGGCCTATATAACCTATGTATAATTCCCAAATGTACACATGATAAATTAATAAATATTTCCATATTTTGCTACAGATAACAATGTTTTATTGAACCTTAAAATCTAGTGCGCTCTTATTGAAACACCCTTTATTAACCACATAAATAAGTATACCGTAAAAAATGGTTTATACCTCATTAAATCGAATAAAAGTAATGTATTTACTAAAATATTTTCCAGTAGAATTTTCTTGAATGCTTCAACTTTATTCTCTCTCATAGCATCATGTTATACAATGTTGAGTCAATAAAATCCCGCCGGCAGTGACAGGATAGTAAAATATCTTTATTTCGACTTTATGTAGTGAACGCGGATCGCGGTGACAGAGAGCCAGAAAGAGAAGGGCGAATCCGAAACGATCGCCCCATTTAAGTAACTCTATTAGCATTCGATTGCGCCCCATTACTACACCAATGATCCACTTTTATTAGGTTTTTAGTCGAAAGGGATGTCTTCTTTGTTCGCTTCTAATTCTGATAAACATAATAAAGCAATTACTATTCATGTTTGTTCTCGTAAAATTTATTGGACTCACTGCCGACCGATTTGTTTTGCTGTACCGGGTATAATGCGACATGTCGCCTGACGCGGTTTCCGCGACTTTCTTCCCGTTGAAAAATTTAAATAAATTCATCGAAACGAATTGGCAAAAACTAAAATCGATGTTACGATAGTATACAGTCGATTTTAATGCTGTTATGAGGTGCTGATTTGCATCAAGTTTATTAGCTACTTATTTCTAAATACATTTATACGAAAATTAAAGAGTTCCTACCTATATTGTAGAATTAATTATTATGCGAGTGGTGTTATCGATGGCGAGGGATCTTGTCGTTTTAGGGCCAATAACGCATTATCTCACTTTGGTGTCGCATAAAAGCGGGGATTGAATGGATGTGTTTGGAAAAATCCTTCCGTTCGCGGTCTTTTTAAGCCGCTTATATATTTTTTATACCGAATTAGTTTCCTGCACGGCAAGTTCGTTGATTTTGGTAACGCAATACCAAGTCTCCAACAGCTACAAACTCACTACTCTCACTATATTTTCTTAAATTATTTATTAATTGCTTGTACTTTATTGTGTAATTAATTCTTATACGTGTTACGTTTTTTCTTTTTGATCCTAAAGTATTTTTTAAAGGATCTAAAAGAGCGCTACCTTAGATTATAGAGTCCACAGCGATTGGGTTGTCCTCACATTAGGCCGATAAAGCTATAGGGATATAAGAGGATAGAAGAGGATTTTATGAAGTGATGTGTGTGTGAAGAGCGCGGCATAAGGCGTAGATTTTTATCTTGAGATCTAAACGCTGTTATTACAGTCATTCTATTCTCGTATTTCACGGGCCATTTGTTATTTATAACTATATTTTTACATTGGTAGCGAATTGACAAACATTTGATGAACACAGTAAGAATTTTTACTACAAAAAAGACGATATTAGTAATGTCACTTCGAGTTTGAGATACATAATTGAAAATTATCCTGCAAAGTTGTAATATAATGATTGCTTGCGATAATTATATTTTTAAATACTATACGTTTTATGATTTGTAAAACATATCGCTTGTCAATCAATCTATAATAATACTGTACCGAAGATGGAGATCTCAGGACGATTTACGGCATTCTTCGAATTTAATTCCTGTGGCAGCAAAACTGCTGGGAACCAATTTGGCGTGGTCGGTTCAAGGTTTTGTCGAGTGTTCGTAATTAATCCTGCAAATGATACTATACGATTATAAAAGAAACTCTTAGCAGATTACGTTGTTCGATTTAATATTTTGAATCGACGTGCGGAATGCAGTCAAAATAATTAATACCTTTTACATGTTATCGAATTTTTTGGTGAAATTTTAATTGCGTCGCTTTATTGAGCTTTGAGCTAAAAAGATAATACCGTTAAGAATAAAAATATAAATCATAACACCCTGTTAGCTGCACAGTAGGTACCTAATATAGTTTTAGATTATACAAATTATTTATATCGTTATTTTTTCTTTTTTAATAAATTTTTGTGTGTAATAAAATAATATTAATGAAATGAAACTTTAAATCCCATAATAATTACCAACGTCATTATACAGTTTCAGCTTCTTTCTTCATTTTTGATCCAGTCCTCATTAATTTGTATCTATCATTTATTAATCGAGTGCCATTTCATCGGAGCGCATTAATTAGATTTATACAGAGTGTTTTAAACAGTGATTAGGCAAGAAGTGCAATTAAAGCTTCCTTTGAGCTTCCACTTTATCATACCATAAAAAGCTTTCGGGTTATGGTCGTAAAAAACGCACCACATTGAATTCGAATGAATCAATATTAAGACCGGTTTAACTAACATGCGGCGCGATTATTATTGACATTCGTCTCTAAATTGGCAGATTTACTAATTAGGCAGATAAACGAGCCGGAGTCGAATACTAACGAGGTCCTTTTAAAAAACTTCGCCAGATAATGAGACTTTTGTTTTCATTTTTTTGTGAAATCGTTTTATATGATAATTATGATATTTCTTCATTAAAAGTATTGGATAATATTATAAGAGAAAATTAAATGTATTAAAAGTGGAAAAAAAATGTTTTCTGTCTATGTAAGTTAGACTGCATGTAGGTAATTAGCGAGTTATTTTTTACCTATAATGAGGATTAAATAAACGCGTTTCTTGGAAAGTCATATGGAAAAAGTACATGTTTGAAAACATGTTTGTCTTGTATACGTGTAATATTATTTGACACTTATTTATTTGATGATGAAAAAAAAAGGAAGAAAGAACTCTCGCAGCATTCGTGACAAATTTTTTATCTTCCTGTCTACTAGAAAATACGATCCCTCAAGTATACACAACGCAGAACGTTCGACCCCTCTCAATCATTCCTTTCTCCACGCCTAATTACCATAACAACCCCTAAGCTAATACATATATATGTTTAAACTAATATTTTAGGGTGGAACGACCACATGCGCACACCCCTGCAATAAACAGTCGTTCAGTTTGTTATTTGCCGTTGAATTCGATTTAAAGGACCTTTCGTCGAGTGCGTGTTGATGTCGCATTATTTCGGTCGAATTATTCCGTAATGTTTATAAGTACTTATCGATTCATTATTATTATAAATCCACTAAAATTTAAACAACCAAAAATAACATAACGTAAGGTATACTGGGGCAAATCGGTTGTAAAATTTGAATAGTTCAAATTAAATCCTAAAATGTGGCTTTGTTTTTTCTCTTGTTAGAAATGCTGATACTACATTAAATTTACAACCTCCTAAACTACAGAATCGAGGTATTAAAAAGTTTTTTTTGAAAAAGGAAGAAAACGATTTTACATATTTTTTAAAATGTTAACAATACCCCGTACCATGGGGTAAATGTATAACAAACGGTTCTAAAGTGCAATACAATTATATAGAAAAATATATAGGGGAATTGTAAAAAAATATTTGGTTCCTCTAAAATTTGATATGCTGATGTTTATTTATTTATTTCAAAAAATAACAGAGCTACAAAATAATAAAGAAAAAATAAGAAACAAACCCTCTGTCTAATGCACAAAAGAATTATAAAAATAATAAAAAACATTAACATAATAGGTAAAAATCTTACATTTACCCCATTTTTACATTTGCCCCAGTCTATAAGTAGATAGATATTTTTTACCAACAGGTAATTTCAGTTTTTAATCGAATCGCTTGGGTAATTGTCGTTTTCAATCCGTCGAAGAAGATTGTCATTCCTACGTAATCTCTTCCAGAGATTAAATCCGATTTGTCAGGTATCCAGAAATTAATCTTTAATATCACGACCGATTACTGTAAACACACGCAAACGTACTTATCATTAACGTTACTTGAATATTAGCGAACATACTGCACCAGTGTCGGCGAAATATAATTTAATAAAATTCATTAATCTGTTTCTTGAGAAATCTGCGAAAATTAATTGTCTATAACAATAAACTCCATGGAGTTTATCATCATATAAGCATCTCCATATGTTGCATAATCATTAAAAATATCGTGAATAAATTTATGTATAACTATATCATTAAAGAATATTAAATTATAGAAGTTTAATCAGAACTATTTTATTAAATAAATTTATTTAACTTTATACGGAGTTCTTTAGAACGACACTGAAATATCCAATTCCGAGTATGCAATACAACCAGCAACGAAAAAACGCAATACAGAAGTTAAACAGTGGCATTATCGAGCCGAAGATACGTATGAGAAAATAATTCCCAAGATCTTACAATTCACGAAACCAGTAATAACTTATTTTCAGCAAAAAGACGTTCAAAAGATATTGAATTGACATCATTAGCCTGGACAATTCGACGAGAGATTTCATACTCCACCGATATATATTATGAAACCGGGCTATATGTTTTTGCGGTACCACGTATCGATAATTGAAATGGTTCTCGGGCTACCGTATTTTTTCGAAATGTGTTTCCGAAGCCGGAATTCGACGGACGCGAATCGATACGCGCGTAGCGATATAATTAGGAAACGAGATTTTTTATCAATCGTAAAATATTTTTGATGCAATTCACGGCAAAAAGTGGAACGAAGTCGAACATACGGGCCGTAACAAGCTGCAATAATCGTCGCGTTTATTTAATAAGCTAAAACAGAAGGTGATGATACGATAGCATATGACATGACGTTGTTATTTTTGCAGGATTATACAGGGTGTTTCTTAATATCGTGTAAATCTGAAAGGGGGTGATTCCTTGGCTTATTTTCTGAGTATAAAAGTTCATGTAAACATAGGTCTGCAAACGCTTCGTTTTCGATCTACAAGGTGTTGAAATAGAAATAGAGCTTCTGCAGTTTTTGAGATATTTAACTCAAATTAGGTATAGGATATATTAGTGGGCTTGCACACCAAAGTAGCATGCGACGTGCGACTTGCTGCCAGGAAGCAAGTAGCATGCTACTTGTTTTAAAACCGATACAAATAAATGAACGCTTTCACACTGGAGTGGCGTCGCAAGAATGCGACGTGGCATCATGCGACGTGCGACTCAAAAATAAAACAAGTCGTATAATTTGCTACTTAGCTACGTGTTTTTAACCCGCGCAGACGTTTTTTCACTTGTTGTGGCTGGATTAATTTTTGAGTCTTTTCGTGATGTCTAGCAAAAAAGGTGTAAAAACATTGCCGGATGATGAACAATTTAATATAGGCTTTGTTCAGACTGTCGAGAGGTTCCCGTCCCTTTATGATCACACTTTAAAAGCGTACAGCAACAGAAGTGAACAAGATAAGGCTTGGAACCAAGTTGCTGGGACATATTAGCGCAATATTGTCTTCTTCCGACGACATCTTGATGATAACTATTTTATTATTTGCCAACGGAGGTCTGATGTAAACAAGTCGCACTGTGCGACTTTGGTATGAAAGTAAATCGTGAAGTCGCTAGTTGCGACGTGCTACTTGCTTTCTGGCAGCAAGTCGCACGTCGCATGCTACTTTGGTGTGCAAGCCCACTTAGGGTAAAGAGTGTAATTTGAGTAGGAGGGGGTCACTTTCAACATTTATTATAACGTAATTAGAAATTAGAAATTAGAAAATTTTTATTAGGTACCAAAATACACATTACAAATAATATATTTTGTATTGCCACAGAAGAAAATTCTTGTATGTGGCTTATTAAATATGTAGTTATTATTTAGGGTTTTTGTTTTGCAAAATAAATCATTTGTACAGAAAATCATTTTTAATTTTTTTCTCGATAACCGTCACAGAAACGAAAAACTTTAAAATTAAAAAAAGTTTCTAAACAAAACAGACAATTAATTTTGTATTTTAGAATCTACCAGCGGCACACAGCAAAAAAGTTCGGAGTGAAAGAAGGGTACATGACCCCTGAAAATATATCACCCTGTAGAATTCAACAACCATTTGATATACCCAATAATGTGCGCCCTATAAAGCAATCTAGATTTAAAATTTGAGCTAAATATCTCAAAAACTGTAGGAGCAACAAAGAAAAAACAAAAAGAAATGAAATTTCAACACCCTGATGTAGATCCGGTAACGAAGCGTTTGCGGACCCACGTTTATATGAACTTTTAGTCATAAAATAATCCAAGGAATGAAGTTTCGGATGTACATGATGTTTAAGAACACCCTGTAGAGTGTTTTTCATAATAATAAACTAGGTAGGTACATTTATTTACAACAATAAATTCAGAAGTTATTCATAAATGTACGAAGAGTGTGATTGTTTAGTTTACATTATTTATTATACTGCTTCACAAAAGTTAAGGAAGTTCACAAATATTGAGATTAGTTTAAAAGTTGCAGGTTTTTTGATCGCCAAATTTAGTGTGAATTGTAGAGGTAGGGGCAAAAAATCCACTCAGATATGAGAGAAAGCATTTAATTTCGCATAATATTTGAAAATTTGGTGATCAAAAAGTCTGTAACTTTTAAAATAATCGCAAAATTTGCGAACTTCCTTAACTTTTGTGGAGCAGTTAATTTGAGGATTGTGCAGATTATAAGGTCTTCAGTAATTCATGTCGAACTATACCCGAGTAAGTATAAAATTTATTAAATGCTAATATAAAGTATCTTATTTTGGATACATAGGTAATACATATTAAATATGGCATATGCGCTACTAGTAAAAATTTGTTACCTGTGAGTGGTGCGCAAATTTCGATATTTTTTTTTTTAAATTAAACCTCATCTTTTTCACTCCGTACGGCGCGTAATGAAGCCGATCCTCATGCATAATACATGGGATTGATTACGGTTTTTTTTTTCTGCATACGTCCTCCATCCTCTCTTCCTACGCATTCATCACGTATTTTATTGCTTCGATTGCACAATCGGAAAAAAAACGAGCAAAAAAGAGAAGTTTTCTCATTTATAACATAAAGATGGGACGCTTCGTTGCTTCCAATTCGGTCGCATTCTCTCGCTGGCTGCGTTTCATTCCGTTCCAATTTCATATTTTTATAGAAGCGGTAATCACATCAAATGATTGGCCGGCTCCCCATAGAGTTTGGCGCCTCTGATTGTAATGCAATTCGGGAACTAATGCGACACATCGTTGGCGAAACAGCGGCGCGCTTTGAATTTTTCCTCAACAATTCGCGTGGAAATTTTACGCCAGTCAAGCAATAATTATTCCACGGTTATAGTTTAGTGATGCAAATTTTTTTAATAGTCTTGGTATATACGTGAGTTCTGGATTTATTTGGAGCTTTGGAGCTATATAAGAAACCAATAATAAAATCGATTTTTATGGTGAGCCTTCAATTTTCCGGTTAAATGTAGATATTTGTTAGCCAGCAGTCACGCTTCTTTCGGCTCCTCAATGACAACACAAAATCCTGGCAATTCCATGGCGCATTAGCGACTCGACCGCAAAATAAATATAAGAATATTCCTAATACTGTTGTTTGCATTTTGTTTATAAATAACAAAAATAAACTGCTCCACAAAAGTTAAGGAAGTTCGCAAATTTGGCGATTATTTTAAAAGTTACCTCTTCTAATGATGGGCATTACGAAAAAAATTAATCAACTTATTATCCAATGATGTTTACAGCGGAGTATCCGAACTCTGCCACAAAATGCAGGTAGTCATTATAGGTTGTTCGAACTCTGCCAGGTTTTAAAATTTTAGGGATTAAGTACTAAACCCGTAGGGGTCTAATTGTTTAATCCGATTTAACAACTTCATAATATATTTTCAACGTATATTTGCCACAAAAAATACATGTACGTTTTAATAAAATATATACGTTTAAATATACAGATAAAAATAAAATAAAATTACATCTGAGGAAGATTTTTACATGTCACCGTTTTCACAAATATAAAGCGAGAAATAGTATTTTTCTTATATTTTTCCGTATGATTGAATAAAATTAATTTTTGTATCAATATGTTTTTTGTTTTTTTCCGATTTTGGTTCGCCGAACGAATTTTCGCGTATATATCCGTTTGAAAATCCAAAAACACACTAATAAATTAGACAATATTTGGGTATGCTTTATAAAAAGAGTTATTAAAATGGGAATGAAAACTCTCACAAGAATTAGTTGTCCTCTTAAAAAAGTATGCATTGTTTGCCCAAATATGTGGTGGAAATATCGAATTTAGTTTTTTATACGTTTTATTGACCTAATTGCGAAATTATATAACTCTCTCATCGTTTGGAAACAAAAAATGTAGTTCGTTATTAAAAAATTTAACAACTTCCTCAGGTCTAAGATACGTCATTCCAAAATGTACTTTTAAGTAGTCGCCAATTACACAATCTTTCTGTATGTACTCTTGTACCCAATGAAACTACAGAATCTATTGAAACCAAGCTTAACAGAGATGAAATTTACAACCAAAAATAATTTGATCTCTACCAAAACAGTCATATACATAAAGCGTTATGAATCCTTAGTTCTAAATCTACTACGACTTCTTTGGGATGAAATTTTAAGTTTTATTTAGGTAATATTATAATAAACCCTAATGACCCTAATAGGATTAAACTTAATGGTCGTGGCAGAGTTCGAACCATTCAGTAATCCCCAAATTGATACAATTCAGGTAACATTTTATTTTGTGGCAGAGTTCGGATATGCCCGTTTACAGAATGAACAGAAAATATATAAAAAATACATGTATAAAATAAAAAGTAAAGAAAAAGTAATTTAAATTCGTTTTTTAAGTTGAAGAGGTGGCAAAATGAGCAGGTTGGAGGTAGGTATAAAGTTTGGTTTCTATTATTAAGTTAGGAATATCTCAATGAAACTACTTTTATAGCAGATGAAACTATAACAAAAAGTTTATGCAATTCTTCAGTAGTCTATTTTCTATTTATTTAACTTTTTGATTAAATAAACTGCTCCCCAAAAGTTAAGGTTCGCCAATTTTGCGATTATTTTAAAAGTTACAGACTTTTTGATCGCCAAATTTTCAAATATGCGAAATTAAATGTTTTTTCTCATATCTAAGATGATTTTTTGTCCTTACCTCTACAATTCATATTAAATTTGGCAATCAAAAAACCTGCAACTTTTAAATTAATCTCAATATATGTGAACTTCCTTAACTTTTGTGGAGCAGTATATTCGAAATTTTTACATATTTATTTAACCTACAACAAATTTCATCGAATCGAACACCTGTAAAAACGCCTATAGCAATCTACGGTAATCTAATCCATCGTCTAACAGCGCATACCGGTAAAATTTTAATAAACACCGACTACTGATATTGCCGTATTCTCCATCAAACGACAAGATATGCTCCTGTTATGGGACGTAATTTGTTAGTAATTCCCATATCATATCATTTGGTTGCTCAATCAAACACGGGATATCCGATCCCTTGTTTATTCGAGAATAATATTTTTCGACGCACCGGTATCGGATTGCGATTTTGTAATCGTGTAACTGGCCGGAGATGTGGTCACGCTGCATGAAACTTCACACATCATTTTTGAGCTCGTTATGAAATGTTTGAGCTTCTATTGAGAAGAGAAAATTAGAGGCGTGATGATATATTTGAAGAATGTGCCAAATGGAACAGAACAAAGTGAAAGAAATTCAGATTTAGATGAACTACTGAATTTAAGAAACAACTAACACTAATAGTTAATACCGTAATACTTAAATTTCAAAATATCTGTGGAATTGGAAAAATAAGTATAATGTTGCATATATTTAAAAAAGTTAGTGCTATTTAAAAATTTAATAAATTCTAGTTCAAATCGATGATTTTTTAGTAAATATTTTGTCGGACATTTAATCCGCATATAGTATCACTAATGAGTTAATGAGCAATTAAAAAAAATAATGTATAAGGCATTTTCGATACTTGGTCATTTTGAAACTGTAACGTGTGAAATTGAATTAAGAACACATATCGCATTTCAGACAAGCTGGACCTCCAAAGTCGATACAAGTATAGATGATGTCGGGTCAAAGACTCATTTTGTCGATGTCATTATTTTCTACTCAAATTTAACTCCTTCAGCGAGTGTAGTTTATTGAACTTTATTCTTAACTTATAACCAATGTTGTTAAGTAGTTAACTACAAGTAGTTAAAAATGTAGTTCAACTACTTTTAATGTATTTAAATAACCAACTATTTTTGTCCGGAAACTCTATTAGGTACTTGAATTGTTATTTACGATCAAAATTTATATAAATTCCTTTGCCCTTATTGAAAACGAACTTATTTTAAATTAGAGGTAACTACTCCAATTCGTGGAATTTTGATTACAAATTTAGTTTTAAATACTTTTAACTGCAATTCCGATATATTTAAATACATAGTTATATACTTTAGAATAAAATGTATTTAACTACGTATTTAAATACATTTTTTACAAGTATAGTTTCAATTTAAGTTAACTATCATTATACAAAGTAGTTTTAACAACACTGCTTGTAACTTTGTTTCAAACATTATCTAGGTTTAAATGCTTATTAGCCTAGAAGCAGTGATGTTAAAATTACTTTATAATATGTAATTAATTACAATTACAATTACTTTTGGCAAATTGTAATTAATTGCAATTACAATTACAAAATTTGCGAATGTAATTACAATTACAATTAAAATTACAATCACAATTGCTTTGCTTTGGTGTCAGTTTTAAATAATTATTTAGGGATTTGCAATCGGAATTAAAGTTTCCACGTATTGAAAATATTACTAATAAGTACTTTTGTGTCCAATGTAATTGAAATGTAATTGTAAAATGTAATTGTAATTGTAACCAAAGGAGTAATTGAATTACAAATGAATTACAATTGAGGATCTTGTAATTAATTACCGCCTCAATTACAATAAAAGTAATTCAATTACTTTTTCAATTACTTTTAATTAATTACTTAACAACACTGCCTAGAAGAATTAGGCACAGTTTGGAGTATATGCAAATCGTTTGTGTTTACAACGAAATGTATTCCTCGAAAAATTTCTAAATATGAATATTCCTCTGGGATGTGCAGCCCATTTTCTGCCCTTTTCGTACCGTTTCTACCTAGTTAACGTATTTTTCTAACAGTTTCCAATTGTGCGTGTAGTTTCCAAAAGCTATTAAACGCTTGAATCGACGACTTTTTACCTGGATGCGAGTTGATAAATGATTTGCACGGTGACCAGTGGCGACCCCCCCAAGCACCCTATCATTAGCGGTACTTTGAAAGGTACGAGGTTAAAGCAGAAACGCCGCCCGTAAACGGAATTACCGCTCGGGTTCCATATACGAAATTAGTTTCTCGAAAGAACGGTTCCTCTTCGAACCCGCGCTTTGTTTATTCATATCCAGTAAATTAACTCGATTTTAATTATTACTATTTTCGACAATTAAAAATTGAAAGTCAATTCTTATTGATGGGTGCATTATTTAGTGTAATTTAAGCGAAAAATTTATATAATTCCTGCGATTTTTTATGATAATTGCAGCCAGGTAACCTTTTTCATGTTACCGGTCGACTAAAAAACGTGGAATAAATTTCAAGAGTTTAATTGGCTCATTAAAAGAGCGGTATATCTCTGGTGATCGCATTCGCATTTATTATGACACACTGTTCGATACGTCGGTATATATCGAATAATCCGGCCGATCATGTCTGATTTGCACCATTTACGGCCGGACTGTGACTGACTGTCCACCGATAATGAGTAGGATTTCGCTCGGTTAACGGGTAATACCGGTCGATCAGGTGGCTTTAAATCGTGTGAAATTTTTGTTTTTCTCACAGATTTGTACGTTTAAGCGTCTTCGATGCTGGCTTAATTGACTATTTTTGTTTTTACAATGGAATGTTGTTAACGTCGTTGACTTTTAGGTTGATATAAATTGACACGTTAAGTCGGAAATATGCGTAAAAAAGTTCTCCTCAAATGAGAAACGAATAGTAATTTAGTAATAAAAGATATCCTACCCATTTTCAGTTTTATTTTGAAAGTATAGTCAAATAACTTATTATTTTAGAATATAAAAATGTTTAAAGTTATTGATTTATCTTTTTAAATAACCTCATTCAACTTCCCTATATAGGCTGGTTATTTAATAATAGATTAGCAACACTGAATTGTATACGTAAGTAGTAAACCGGCATGTATTAACAAAATCCTTCCTAATGAAAATCCTTTGAACAACACGATAACGTGAAGTTAATACAATTAACGCTTTTAGAAAAATCCAAACGTGATTCATTGACCCTTTATTCCATATAAATCTATCCCTTGAGGTTTCTAATCCTCGATCAATATCATTCAAATTTAATACTAAATCAGTACTTTACACAGATATTCCTAATGTTAAAGCTTGAGATTTATATGAGCTATTCATTCAAATTGTTCTATTCTTTTGTCTTTTTACGACGGAACAAGAGCAATTTTCGATAAAATTTGTGTAAATTAAATGAAAAAATTTGTAATAAAATAAATGATAGATATCTGTATATAAAAAATTTTAGGAACAATAGTGTGTAAGACTGTGTATAAGATATACAGTAAGTCGTTCATTATAAATGAAACGCTCAAGCGTATGTGTGTTATCGGTAATTATTTAAATGAAGAAGCGCACAATTATGCTACCACTTTTATCTGCGCATAATTTAAGAAAGTAACGTTTATATAATTGCCCATACAACTATGATACAATGGAATTAATTGGGATTTTTATCGGCGCGATCTGAAATATTATATTAATTGTCGGCTTATCTCGGCTCGGCATCGCCTTTTTTTCACATATAATACATTATGGCACTTTTAAATGAAAATTAATTTTCATAATTGTTGCTTCCACACTCGCTGAACTCGATAATTGCTTTCGATTTAAAAAAAAAATTGAGGAAGCAGAAGGTTATGTCGAAGGAAAATTTATACAATGTTAAATGCACTAACTGGAGGAAATGGTTGGTTTGGAGTAAGTCTGCTTGAATAATTTCATTTAAATTAACCGCGTTTAATGTTTCATTATTTTTTGATCAATAGATGAATAAAATGTGATTAAACATTCGGTTAATTGCAGCGTTTTTTACGTTGCAATTTTGCTGAAATTTTCAATAAAACAGCGTCGGTGGCGAAAAATAATTGACCGGCAAAAGCGAAATTAGCGCAAGCGAAAATCCTTTTTTCAAATTACCTCGAAAATTACACGAGAGCGAATGGTAAAAATGTGTAGGCCGCGTGTCGACCGACGATTGTTCAATTAATAAAAGTCGAAAAGCCGGCGGCAGGTGAGTAAGTTTACGGCTCGTCGACCGCATTGTTACCATTGCACTCCACTTGTAATTATTAATTTGCATTGTCAAGAGTAATTATAAAGAAAAACTCGAACGTTGAAATAGACTGTACCTGCATGTTACGATTGTGTATTGCAAATGAGGAGAAAATCGATGTTCGAACTGTTCAATTTTGATTCCAGATTCATTACACAAAACGCGGAGTTTCGCAGACTTGCCTACGCAAAAATGCTATGACATAACGTTATTTTGACCCAACTTAATAATCGTTGGATTTTCTATTCCTCGATTTAATGAGCACGTTTTCTTCCGTTTGTGTTTGTAAAAGTAGCTATTACAGTTAACCAAATTAAACTTAATTTGGATAGATTTCCAATTAGCCTTGTGATTTTATTTGTATTAGACAAAACCGCAGACGTTTTTTTTCCAAACTAGCTCACCGTCTATCGCTTACAAAATGCATGAAATCCTTCTTAATGAGAAAATTAGGATTTTTTTTCTATTGTATACGCTCTATCACGCACGAACCAACTCCACCTAACACATGTCGTATAAACTGTTCTCTTTTGTCTGGTAGCGTGAACAAACAAAATTGTTCGGTAACTTCTTCGAGAGCTTTACATAAATTAAAAACCGACAAATTTTGTTAGATATACCTAAGTGTAGGACTTGTAAAAACTAAAGGTAATTTATATGGAAGTTGCGATTTTTATATGTTGATATTTAACCATTTATTAACAACAGAATAATTTGATAATAATTTTATCAGTTGTGATCAAATAACTAGAATTATAGTTAGGTAATTTTTCCAATAATCGGCAATATCAACATTTAGAAACTAATTCGTATTATCCGAATGTACCCCCATTGTTCTCGAAGCAGAACTAATGTATCACACCCTCGACACGTTAACACTTCATTAACCTCTAAATTCCCGAAAGGCGACCAACAGTTTCCTCTGCGTAATTTAATTTAAATTTCGGTCAATTTTTGGAAACCATTATTGATTAATGATGGTCGAGTTTCACACGGACCAATTACTTCATTGTGTAAAGTCGAGACAGATGTTCATTAGGTCCCTATAATGCTTTTCGAATTCGAACAACAGTTAGGTATTTATGACGCAATACCGTCACTATATTATAGATTATAAATATATTTATAATAGATTAATTTATTTATAATATAAAATCTTTATTTAGTTTATAAGTAAAGAAATAATAAAACTTCCTACATACATGGGTTTTTAAATTTGATAAATAATATACAGGGTGTTTCGTTGGTGATTCCTTGGCTTATTTTATGACTAAAAGTTCATATAAACGTGGATCCACAAACGCTTCGTTACCGATCTACAGGGTGTTGAAATTTCAAGATTTTTTTTGTTTCTTTTTTAGAGCTCCTGCAGTTTTTGAGATATTTAGGTCAAATTAGGTGTAGGATATAGGGTATAGAGTATAATTTGAGTTGGAGTGGGTCACTTTCAACATTTATTATAATGTAATTAAATAGTTATTATTTAGGGTTTTTGTTTTGTAAAATAATTCATTTGTACAGAAAATCATTTTTATTTTTTTCTCGATAACGGTCACAGAAACGAAAAAAGTTTAAAAATAAAAAAAATTTCTAAACAAAACAGATAATTAATTTTGTAATTTAGAATCTACCAGCGGCGCACAGCAAAAAAGTTCGAGGGGAAAAAAGGGTACATGACCCCTGAAAGAATATCACCCTGTAGAATTCAGCAACCATCTGACATACCCAATAATGTGCGCCCTATAAAGCAATCTAGATTTAAAAATTGAGCTAAATATCTCATAAAATGCAGAAGCTACAAAGAAAAAACCAAAACAAAATAAAATTTCAACACCCTGTAGATCGGTAACGAAGCGTTTGCGGATCTATGTTTATATGAACTTTTAGCCATAAAATAAGCCAAGGCATCACCCCCTTTCGGATGTACACGATGTTTAGGAACACTCTGAATAGTATTTTTGATGACTATTTTTATAAAAAAATCAATTTTGTTGAATTAACTTACAACAACGAGATTTGCTGAAGCTTAACATTCGAAATTAAATATTAATGCGTTTTTTTCTGTGTTATAACTGTACGGTATAAAATCAGCACGGTAAATGAATCAGAATCGAAAAGCTTGCACCGGAAATCCAAGTCACCGCCATCGGTAATAACAGAATTTACCCATAAGTTAGCGCGGTAATTCGATCGGGGATTATTTAATGAGCTAGTTAACGAACGACAAAAAACGGTCAGGAAACTTTTCAACGTCGACCGCAAAATATCGAACAGCCAAAAGGGCTTCAAACCACATCCTAAAGCTTGGCGTGTACCTATGACTGAAAGGAACACGAGATGTATACGGTCGTTACAAAGTTACTCGATATCCGTAAAATTTGATTAATTTTATGGCGATTAATTTAATAAAAAAATTTGTAGCTCTATAATGGCAAAAGAGGGAGAGTTTTTGCGTAACTTACGTAAAGATAACGTTACGCTATTTTGAGGTGTCAATGGAATAAGCTTAGGCTCTTTTATACAACGAAAGCATACCGTGACTTGCCTAATGAAATCTCCAACGAATTTATTGACAAAACACAATAAAAATCAATTTATTAAAATATGTCACCCCTTTTATGAAGGCACGCTAAGCTTTATTAATTATTTGCCAGGTTTTGGTAAATTACGGTGTATTAAGTGGGTGTATTATAAATTAAGGCGGGGGATATTAGAGCCCTCTATACACCACGGGGAATATAGCGAACGCTTTATGAACGGCGGTTCATTAATTAATGTCACCTTTCTCAGTTAATTACCTTCAAAGTGCATGGGCGGTACATTAACTTATTTTTCTACATCTATATGGGTGCAACAAAGACAATTTCCATTAGCCTCATATAAAGGAAAAAGAAAGTAATATTTTAGGATTGCAATTTTCTTATTCTATCCATTGTTATTTTAATAATCTTTCTTTGTTCAATTCATATAATTGATCATATTGCAAACGTATTTGCACTTTTCCGTATAAATTTATGTTGATTTTTTGGAGTTATTTCGTACTTATTCGTTCGATTTGCTTTAGTGTGTTTTTATAATAGTATGTTTTAATTTCAAATTTGGAATTCAAGTTAAAAAAGAAATTTTCCCCGGCACTGTTCGAAGTCGTTTATATCCCCACGGAATGGTTGTAATTAACTGAAATGTTTTCCGATCATTTTCAATAGTTGCCATCAAATCCTTGCAGGCGAAATTGATTAAATCATTCACCGCAGACACGAGAGGTTATTCTTCGAATTAAAAAAGTCAATTAAGCCGCTTTAAATTTTGTATATAAATATCTATCTACCTTCGTATAAGAGAATCAGTATTTGTATTTCGTATTTAATTACAAATCATCAGAAATGCTGTCTCGTTTAATTCCAACACGCCAACTTATCCGAAGATCGACCGTTTGAATTTTTAATCGCGATTACATTACGCGCGTTTCGCCGTCCGAAATCGTACAAGATCCCCATCGTATCGAACGCGAATCGATCCCGACCGGGCATCGAATAGGAGACTAATTAATTTGCCAAGTGAACCGTTGGCTCGCCGTGACAAGATACGTTGACAGGGAGCATAATTGGAGTCAATCGGGTCATGATTAGATTTCGCACACACGAGCAGAATGATGGACTGGACCTCCCCGGTGACCGTTTACCGCGCTCCTATCTCAGGTGTTTCGTATATCTACTCGTTTGTCTCATCGGATATTCCACACGGTAAAGCGACACGCTGAGAAAATTACGTTTCGACACGACAAGTATGACCGGGGTATACAGTGTGTGTCACGACGAGGGCCCATTAGAAGTATCTAGAAAAAATGCATACTTTTTGAGTTACTAATTTTTTTTTTGGAAAATTTGACCGATGCAGACTCTTATAAATTATTTTTTTACGGGGATCCCTTTAAAGATATGAAAACGGTTTCTGTAGGGTGGCCACTAGCAAGGTCAAAGGTATTTGAATCTGTTGATAAAAACTTTTTATTTTATACAGGGTGTATACAAAACATGTGAAAAGTTGAAGTTCAAAAATACCAAATTATTTCATTTTTTGGATGGAACCACCCATTTTTTTCTATTTTATTGAAATCAGCTATAAAAAATAAAGACAGTTCATGTTTACTTCCCTATACCTAAACCTAATAGCTTTGATATGATATTAAAAATTTTACTTATAACTTACTTTTCTGCATTATTCTTAAATAATCCGTTTTTACAAGTTGGCCATGTAATATCTCACAAGTACCAAAATTAATAATCAATTAATTACACAACAATTTAAATGGCCAACTTGTAAAAACGGATTATTTAAGAATAAGGCAGAAAAGTAAGATTTAAGTAAAAATTTTTAATATCATTAAACCTATTAGGTTTAGGTACACATCGTGACACACACTGTATAATTTTTGAAACCAAAGAAAATAATAGTAAGATGAAACCTATTGGAAAAGGAAGAGAATATAACATTTTCCATAGTAATGTATATTTTTTTTCACCATCAAAAAGTAGAGATTTCAACGAACAAAAAGGCCACCAACTTTTTTTAAAAAGCAGATATTTTGACGTGAGAATTTTCGATTGAAAATTAGGGAGTTTTTTCGATGTTAAGTCAAAATAAGGTATAAAAAAATATTTTAAATCAAAAAAATTACAGTGTGTTTGAGACATAAAAGGTAAGTTTTCACCAAATTTCGTGAAAAAAATTTTTTGTTTGTAAAAGATAAAAATAAAAAACCAAAAACTTGGTTATTTAAATTTTTCATATAAATGTTGAGGTTATGTGAAAAAAGTGTAAATACAAAAGTTGTAGATCATTTTATTGTCTACAACTTTGCCATTTAACGTTTTTCCATAGGACTTGTAGTTTTTTCCGGAAATCGAGATAAACCGTTTTCTACCCTTAAAAACTCACCCACTCCCACTTCCCGACCTCGGATCGCCTGTAAATTATTTTTCCTTTCATTTCAGTTATATTCTCTTCATTTTCCAATAGGTTTCATCCTACTATTATTTTTTTTCTCTTTTTACCATCTTCAAAGGCTTCAGCACTGTGTAATGGAAAAAACACGTCGAAACATCAGAAATTTTATGTTATAACCAATTTCCAAATATGTAGTTTAAAAATGAGCAACAGCCGTAAATATCTCAAATTTATTTGGCAGTTTATAAATAGGTTATTCTACATATGAATGAACTATTGGTAGATACAACAGCATAAGGAATAAATTTCTCCTCGCCATTTCCTTACCAAACAAAAACAAATTTATACACAGCACGCAGTAAAGAGTGTTAATTAACCTAAATTCGACAATTTTTTCTCGTCGAACTTTTCCAATTGATCGAACGAACGATCCATACAAAAGGACCCGATGGTATAAAAAACATTAAGCCGGATACGTCGATGAGTTAAACGTTACATGAACGTATTAATTTAAAAATTGTGCAGTTTTATGAATGTTAAAGTATAACGTCGTATCGCATTGCCGTAAATGAAATTGCTAATTAATAAGATATCTTCGGAATTCAATATAAAGGCGCAAACGGCGACCGCAAATTGCAGCTGCCTGATCGTTAATATTCAAATCGATGCTAATTAATTATTTAAATACGAGGAGCGATCGATTTGTAATCGGATATGTCGTTAAAAAATTCAATCGGTTCAATCAGTTTATTAAGTAACTTTAATAGTAACACACCAATATGCTTATTAGTAATAGAAAACTTGTTATTTTTAAAGCTTGATCATTGCGTAACTTTTTTTCAATCTATAATTATGCATTATTTCTTCTCTCCAATGTAAATGGAAACCTTATTTTTATGTTTAACTGGACCCTTTACAATCTTATCTTAGTTAAGGAATAATTATAAGTGAGGAATAGGTATTTCATTTCAAGATACTTATAGGCTTGATCTCCAGAACTGTTATTTCTCTAATAACTGCAATAATTAGGTCAAAATAAGGTTTCTTTTTTAATGTTTCAGATTCCCAATACTTTTTGTCTTTTAAACAATAATTATATTTATAGATTATAGAAACTTATGTACGTATAATATTAATAATTATTTTGAGATATTACCAAATATACTTACTGATAACGATGTCGATAAATATTAATATTCATTATACGATTGTAATTAGAACTTAGGTAATTGTTTTCAATTAGAAAATTTGGTGGAGGGTGTTAATAAAGAAAGCAACGTGTAATAATAAAAACTTAAAATCCTTTATTTTCTATTTTCTAATTTTAACATGAATAAACATACTCATTGAGCCAAAAATAAACAAATAAAGGGAGAAGAAAGAAAAATCGATTACAACAGAAGTGCAATCATAAATTAAAAACCATTTACAAAGTACGGCTTGCGCACCGATTTTACAATATATTATACACATTGTGGCGAAAAAAAAAACACATCTAATTTACACATTTTTATCACATAACATAATAAATAATTGAAAATTTTGTGTTTTTGAGGTAAATATCGAATGATTTTCAAATGATTCTTTAATGTTATGTACTAATAATGCGGACGTATATTCCATTTACACTGGCCACTGTTTTTTTTGAAATTTTTATACAGCAGGTAGACGACAACATGTTCTCTAATATAATTACAAAAAAAAATCTCCGTCCGTACGCACAAATCGCGAGTCCCGTCTAAAGACAAATACACTGAAAAGCGCCAAGAAAATAAATTAACAAGTCCAGCTATAGTACACTTTTTATATCACAATTGGAATTTTGCGCGCGACCACGTTCAAACGTGAATGGTGTCTTCGTCTTCCGAAGGCGACCGCCTGCCCGCCGTGCCCGGCGAACCCGGATCCAGCGGCGTATCAGGACTCGGAGACCTCGGGGACGGTCCCTCGGGCGTCGGACTCGAGTAATAACTGCTCAGCGTGCTCAACGAGCTGCTCGCCGCCAACGAACCTGCGCCAAAAATAAAGCCATGTCATTTTTGGATCCGCGTGAACCTAGCACCCAGTGTTGTTAAGTAATTAATTACAAGTAATTGAAAAAGTAATTGAATTACTTTTATTGTAATTGAGGCGGTAATTAATTACAAGCTCCTCAATTGTAATTCATTTGTAATTCAATTACTCTTTTCGTTACAATTACAATTATTTTTACAATTACATTTCAATTACATTGGACACAAAAGTACTTTCAATACGTGGAAAGTTTAATTCCGATTGCAAATCCGTAAATAATTATTTAAAACTGACACCAAAGCAAGGTAATTGTGATTGTAATTGTAACTTTAATTGTAATTGTAATTACATTCGCAAATTTTGTAATTGTAATTGCAATTAATTACAATTTGTCAAAAGTAATTGTAATTGTAATTAATTACATGCTAGCACCCCCACCATGAAAAAAAATAAAAAATCATACATCATAATTTAGTGCTATTTTAGTGCTAATTTAGTGCCCACTTCCTAATTTTAGTGCTCGTCTGGTTGAGCAGAAAATTGCGATTGAAAATGGCGGTGCTAAGTTTATATAGCTAGCACACCGACATTTAAATATTTAAACCAAATTAAAAAATAATGTATCGGAATTTAGTGCTATTTTAGTGCTTTCGAATGCACTACTCAGAATTTCATTTAAGGTAATTAATCTTAAAGATATTTGATAAAACGTATTGAAGTCAATAGGAAAACGGATAAACATGGAAAAAATACATTTAAACATAGTAATAGGGAAACGATTTTGATCTCTAATTTTTCAATGATTTTAGTCATAGACCTATTAACTATGGACGCGGTTTAGACAAAAAGGTAGTGTTGTCGATGAATGAGAGAGATGCAGCTAGTTTGGGCATATGGCAATGAGAGATTGGACAATGCATTAGCCAATAGTAAGAAAGCAAAAGACCACGTGAGTTACGTTTTCAGAAATTCAAGGTAGCTGGGGTAGAGGAGGGTAGATTATGGTAGAATAGTGTTGAGGATTTATTATTTTTTTACTGAGCAAAATGCATTTTTCAGCTGAGCCTAAATTCCCACGCATTTGCAAATACAGTTCTTATTTTGTATTGTTATTTGGAACCTCCTACCTATTAGCCAGTACAGATTTCGCAATTTAAGACCTAGATGCTTTCTCTTGTAAAAAATAGGTTTCTTCCAGGTCATTCTTCTGTCCAAGTGGATACCAAGATAAAAATAATATTTAAATATTAAGCGTATAAATAATTTAACAGATTAATCGCCTTTTTCCACACACCCTGTATATATTTTATATATTTTTTTGGTCCCGCCTACATTTAGCCCAAACTAGCTCCATCTCTCACGGACCTCTCTCTCTATCATTAGGAACGCTGAATAACCTCAAAATACTGATTGTGCCGCGTCCATACTTAATAGGTCTATGATTTTAGTGCTTTTAAAGTAGTTAATGTCAGATTTTAGTGCTCACCCTTAAACCCAAAAAATCTCATTTTTACTATATTGTATAGTCTGACCTCCAAGAGTAAAGTGTCATTAAAAATATAGATAGAAAAATGATTTTTGTTTAATATTCTTTGCTCATTTTAGTGCTTTTAAGATAGCTAAAGTCAAATTTTAGTGCTCAACCCTTAAACCCCAAAAAATCACATTTATACTATATTGTAGTCTGACATCCAAGAATAAAGTATCATTAAAAATATAGATAGGAAAATGATTTTTTTTATATTCTTTGTTCATTTTAGTGCTTTTAAGATAGCTAAAGTCAGATTTTAGTGCTCAACCCTTAAACCCAAAAAATCACATTTTTACTATTTTGTATAGTCTGACATCCAAGAATAAAGTATCATTAAAAATATAGATAGGAACATGATTTTTTTTATATTCTTTGTTCATTTTAGTGCTTTTAAGATAGCTAAAGTCAGATTTTAGTGCTCAACCCTTAAACCCAAAAAAAATCACATTTTTACTATTTTGTATAGTCTGACATCCAAGAATAAAGTATCATTAAAAATATAGATAGGAAAATGATTTTTTTATATTCTTTGTTCATTTTAGTGCTTTTAAGATAGCTAAAGTCAGATTTTAGTGCTCAACCCTTAAACCCAAAAAATCACATTTTTACTCTTGGAGGCTACAAAATGGTAATGGTTTCCTACTAAAATGAGCAAAGAATATTAAATAAAAATCATTTTTCTATCTATATTTTTAATGACACTTTACTCTTGGAGGTCAGACTATACAAAATAGTAAAAATGAAATTTTTTGGGTTTAAGGGTGAGCACTAAAATCTGACATTAACTACTTTAAAAGAACTAAAATCATTGAAAAATTAGAGATCAAAATCGTTTCCCTATTACTATGTTTAAAAATGTATTTTTTCTATGTTCATCTGTTTTTCTATTGACTCCAATACGTTTTTATCAAATATCTTTAAGACCTTAACTTAAATTCTGAGTAGTGCATTCGAAAGCACTAAAATAGCACTAAATTCCGATATATTATTTTTTAAATTTTGTTTAAATATTTAAATATGGGGCTGCTAGTTTTATAAACTTAGCACCGCCATTTTCAATAGCAACTTTCTGCTCAACCAGCCGAGCACTAAAACTAGGAAGTGGGCACTAAATTAGCACTAAAATACCACTAAATTATGACGTATGATTTTTATTTTTTTTATAGTGGTCGTGCTAGGTTCACGCGGGTCATTTATGGATCTATAAAGAAGCAGCATAAAGTGATAACTTACCTATGTGTGCGCTGGGTCCGGGTATGCCCAAGCCCATGCTCGGAGGATAGAGCCGGTAGGGCAGCGGTTTCTGGAGGGTGGCCGCGGCGGCGGCGGCCGCCTGTCTGTAGTAGATGTCGGCGGCGGTGGGGGCGGCCGTGGGGCCGGCCGATTGCGGCGGGTACCAACAGCCGTAGGCCGGGGCGCCGTAGAGCCTTTGAAAGGCCGCGTAATTGCCGGCTTCGGCGAGCAGCTCCAAACCGACGGCCGTTTGTCGTTTCCATTTCGTTCTGTAACGGCGAAAAGAGGAATGCTTGTCATTAGGAATGAAGTGGATTTTTTTCCTTGTAATTGCGTAGAGAAACGAGGAATGTCGCCAATAATGCGTTGGTAACCGGCTATTATATAAATATCACACTTAACATCGACTCGATATACAAATCGTTACGACACGCGTTTTTGACATTAAGAATTTAACGGTTGCCGTATATACATGTGCGCGTCGTTAAAAAACATTTAGCATTTTTTCAATTTGCGCTTATTACACGTTCCTATGAATATTTTAGCGCTTAACCTGATTTTCATCGTATATGTTATTAGGATATCATTTATTAATGCGACCGTCGAGTTTTTACGTTCTCGATTAATAGGTAACCGACGCGCTACTAACAGTTCATGAAAATATACTGCTCCACAAAAAATAAGGAAGTTCACAAATATTGAGATTAATTTAAAAGTTGCAGGTTTTTTAATCGCAAAATTTAGTATGAATTGTAGAGGTGGGGACAAAAAAATCCACTCAGATATGAGAGAAAGCATTTAATTTCGCATATTTGTAAATTTGGTGATTAAAAAGTCTGTAACTTTTAAAATAATCGCAAAATTTGCGAACTTTTGTGGAGCAGTTTATTTGCTTAATTACTTCGGAATAATACTGTTTTTTGCGGTTAAAGCCATTTATATTATAATCGTTTTCCAATAATCTTCTCTAAATCAATTACCCAAACATTCTCTTAAAAAATTTCCTTTATAACCTTTTTAAATTCTCTATTATTATCAAAGCTATAATTTGTTGTATAATTTAAGATAATAAAATAAACTAAATATTAAATTTAATCGAAATATAGCACATTATGATGCAATAATTACTGTTCAATTCAATCCAGTAAATCACAATTTTTTAAATTTAAAATGACTCCTTTGAATCGGTTTTATTCAAGTACCAAATTCACGAAACGGTGAATGCTGGTCCGGAGAAGATTAAACACTTTTTCTCTGCAAAAACAATGGAATTTAAACGAATTAGATGTATTTCCAAAGGCATGAACGTCTCGTTTACCCAGCTAACAAACCGTATCGACAACTGTGAAATTTTTTTCTAGACGGCATTTACTTTTCGACGCCAAAATCCAATTTTCCAATACTAATTTCGAGCTTTCGAGCCGATGACTAAGCGCAATCGGGTATTAGTTTCAAAAACGGTAATTTCGTAAAAGTGGTTTTTAATTTTCCTAAATCAATAATACGAAAAAAAGTATGGGTTTTACGAAATCTGCCGTATCATCGTCCTAAAGTGTCTTTTAGATTTAGATGAACACTTTGTTTTTTTTTGAATATCCGCCCGAAAGGTAGTCATTAGGTTAATTGGAGATTTTCGGTGTGTTTCGAGGTACTTGGGTGGTTCCTTGCCAGGTACCTATGGGTTTGCTTATTGTGTTAAATATAACAGTTCTTTTTCGGACGATTTTACTCTTACCGTATCATTAACGTTTCCTAAATAGCAGAATACACCTATTTGGACCACAAACATTTTGCACTTTAGTTAAGCAAAGGACGTAATTTTTCTCAGAAATCAAAATTTTAAGTGCCTTTAAATATATTTTTCTCGCGATTTTAGACCATATATTTTTACCTTTTTTGCATATGTATATCTATAATCATTATCGCCGGTATTTATATCGGTGTGCCGTTAGAGGAATCGTCTGTTTCGCATCGCAAACGGATATTTATAAACCAACAAAGCGGCAAATTACAAAATAACAGCAACAATTAAACAAACATGCAATATTAAATGTCGAATTACACCCTTCGAAAGTAATTGATGCTAGTCATTCGGGATATTAGCTCTTCAACGTTTTATCTGTGCCACGAACGTAGTGCAAGCATGGATGCTTCTAAATGTGTATAATTTCATTCAGAACCGTATTTAGATTAAGTTTATTTAAAAATATTGGCGCAGTAGCGCCGGCAAATAAGCCGATTATGCTCAAAATGTTTTTTATTCGTATAGAGACTATAGAGCAATACGCATAGATGTATGTAATTTATTTTTGTTAATTAAAATTTTACAATCTCTTATTTTTACATATATATTTTTATATGTAGGTAGGTACATACATATGTAAGCATTTAGGATTAAATTTAAAACATTTAATTAATTTAATATTCATTTTTATAAACTTAACATAGCAAGGACAAGCTTATTTGATTTATATAATTTATTAGTAGGTATGTATAATTAATTATTATTAATTAATTATAACTCTTATATACGTTTAGTTGAATTTAAATTTCAAATGTTACATTACATACACACATACCTACTCATTAATTGCAGATTTAATCAAAAATATTTTCATGTCAATTATATCTACTAATGCAATAATGCTCTATTACACTTCTATTCTCTTGCTAATTAGATGTTTCTTATAACAATATTATTTGTTATTTTTCGACAATTCTGATTATTGCACTGATGTTAAACCTATCAACCCCTTATCCCTATCCTGCATACCCGTACGTTAAAATATCATTAAAGGCCGTTTTTGCTCTTCGGAATTAGTTCAAGTGGATGTACAACTCGTTGAATCGGCAATAGAATTCACATAATAAATCTTGTCGAGTTGACAAATAACTATACGAAATTACGTGTAGCACAAGGTGTATTGGAGTGTGATAAATGCGGTTTTGTGCACCCCATAGAATATCAACAATACATTAAATAGAGGTAATTTTACATGGCGATGCCACACGCAATTATTATTATAATTGGATCTTTATGCGTTTAAATACTTGAGCATTTAATTTATTGCGAATCTGTTGTGTAGTTCCATTTAGTCTGTTGGGAATTTGGTAATATAAATACTAGATTTGTTGGTTAAGATATTTTTCGTTTACAGTTATCGGCAAATTTAAATATTTCATGCTTGATTAATTCGTAATTAATTATTACAGTGATGTTAAAATTACTTTATAATATGTAATTAATTGCAATTACAATTACAAAATTTGCGAATGTAATTACAATTACAATTAAAGTTACAATTGCAATTACAATTACAATCACAATTACTTTGCTTTGGTGTCAGTTATAAATAATTATTTAGGGATTTGCAATCGGAATTAAACTTTCCACGTATTGAAAATATTAAATAAGTACTTTTGTGTCCAATGTAATTGAAATGTAATTGTAAAATGTAATTGTAACGAAAAGAGTAATTGAATTACAAATGAATTACAATTGAGGAGCTTGTAATTAATTACCGCCTCAATTACAATAAAAGTAATTCAATTACTTTTTCAATTACTTGTAATTAATTACTTAACCACACTGGGTAATAATCTTAGCTAAAAAGTTAATTTACAGTTATAAATATTTTTCTTTTAATTTACAGGGTGTCACTGAATTGACATTTGAGGTATAGTAATAAAGCGTACCGCTATTATTATTTCGTGGTTTTATTTTGTTAAAAAAAACAACTTGAGCTACCTTCGTAAGGTTCGGATGAAAAAGAGTTGTTCGTCTTTCGATTCAATTTGGATTTTTTGCGGCGGTTCTTGACGGGTAAGCGATTAAGAGGCGTTTACATACCCGCGCACCGCTCGAAAGACAATAAAACGAACGCTCTTTTTTACACATTAAATACTTCGGCAAATGTTTGTTTAAGATCGTAGTCGAGAAAAACTCGGCGGAACTAACGCGACCAATAGCTTTTAAGCAGCCATGAGAATTCTTCTTTGTTGTAAAGGACAATGGTGAATCAATGGCGTAGAGAATTCGAATAACCGGGGATAAATATTTTCGATTAGTGACCGAATAACCCCTCGATCGAAACGAGAGCTGCACGTTCCAGGTGGTACCCGGTTTCGATTTCGTCTCGAAAAATCTATTTATTTTAAATATCAGTTATTCAAATTAAATGACACATCATTTTTCGAAGTTTCACGGTATATTTTAACCGGTGCACCGACAAAAACTCACGAAACGTTCAGCCTATACAAACAGACTATGAAATAGATTTTATCGAACGATTTTCGAACTTAGTCACAGTTGATAAAAAAAAAACTCAATATTTTCTTTACAGTTTAAGCTGAAACATGTATTTACGGATAAATTGTGTTTTTTGTGTTCCTCCACGGATTTCAATCGTAGGTAAATAGGATGCCTTTTCGTCTGGGTTTTGAAAATATGGACCACCAATTAAATTTCGTGCCGATTGTTTTGTGTAAATTCAATTAGTGGATTAAATAATGATTGGAGGTACCTATATGTATCTAATTTTTTATCGCGTTAAGGTTAATGTGTTCCAATTGGCTCGAAAATAAATAAGCAAAAAGTTATCGAACTCACAAAACCGAGCATATCTCCTCCCATTAATCAAAGAAACCAAAACTGGAAGTTAATAACGTCGCATCATCGGTAGCCGGCAGAACGAGCTTTTTGTTTTCTCCTCTTCCTCTCTCTTTCCTCGGCACAAGAATCGACTATTGTTTGAAATCATTTAGTCACCTAATCGTGTAGATTACACATGCTCTAAAGGTAGGCGAAAAGTGCTGACGCGCTCTCAGGGCGCCGTTGGACAATTACCGCGCCAACTACCGAGCCGCCTCTGTCTGTTTTTAATAACACGCCGAAACGCTTCGGAATCACCGCCCTAATCATTCATTATCGTTTTAACGTTAATCCTCGCTCGCCGACTGATTAAAGATTCCCGATCATCGACCGAATCGTTTTAACTACAAATTTGTAACGTTTTAAAGCGACGAGTCTAAGGCCGACCGCTCACGGAGCAACTGTTTTAAAATAAAAATTGTAAACCAGTTGATCTTGCAACTAATTTGCAACCTCGGCAATGTACAGTAGTGTGGAACCGCACGCAAGTCGATTCAAATGAAACTAGTTTGCAACGAGTCATAAACCAGTTGTACCCGACCATTTCCCGCTGTAGCAGTCGCTTTGCAGTTTCAAGTTGCTTTAAATTCATGCCTATTTCTGGTGTGATTCATTCGACATTCGATAAATTACTATGGCAACTGATTGAAACTATTTTATAATAGTCGCATCCGTGTGTGTGCAGAAGTTTAATATTAGTTGTAAACTGGTTACAGACTAAACTAGATTGTAATCTTTATTTCAAAACAGTTGCTCCGTGAGCGGTGGGTCTACCGGTACATTGAGAAAAGCCTAATCCATTGAGGCAATACTTTTACGTAAGCTACACACCATAGACCTATTAACTATGGACGCGGTTTAGACAAAGAGGTAGTGTTGTCGAAGAATGAGAGAGATGCAGCTAGTTTGGGCATATGGCAATGAGAGATTGGACAATGCATTAGCCAATAGTAAGAAATCAAAAGACCACGTGAGTTACGTTTTTAGATATGCAAGGTAGCTGGGGTAGAGGAGGGTAGCTTATGGTAGAATAGGGTTGAGGAGTGCAGCGGAGGGTATTGTGATTTATTTATTTTTTTGCCGAGCAAAATGCGTTTTTCAGCTGAGCCTAAATTCCCACGCATTTGCAAATGCAGTTCTTATTTTGTATTGTTAATTGGAACATCCTACCTATTAGCCAGTACAGATTTCGCAATTTAAGACCTAGATGTTTTCTCTTGTAAAAAATATGTTTCTTCCTGGTCATTCTTCTGTCCAAGTGGATACCAAGATAAAATCAATATTTAAATATTAAGCGTATAAATAATTTAACAGATTAATAGCCTTTTTTCACGCACCCTGTATATATTTTATATTTTTTTGGTCCCGCCTACTTTTAGCCCAAACTAACTCCATCTCTCACGGATCTCTCTCTCTATCATCGGGAACGCTGAATAACCTCAAAATAACGATAGTGCCGCGTCCATACTTAATAGGTCCATACTACACACAAACACATTTTTTGGAGCACTTAAAAAACGCTAATTTCCTATCGATTAGCGTTAGCTAATCTGGCCCAATTGGAATAAATTAGCGGTTGCGTGGCGTCGGCGAAATGAATGCACCGTTCCTGGGAACAATTTGCCAGCACTTAGGGGCAGTTTAACATGCATTTACGGGGCCGAGATAAGGGCATTTCTTAAACACTTCCGACGGGCGGCTTTCAATTGCGCCACGTTGCGGCTAACGCTAATAACGTCGCTGCGTCTCCGTTCATATAATGCCCCGTAACACGCCAACACGTCGCATTACGGTTAATAGAGATTAATAAATTTCCTATAAAGTAACTATGCGGCTCATTACGTACCATGGGAGAATTTAGTTTCTCGAAAAATAGGTGAGAATTAGTTGCCCCTTCATGTCGACATGTTTTTGCGGGGCCTTTACTAACTTACGTGAAAATAACGTTACGTTATACAGGGTGTTCCTAAACATCGTGTAAATCCGAAAGGGGGTGATTCCTTGGCTTATTTTATGACTAAAAGTTCATATAAACGTGGGTCCGCAAACGCTTCGTTATCGATCTACAGGGTGTTGAAATTTCATTTTTTTTGTTTTTTCTTTGTAGCTCCTGCACTTTTTGAAATATTTAGCTCAAATTTTGAATCTAGATTGCTTTATAGGGAACACATTAGTGGGTATGAATTCTACAGGGTGATATTTTTTCGGGGGTCATGTACTCTTTTTCCCCCCGAACTTTTTTGCTGTGCGCCTCTGGTAGATTCTAAAATACAAAATTATTGTCTGTTTTGTTTAGAAACTTTTTTTATTTTCAAACGTTTTTCGTTTCTGTGACCGTTATCGAAAAAAAAAATTAAAAATGATTTTCTGTACAAATGATTTATATTACAAAACAAAAACCCTAAATAATAATTATTAAATTACATTATAATAAATGTTGAAAGTGACCCCCTCCTACTCAAATTATACTCTATATCCTATATCCTATACCTAATTTTCAGCAAAATATCTCAAAAACTGCAGGAGCTCTAAAAAAGAAGCAAAAAAAATCTTGAAATTTCAACACCCTGTAGATCGGTAACGAAGCGTTTGCTGACCCAAGTTTATATGAACTTTTAGTCATAAAATAAGCCCCCTTTCGGATGTACACAATGTTTAGGAACACCCTGTATAGTTGATGATGTTATATTTAAGTTTCACTACTTAGCGTAGAATAATTTCGATCTCAAACATTAATATTTCAAATAAAACTAAAGGTGTTTGGGTATGTTTGAACAGAAAATTTAAATTTACAACGAGTTGCGGTTGGTAATTTCGTGAACAGCTTGGGAGCGCCGCTGCTTTTTAAAATACAGAAACATTAGCGGGCACTTTGCGGCGAACCGTTGTTTGCACCCCTATTGTGCACCCTTCCAGCCCCCCCGGACTAGAAATAAATTATTCTCGTCTGAGTGTAACGTTCATAAATCAAAATTCTAATGATTTTATAGTTCCTATTCAAAATGCAAATTTTTCCGGTAGTCTTTCACGGCCAGGACCGTGCGGATTTGTCATGCCCGGAATCCGTGGAAAAAATCGGCTATTGATCCGACATCGTCTGGTTTTGTTTACTTCAATTTCTTCAACAATTTTATCCAATAATGCATTTTTATAATTTTTTGTTGAACTATCAATGTGTAGAGATTTAATTTCATTATAGCATTTTTGAATCATATTTTCTTTGGTACATATGTATACACTGTGTCCGTAAAGTATGGAACAAATTCATTTTTAGCTAAACAGACCATTTTAAATTTTTTTTAATTTTTTTTAGCTAAAATGGTCTGTTTAGCTAAAAATGAATTTGTTCCATACTTTACGGACACAGTGTAGGTGACACCCACTGTTATATTGAATATGCAGAATAACTGCTCCACAAAAGTGGATTTTTTGTCCCTACCTCTACATCTCATACTAAATTTGGCGATCAAAGAACCTGCAACTTTTAAATTACACTCAATATTTGTGAACTTCCTTAACTTTTGTGGAGCAGTATATTTTACTATAAACAACAAAGAATAGTAGACATGAATTCGTACCTATGTATAGGTAAAACAAAGAAATTATTATCCATTTATGTATTCATGAGCGTTTCGAATTGCCGTATGAAAGCGTTTATTTCTAGCAGTCGCTTATTTCCAAATCCAATAGCATAAATCTCCATTCCGTATGAGAAACGGCTAGAAATTACCCCGCTATTTACAAACCGATTCCAGAATTTACATCGCTTATACGAACGCCGCGCCGCCTTAAACAGCGAATTTCAGTAAACTGGAGAAACGATGATAAAATCTACATATTTCGTGATTTGTATAGCGTCGTTGTTATTGCGAACATAGTCGTACTACAAAATAGTAGATAATTTACTTTATTCCAATTATTCCTCTTTAATAATCTTAAGTACCTATATATTAGTTAAATAATAACTAAATAAAATACTGGTATGTTAAAATGTTGAACGTTCGATGCTTCCTGCATTTATCGAATAGGGGCACTGTTTATAAAACCATCCACAAATCAAATGTCTTGCTGCAAAATTTCCATATATCGTGATCGAATGATCTTGCAGCATTTCATACCTCCTATACTGGTACCAAAAACAATAGGGTACCACGCTCGTTTTAAGCCGTATTTGCGTTGCGATTAAGGTAGATATTCCACGTAGAAATGAAATTCCACGCGCTATGTAGCCGACAATTATGACTAATTTCCACTGTTACTTTGTAAATTGTACCTACATACATACTCTTACTTACTTCCTAAGAGAAATACTAGGTCGTACCTTTCTCAGCACGATATACGCATATTTAAACTGCACTTATCGGAACGGATTGTGATTGCGGGTGGAGAGAGCACCAATCAGACTTGATTCGAGATTTTCGAATGGACCAATTCGTTAATTCTCCAATGATTTATGATGTATAGTTAATTCGGCATGCAAAGTGGTGGCAGCTTTATTAACTTTGTGCGGCAAAACAATACCTATACTACATCAGTTACATACTTCTATATACCTGCATAATTACTATTAATTTTGTTGTTGCACATTATTATAATTATTGGAATATTTCAGTTTAGGCGATAACAATAAATTGCCAACCTAATTGTGTGATGTAAAGCAATTACTGAATTTTATTTCAGTTTCCTTGCATAATTTGATATTAAAATGTTCGCTGATTGAAGCTAATAAACATAAAAACCACAAAATAAAAATTAATTATCTAATTATAATTGACTGCTTCCGTTTGCGGCTGGAAAAGAGCGCACATTAGGTACTTAGTGAATTACCATTGGTTGAAAAAAGCACGATGTATAATTTTAGTAATTTGTTCTTAAAACTTTTTTACACAATTATTTCAAAAGTATATAAAGCTTAACGAACGTCTAAACGTTTAATTAGATCTTCACCTTCTGATGTACTCAGCGTTCCAGCTAGGTGCCCCTCTATTAACCAAACAATTTATTTAACTAAAAACGTTTCTCATAATTTGCCACGAAGGAAGTACTTTGGTTAATTATTATAAAACTAAAATACCATATCCGGCCGAGGTTCGACCATTAGCTTTTTTATTTCGTCTATTATGAGGTGAATTTATTGTTATTTTACGTTTCAAAACATGACCAAGTGCTCTGCACATTCTATACGATGATAAAATTTTTAAAATAAATACTATTATTTGACATAAAAGGGTTTTAAATGTAATTAAGTCAAGAAATTCCACCACCGATTAGCTGTCAGTGATAAAATATGAAGATCCCAATAACCGAATTAAAATTTATAGATATCGCCGCATAATGAAGTAAGATATCTAGAAAACTCAGTAACGGTATAATTACTTTAATGTGATTCCATAATACATTGAAGCCATATAAGCTAATCATTTCTAATTACGTCAATAAATTTTACTTGCAAATTAAGCACCATTGGAGGCTTTTTAACGCAAATTACATCGTCTTAGATGATGAGAATTTTATTTTTTGTTTTTAATTAATCGATTTAGCTTCTATAATACCAACGCCCCTCAATGCTTGTTTATGTACCTACCTATACTATAAACAGGTAAGATCACCGATATTAATATTAAAATTTTACTTTTTAAAGTTGTTTGTTAAGTAGTAGTAATAATAATGTTGCTAAGTTTGCAAAATTTCTCATATTGTGTGGATTGTTTTGAAGAACTTACCTTCGATTTTGGTACCAGGTTTTCACTTGCGTATCGGTTAGACTAAGTTTAGCTGCTAATTCCATCCTATCTTGTACACTGAGGTATTTTTGTCTTTCGAAACTTTTTTCTAGCGTCTGTAACTGCAGATCGGTGAAGGCCGTTCGCGCTTTCCTTTGCTTTTTACTTATTGCACCGTTTTTCGACGATAACGAGTCGTCTCCGTTTTGTCCTGAAATAAAAAAACACAGGAACGTGTAAAATCAATTGAAATGCGATAAATATTCGATTGCAAATGAGCACTAAACAATATAAAAACTTCATAAATAAAATTCGAAACTCGAGTTTAGATTAATCGTCTCCGAGCGGAAAATTAATCGAAGTCGATGGCTGGATTTACAATAAAATTCATTATCCGATCGTAGGCGCGTTTACACCGTCCACATCTCGGTGGTCCCACAACCGCCCGGAGTATTAAATGTATAACCTACGGATCGGGTCCTCGTCCGGGGCCATTCGCTGGTTCTTATCTAACCGACGTCCGTGTCGTAGCTCAAATCGATTTAAAATTAAACCGTTGTCGGTGATAAAGGACAGGCCACAATTGTGTATAATTCGCCTATCTTAATGTTCTGTTATCGAACTGTTTATTTCAATTAAGTATTTTGCGATGTAGTCGCGCCCACGGATCCACAACGACCGGTCGTGTTCCCTGGAATTCGAAGTATTTTTATACTTTCGAAAAACGATTGGTAACGTGTTAAACGTCAACAACTGTAACATGTTATTGTTAATACTAGTATTATATCAGATTATACATTTATAATAAACATTACTAGATATAATACTGAATGAGTGGCTACACACTAAAAAAAGTATTCTGATTTCAAAAATTTGTATTTATTTAAAATGTTAAGCAATCGTCTTATTTTCTTCAAATAAATATACTTAAATCAAACTACAGTAAAATGACAACCCAAGAATTTAGTTTTCTTAAAAATTTACTTGAACGAAAACAGTAATATTTGACAAAAATCATTAATCTATTGTACTCAAATATTTTACTGTATTGTCATAAACTCGAAAGTTTATTTAAAATAAATAAAAGTAAATTTGAATTGAGTAATTCGTTATTTTTATTAAAGAACTCTTTGAACCTACAATACTTCTATTAAAAAGTTAGTATCTTCATGGAAAAATTAAAAAATGCATACTTATACAAAACAATTCACATTTTTATGAAGAAGATACATATGTAGTATATAGGAAGAATAATTGTAGATTATCTTATTTAACTGGAAAAATTTACAGATTTATTTCAATTGAATCAATTTTAATGAGCTAAACTATGCAATTAATGAGTAAAAGGTAGGTGCGGGTAATAAGGCCTTATTACCTTATAGACCTATTCAATTATAATTGAATTATTAATTACCTACTTTTTTCTAAAAACATAATTATAACACAACTCTAAAAATACCCTTAAAATCTACTAGAATTTAAGTTGTGCACGCTTATTAACAATTTAAAAACTTGTTTCACGCCTAACCGAATCTTCTAATTCTTCGAGTGAAACACCCGCTGCATGGCTAATTGATCAATCCGGCCATTGTTTCGGGCGTCTCGACGGCGACGCCTGGTTAATAGAGATCGTTAGGGGGTTGAAAAACGGCAGGAAGCTGCGACCAATCGGGAAGGTGGTGGAAGCACGGGAAATAAACGCGACGCAGCGTCGGGACGCGTCGGAACGTCGGTAGGTCGAACTATATACGAGCGGACGATCAATGATTAATGTGGTGGTTGTACCTATCTATAAGATAAAAATTTCTATCTATAAGATAAAAATAAAGATAAATATTTGAGTGAAAATTTTGAGAACGTGTTGAAGCGTAATGGAAACGTAGATGAGGCGAAAGGCGCGACAAATTCAATTACCGCTCAAAAACAAGTTGAATCGTGTTTACTCCAACAAATAACGTCAATTTTCTATGGGCGTTCGCTGCCATTTTGATCGATAAAAGAACTATTAATCAGTATTCGAATGGTGTTGTTCGGCGTTGGAATGGCTTTCAATAGGAAACATTTTCAATTATAAATTTGTTGATGAGAGCTTTTCAGCAGTAAAAGCTCGAATAAAGCCGCACTTAGTTGTTGGTAATGGAATAAGTTGAGCTTTTGAATGGATCCAGAAAATACTCGCTCGCGATTGTTAATGGAAGGAAATCTTTTGTGTTTGGTGACAGGGATCGCATTTTAAGTTCTACACAGTAATTGGCTTCTCTGTTCCCCATTATCTTCTATTATAACAACGTTCATAAATCTTTTATTTATATTACTTATTTTCGTTTGTTTTGTTCGAGTTACTTGGTTGGTTTTTATCGATTTGTGTTTATACAATTTTCGTTTTTGCGTTTGGTGTTTCCTGTTTCAATAATTCATTAGAAAACATAAACGTAATCGACCATTATGTAATAAAATTTTGTTGAAAACAAGCCATAAAATAACATTTTGCTGATAAAAAGCTCTTATGCCCAAACGTATCATGATTATTTAAATTTTATCGCTTTGGTTAATGAACGAACTTTATTTCTATTTTCTAATTTATAATATAATTATGATATGTGCGATTCCTGTTTATAGGCCATTTGTATGCTAAAGAGCATCTTCCCAACATATATCTTGTTTTAAAACCAGCTGGTTAGGTTTATATTCAGGTTGTTTTCATAAATTACATTAACACCTTAGGGAAATATCTGCAATTCAAATACCTTTAGAATATTTTACGAGAATGTTTGAATTCGTCCGTTTAGGTAGGGAAAAAATCGAGTGCCTATTAAAAGACTAATTTTTACGACTTGATTTTTATCAAACTTTTAATGGACTGTAATTAAAAGTTAAAAGATATTTTAATAAACCATAAAAAAGCCCTGTCTATACTTATTTATTAATATCTACAGTTCCCGTTGTGAACCTATAACATCACAATTTAATAATATGTATGACGTTAATTCTTTTTATGTGCTTTTAATTATGTGCTAATTTAATTGTATGTAAAGCTTTTTCAATCACATTGTTGTGTCTTACCCTGTTATGTACAATTATTTATATTGGTTTCACAATTAATACGATTAACGTTCCCGCGACATAGAAATATTTTAATAGGTAGGTATCCAAGTTATGCAAAATGTAATCGAAATACAACTTGTGTGGAAATTTTATTTACAGTTTATTAGTGAATAATAAATAAAACAACTGCATTATATTGTTATATTGAGAATAGATATTGGAATTTTTTCCTGAAACGTAGGTAAAATACCTATATGCAAAATTACTATGAGGTATAAAAATGAACATTTATTAGGTGTATAGGTGCAATTTAGAGCACATACCTATATGCTTACAAGTTCCGGTTATTTCAATAATTCATTAAATATGAATTACTAAGCAATAAATACAAAAAATATCGTGTAACACACATAAACAGATAATGACATTTAAATTGCACTTTTTTGAAGAGGTAATAGTTATTAACTATACAACTTTAGAGTATAAATCCTTCATCCTGTAATTTCGAGGCAATTTCACATTAAAAATGCGGTATTAACCCGGTACAGTTTTTCGCATCGTTAACTATTTGTATAAAAATGTTTACCAGCTGTCTGTTTCATTGCCCTAGGACATGCCGTTTCTTTGATGTGTAGTTCTTATCATTTTTATTGTGACATTACGTACGTACGAATTGTTGTTGAATGCCCTTCTTCGACAATCGCAATGTGTAATTTTCAACGATTGTTCGTTCGACTATCATTATCGTTAAAGTTAATTCCTCGAATTTAAGAAGGAAGTGAGTTTTTCGCTTTATATTTTTCACGTCGTTACCACACTTTGCACAATGTGTTATGTAATGCCCTATTTCGCTAAATATAACACATTTAAGGAGTTTATTATTGCAAACTTACTTTACCTTTTTTTATTTATTTATAATAAATTCTCTAATATTTATGCATTTCCTTATCCGTTAGATATAAAAATCTTCATTATAATTCATAGATTGTATATATGTAACAGGAATTTTAAAATTACAATAATTTAATTACCTTCATCTTACCGCATTAGAACAGAAACCTATATAAATTTGTAATTAGCGCACTAACGAATTAACTGCTTTTTTATTATGTTATAAATAGAAAACAATTACATAATTACCAGTGCGCTAAAAGCAATTTTAAACGTTAATAACTGTGGCAGTAAATTTCTACTATATCATTCTCTTAAATTGTTTTTAGCTGAATTACGACTTTTAAATTTATGATAATGTCGTCGGTAATTATACGGAAGAAAAGCAAAATTCCATCGACCAAGAATAAGTATGTTTTTTGAACAGTCTTGCTCTTTTTCTACTACACCTAATACGTTTATACTTTCTATAGACACTTTTAATGACTAGAAATCCTTAAATGGTTTAAATTGACAAATGTAAAAACGATTTTTAAACATTATGTCGCAGTTTCAACAGCAAAAATTAGCGACAAAAAGAAATGGTACCTTACCAATAAAATTGTTGATTTTTGTTAGAAAACATTTACGAAGGATTTGATATCAGACATGCTCAATAAACTTCACTTTTCCATCGATAACGGCAGACATCGCTCGTTACAAAATATTTAATAGATATTCCCGCGTCGTTAATTTCCAATGCACTCAACCTGTTCCTCGAGTTTCAATAAAATTTTATTTTCGCACATATGTGATTTTGTAGTTGTCGTCCGATAAGTTAATTGATAATTGGACTTTTATAAAGCGGCAATAAATTTATAATTAGACACATAATGAGCCGATAAATATAACCGATAAACGCTTTGGTATAATTGATAAATAATAAAGATGTAATTGGATAATTAATCGATGAATTTACACTTCCCCGACAGTTTGTTTTTTGCAAGTTATCTACTAGATTTCGTGTTCAAAAAAGAGTGTTCTTTAAATTATTTATTCAGTGTACTGCATTTTCATATGCATTTGTAAAATAAAAAAGGAAACAAACAGGCGTCTATTTGATGCAGCGTAAAAGCAACACGTTCACAACAGATGTCCGTGTAAAATTGGCATTTTAATTCCGCCACAATAAAATAATCGACCACTAGTTTCTCCACTATTAGTAATAGCTCGTTAATGGATCCTCAAAGTGCTGGAATTAAAATGGTTGGTTTAACAAGAATGACGGTGTACCATCTGTTTGATGGAACCGTCGAACAATTTATAAAATAATTTTACCTACAAGTGAGACAGTGATTAATTAAATTAGAAGCGAAACGAAATCGATTCCAAAGTAAATCGACTGCTATTATAGTTGGAGATATAAAAGATTTCTCCATAAAACAAATTTGTTTAATTTAGTAGGTACAGACCTGGAGAAATAGCTGAAGTTACCCAAAATACAATGATCTATATTGTTTGTGATATTTGTACAAAAATTCATTTATCTTTTAGTAATTAATGTTTTTCCTGCATTTTAACATGAATACTTTTGTATATACTCGTATAGTGAATATCATAGAGCTAATGGTAACATAAGTTTTGAATGGTTATTGAAAATTTGATTTATTTACCAACATCAGAATTAAATACTCGTTACCGAACAATTCCGGAATAAAATCGTTTCCCGAGCAAACAACGAATTACCAATCTATTTATAATAGATTTTCCATTCTGGACGTGTTAATTTAAAAGCAAACTCAAGGGAAGGGGCGTGAACACAATATAAACCCGAGTAATTTTATTAGAAAACCGAGATTAACGTCAAACCGTTCAACAAAAGGGTTTAAAGCTTCCGCTGAATTGCCGTAGATCGATTTCAATGTTGCATTGTCGATGCCCTTTTTTGAAAAGGATTTGCCGTTAGTTGAAAAGAGAACTATCAAATGCATTTGAGATGGGCTTTTTTTTAAACGCGTCAATTGTAACAAATATGGTGGAAACAGGAAGTTAAATCGATTTTATATTGGCTTTTTCTTCATTCAGTTTCGAAAAAGGGTTAAATACCTATACCTATCATCTTATATTGTTAGATATAGGAAATGAAGAAAATGTGTAGAACAAGTGTAAAATAATTGAGAGATTTGATAAAATACACAGATCAACGATGTGAATATAAAAAGCAAAAAATTCTGCTATATATTTATTTAAAATTAGTGCAAATTATTAATTTATTGTCTAATCTGAAAAAACCTGACCATAACCGTAATTTCCATAAGAAATTAGTAACCATTAACCTGCACAAACATACCCAGGAAGGTCGTTTAAAAGATGAATCATCCGCTTAAATAATCCTTCGGAATCCTCGAATCGTTTATAGTATACTTAGCGAAAATCGTCGTCGCCAAAAAGTCACTCCCCGGTGCCTGTTTTTTAACGCATCTCGACCTAATATATACCTAATATAAATTCCGACCACTAAAATTTGTAGCCGAGAGCCGTTAACAGTTTGTTTGCGTGTCGCCGGCCATCATTTGAATATCGCTCGGAATCAAACATAAATAGAACGAGCGTTTTGTTACGTCTAAAAAGATCTTCGGAATTCGAAACTCCGATTTTATTAATACACAACTCAAATTAAGATGTTATCGCGACGGTCGAGCACGGCTTTACGTGTACACACTCTCGTTCTTCGATCTCGTTAATTTCGTATTTGTAATTTGTACGTTGATTGTTAATCAATAAAATAGTCGTATGTTATTTCGTTTTTTGGGTGTTTCGAAGGATAAATAACGTATAAAAGATTTAACAATTTTTTTTATGGAAGGATGTAATTACTGTTAACGTTCAACGTGCTATTAAAGTCTTTATATACATTTTGCTAATCAGTGAATCTATCTGTTACGGCTGGAATATTATAGTTGTTTGAGAGAAGTAGAAAATTGTTTAATCAATATACTAATATGCTATAAAAGTGTAACAATTCCTTACAAAAAATATTAAGAATTTTTCACGAATTTGTATGTCCTTACAATAATTATCTAAGTATTATTCCTGTAATACACACTTATTTTTTTAGATGTAATTCACCTTAAAGTATTATGTGTATGGAATTATAGCTCTTTGTAATCGTATAACAAATTCAATAACAACCTTTTTAAAATTGTTATGAAACGGCGCTTACAACTTAATATCGTTAGTGAAGCAAATTATGATATAGAAATATCAATTTTAGTGATTACGCAAAAATTATTCAGCGATTTTTTTAATCGACGGGAAAAAAACACTAATTAACTCTTACCGTAAAAGTCCGTCAATTATTCTAATCTGTCGGATGTTTGATTGAAATTTAACAATTACCGCTTGCGACATTCGAATAACACTCGTGCTTTGATGTGAATGCATAATTTTAATTTATTAGGAATTAGTTTTTATGTAAATACCCGGAGCGAGCGTTTTGTTTGTGAGAATCCCCCCATAACACTTTCGAATTCGCAATTTCAAAATTACAGTTCATTTAAATAAACTTTTACTTGGTTAACGACCATGCGAGCCTCCATTAATTCCTAATGTAATTATTTTGAATAATTACATCTTCTTAATTTGCTATTAAATATTTTTATAGTCGGTTATCTAACAAATAACGACGCGCTATCGTATGAAAACATTTTTTGCCGGAATGATTACCTCTATAATTGTTTAATTTATAGTTATAGTAGCAAATTTGATAGTACTTAGCATTAATTTTAATGGATTTTTTGTCCAACTTTTATAAAAGTTTTAAATTGTTAAGTGCTTATTTAAATTAGTATTTTTAATAAAGGATAATTGAGTTTTTGTAGACTTATGGAAAAATAGCGAAACTAAATTTTTTAATTTGTAATTATTTGAATTATGTAGTATGTATGTATGTATACTTATTACACCGAATTTGTAATAAAACTTCTTATAACAAGGCGTTTCATTTGTACTAGTTATTGTAATTTCTACTAATATAAGGTCTGCTATGTCTAATGTACCGGGATGTGTAGATCACTCTGTATGATTGAGCATTTGATATTTTCGAATCTCGATATAAAACGAAGGAACTATTCAATTTTCGGCGTAGGTCTTTTGCCTGCGTATCTCGTGCGACTGTTATCCGAGCCAAATCTAATTTCCTTTCCATTTCAATCCAAGTAACTCAAGAGTCGGAAACATTAGATCGGATGAGAGATAAGATGCGAACCAAATGGAGTCAATTCGGTATAAAAAAAGTTACGTTAGATAATGTAATGCCACCGCTGTATGCGTAGCAGTAGCAAAAATAGGGTTGTAGTTTGTTGTAGAGTTAATGGACAAAAGGAGGGTATATTTTTTGGAAGGATCGGATATTTTCTTCTTGTTTTTTTTTTTCTGTCTGAAGTGAAATATATGTCTTTATAAGGCGGAAACGTGAGACGCATTTAGCACGGTTTGTTTGGATTTGGCCGACCTTATGGCTTCTGAGCAACCCCAAAGTTTTCCTTTCGCTTTTCCTTGGGGAACGCAGTAAAGATATAGGGAGTTTTCCAAGCAGAAATAGTTAAAATAACTTGCTAACCCTGTATGTACGCGAGATAAATTAAGAGTTTAATATTTTCCTTATCTATTCCATCTCTGTTAAAACTCGATTTGTTCTGCGTTGGATCGGATTGTTTGTTATAGGTCGAATTAACTGGAAAAAAAATCCGAGCTCGTTTAAACAACGTTTTTATAATCCTAATACGGCGACAAACTGTCAGACGGATAACTTAACGTCTTCATGCGGTGTCCATTATCGCATTAAAACATCGAAAGAGCGAGAACGTTCGACAATAAGTGGGGAATCGCCTTTTAGAAACGGACGAAAAAAATCATTTATAAATAACCGGTAGTGATTTTTCTGCTCCGTATGCGATCACAAAAGAGCGCCACATTTAAAACGTCAAGTTTGATTGGATTAGGCCGGAGCTACCTCTCACAGAAATCGTATAATCTCCTTAACGTATTTAGTTGTTGGTGACTTCAAAAGTCAATTTAAATACCGGTAGGTTAGTTCTAATTAAAATAGCTTTTTTTTTATTCGGTAGGTATAAGTCTGTTTCAAAAATTTGCATAAAGGGGAAATTCTTTTCGTTACATAACTGGTTCGTTTATTTGCGTATATTTGTTTACCCATCAAGCGTCTATAATTTTATGTTTAATTGTATATGCATGCGTATTAGATAATATTTTCACTATATTTCATGTGTTGATGAAACGAATTTGTAGCTCATTAATGATGTGAATTTATTTCAATATAATGCCTGCCTAAATATTACCAATTATACGAACAAAACAATTTAGCGACAATCATAATACAACGCCGGATGATTCCGCATTTCCGAATTGTTCTAGATGTGAAATAGCACTCACTTCCTTGTGAAAAAAATCTAATACCGACAATAAATTTTTCGAAATTAAATTAATTTGCGCTTGACACAAAGATAACCCGAAATTAGTTTTATACTACATTTAGATTAAGTTAATTAGATACAGGTAGTTTGATGGAAGCATTAACGAGCAGCAGAGGCCTCCGGCTCGTTAATAAAGCTCTGATTCTTCACATCACTCACAATACGGAATAATTACGAGCTGGATTAACACAATAGCCACAGTTTTATTGTTGGACGCGAACTCTTTAATTAAACTAATTTTTAGTTTATTCACACACACGCTCGTTGGATAAATTCGTTACCGTTTTTATATTTTAACGATACATTGTTTCTAATAGAATTAATTCGACCGACAGTTATTTAACTTTAAATTAGTCTAATGTTCAATTATTTCAAAAAGTGTGTTATTTTTTTTTTCGAGGTGTATCAATATCACAATATGTCGTTTTGTAAGAGTGCTTAAAAAAATTAATTTCGCTTTGTCCAATTACTTAGGTATATAGGCGCGTATATCCTTAATTATGATTTATGACAAATTCTCAACCTTTCGAATTTTTTATTCTTCCAATTTAACGATTTTACCATCAAATGAGTCGAATGCAATTATTTTAATCTCGACACAAATTAGTTAAAGTTATATTTAATGGTTGCTGTATTGTTGGTGTAATTTCTTTATATTCGCTGTTGATGAACAATTTTTTGATATGCATCTAACGATTGGTTCACATTGTGTAGCAAAAAATACGGAAGTGCTACAATTTACTTCAATTCCATCTTGACATGGTATTCGGTAATTAAGGCACGTTCTAAATTTATTTCCAACGTTTTTACGCGATTTAGTGGATTCATTATTACCATAAAATTCAAATTTATAAACTTGTAGATATATCCAATCAATAAGCTGTTTTCGCATAGACAAAGAATTATACACACAAATTTATTAAAACTATTAGTTAGCTTCAAATTTCTTCGGTAATGTTAAATTTTAATTGGCAACATTACCAATAATGAATGAAAATATACGAACTTTTAACCCGTCAATAAATCAATGAAAGCAACTCCTATATAAGATTTTTACATGTCAAAATAACCATGGAAAAAATAATAGGCATTCGAAGTACAATTTTATGAATTTCATTTTATTATGTAGACATCGAAGGGCGTCGAAAAATAATTTCATTACATTCGGGTGATAATGTTATTAATGTTCGGGAACCGTGCCGAAATACGTCCCGGTTGATTTGATTGAAATCGTGTTCAAATATTGATTCGTATAAAAGAGTTGGGAAAACGAACAAAGCAAACAAAAGTTACCGGCGCGCTGGTAAACAAACACAAATCAAACACCTCATAACTTATTCAATATTCGATTAAGGTTGTTCACGATGATTTGGATCAACACGAGCAAAAGACTACTATTAGAAGAGTAAATATTTAATGCTATTATAATGGTATGTCATATCACGCGAAAACGTAACCTTAAGGGCAAACAATATCCGATAAACTTTTCATTCGATATATTACTTGGAAGTTTTATTATTGGACGTGATTCGAAGAATGCGGTTTTCTATCAATATCTGTAGTTATAAATTTTTGTTTTTATCAAATTTTATAGCACTTTCACGCCAATCTGATGTGCGGGTACAACATTACAAGTTTAATTATTGTAATCATTTACACATTCTCACCATTTAAATAAATAGAAAAATTCATCACTACTAATAATAAAAAATACGTCATTACTTAATTGCTATAAATTGTTAAACAAGAAAATCGAAGCTCGATAATCTAAATGCAAAAATCAGCATATTAGCCAGTATTTGCGTGTTTGAACTTCATCTAAATCCTATTTTCGAAGCGCAACGCTAATGCAACGTAGGTAATTCGTTTCGCATATACCGTTAGACTAAACGTAATTTTCCGCAATTTCTTGAATGGATACATTTCTTCAGTAAGTACGCTCGATAAAGGCGCAAACATTTCAGAACGCATTCGAGGAATCATAAAGGAGAAAATTATCGGTAATATGCTGAATTGATGATGTTAAAATGGAATTAATGTTCTAAACGAACATAATGTTCATTCGATGGAGTAGGTTTATTTGCAGACGTTATAAAAAACATAAAATTATTCTTACAAGAGTGAGAGCCAATTTAATGGGTGTATGAGCAACAAAAATATTAAGTACCCAGTTATGTGTTCAAGTTATTTATCTACTATGTGATTCTAATAAATTATTAAGCTTTTTTTTTGAAGTTGGTCCTGCTAAAATATAGATAATTTTCTGGTATTCTTGTAGATATTCGGTCCTAAATTCATTCTTAATTTTATGTGGACACCAGTGATATCATATAGTCATCATGTAAATGCACCGATTTTGAATTTAAACAACAAACTTATTCACGAACCAATTTAACTATTAAAAAAATAATTGGAATGTATAAAACGTGGAAATGATCGCACACGGACCATAAAATCTTTATTGTATTATACAATTTATACGTTGAAAATGCAGAATCTGGACTTCCTTTGCTTTGTTGAACTCACGCAAGCGTTATATAAATAGAGGAAGCGTTCGGTTTGATGTTCAAATGATATTTTTTGTTAAATTCATTAAATTTTTAAAAATGAAAGCTAAATCTATTCGTTTATTTATATAATGGGAAATTTTTTATACGTTGCCGGTATTTATCGATCGTGATCGTTCTTGTTCGCTTATGCATTAAATAAAATGATTTAATGAGAATATTTTGAATAGAAAACAGGATGCTGTAATTTTTCATGCAATTATTTCGGAATTATTTAAATGGATAATTTTAAATACTTAGAAAAAAAAATAACCATCATGATGATATGTTATTGAAAAACAGGTGTTAAGAGGTATAAGCTATAACACATATACAGTTATTTTGTATTTTAATTATTACCTAATTTACTTGTATCTAATCGATATAATTAAATATCTAAAAATTAATTCTGGTGTAACTAATTTTTATACAACGTTAAACATATTTTTCAGCACTTTATACTAATTTCAATTAGGAATATACAGTTAACTACATTCATATGTATATTAGTTCACGAACTAAAAATTATATTGTTCAAACATCAATTCACTAGACCTATATTTGTAAAATAACGGAACAAATTCTAATATACACCATAATCCACAATATCTACATTATAATAAAATTCATAAAACGTTTGTTAAGTAAAAGTTACGGCTGATTGCGATGATTTACTGCCGCAATTTATTCAATTAACGTTATATTATTTTATGGGCGTTTGTTACGAAATTGTTCTAGTTAAATTAAAACGTTAAATTCAAATTAAGTACCGGCCAAGTAATGATTCGCTTAACAAAGTAGGTATAGCTACGATAAAACTTACTATGGGTAAACGAAGGTGAAATGTTAATTTTTTTATTTGTTTCATCATACATATGTAGATTCGTGTAGATAATGATTACCTACTTGTATTTCCATTTCAAATATAAATCTTATTTAACGAAAATATAAGTAGATGTTTTATCAGATAACTGTATACCTGACCTAAGATTAGGAGAAAAATTTGGAAATCAACTTGAAATGTGAATGATGAATGTTTGCTATGTGAATATTTAGTTTAAATGTAAACCTAATTCGGTAAAATTGAACAAAATTGAATTATTGATGGATTCGGTTTATTAAAGTGCTGAGGTCATGTGGAAATTTATTGATGAAAGAAATACAGTAGTTACTACCACAGGGATTCCCAAATTCTGGAATTGCCATATATAATGATTGAAAACTTTTATCTAGGCTGATAAAAGCGAAAATGATTAATCTGCCTTTGACAAAAAAATATAACTCACCATTTGAGCAGATACTAGAGGTATCCGGATGACCGGAACTATCCGTATCGCTATCGTGTATCGGATTCGAATGCAACGACAAATCCCTCGGGCCCGGACTCGGCGATCTTCCCCTAATTATAGCAGCCCCATCAGCAGGTCCACTTAAGATGTCCGTTATCATAAAACGAGATCTCGTAGCTGCTGTCTGAGGCATGACCTTTGGATCGTCCTGCACTGTCATGCCAGGCACTTTGTCTCCCACACCCAACACTTTGACAGCGAAAAAAAAATTTTCAAAAATTTTTTCGTGAATATATACTCGACGACACTCGGTTAATAGTGGTGTGCAAGAAAACGGAACCGTCGGCGGACGAACACTCTCACTTTGTCGTCGGCGATATCATCAATTGTACTAACAGGTGTTCCTTACGACTACTAACTGCACCGTAAGAGCTGTTACTGTAAAACTAACCTAAAGCGTTTGATCCTTGGAGCTAACGGACGACAAATCAGCCATGTTGTCTCCCCCACTAATCGGCTTCGCCCCTCCAACGAGGCCTTACCAATGGCATGGGCATATCTCCTAATTGGTCGACCAATGCCGGAGCTCCTGCTCGTTCCTTGTCCTGTTGTATTTATTTTATGGGCAGGACTTTGAAAGGGATTTTATTAGATTGAGTATTTAGGAAAACAGTTTTATGCTTTAAGGTCTTTCCATTGGTTACATAATGAAGCTGGAGGAGAAGAGAAATAAGCTGTGTTATTGTGCCGTTCTATTCTATTAGTTTTGTGTTATGCTGTTAGTGTTGTTTTCCTGTTGTAATAAATTTAATGCACACTACTTATTTCGCATTTGATTTCAGTAATGGCGCTCATAAATATGGAAATCAGTTGAAATTTATTGGTATTTAAACCTACCATTATTTTGATGCTTTCTTTATCATAACCGTCGACATTTCATAATTTTTATAGCTTTTTGGAAACACATAAAAATTAGTTTTTTTTTATGTTTTTAATTTTTTATCCACTTTATATGTGTTTACATTAAAAACTACTTAATTAAAGCTAACTTATAGTCAAGCTAAATTTAATTTGTAGGTATTCACAGATCTACCTACAGGCTGGATAAAGACTTTTTTTAATTGTCTTACAAACTGTCCCGGGTTGCCTTTTATAAATTAAAAGTTAGCTTTTATTGTCTAACAAATTTAAGACTCCTGCTTTTGGATATAGGATACCTAATTAGTTGGTATATTGGTAGGTACTTCACTATGGTTATACGCCTATGAAAAATTCACTAAATTAGAATTGCAAATGTCCGAAATCATAAAACCACCTATCGAGTAAAATTCCACAAACAAAACGAGGAGGAGCTTTAAAATAATTTCGCGCTCAATTGCTTTTCAAAAATTTCCAGTTCTACCAACCGGAACAAATCCCATTGCGTACAAACACATCGGCATGCACTTATATGCGTTGGGAACTCGAAGATACCATCTAACGAGCAGATAAGCTCGCAACTGTCTGTCCATATGGACAGTGTTCTAATTGTTTCGCATGTTTTTTAAAGCGCTTTCTGAACCGCTTACCAGGACAGGTCAAGCTCGACCTTATCTTCACTCTGGACTGGGCTATATCTAAACAACAGTTTTATATTTTAAGGTAGTAAAAGGGCGCGTTAATTAATCAACTTGTGTAGCTGTTGAATTTGAAAATCGGGTGCGTGGGAAAAGGGTGAGGCAATTATGAGATATCTACCATCTGAACCAAAGGGGTTGTTAATTACCTTGATCTAATATTACTATAGGTACATAGTTAAATGTGATGTTATTTTTATTTATAGTTTCATATAATTTATCAAACAATTATTTGGAGTCTAATAAGATTCTAGATTCAAGATCATAATGGTGATTATAGAGATTTATATTCTTTTTGAAAGTGCTCATATGAATCGATGTTAAATGAAAATGAAAACTTTTTTTATATCCACCCCATCAATATTATTAATATAACAATGTGGCGCCATCGTCAGTTTTTTCCGAGTTGTTAATTTTAAAATGTTTAGGGGCACTTACACCAATAATTGCAGGGAATAATAAATTTAAGCATTATAAATTGATTTTTATAGTGAGCGTAAATTTTTATTTTGATATACCATATACATGCAATGATTGGGAACAAAATAATTTTGTACTTTTAAACCATAGCCTATATAATTAATTCATGTAATTAAATAATTCAAAAAAATAAACATCACGTAATAATATTAATGAAGTTCCATTAAATTAGTGTTAAATATTTAATAACGAAAACTGGAATAAAAGCAAAACGTTGTGTAAATAAAACTCATTTTAATAAATATGCCATTTAAATTCGAGTACCATTAAGCCTTTAATATTGTTCATTACATCCGTTTACTATTATGACATAAGAGTCATCTGGGTTTCATAGTCGAGTTAATATCCAACAATCGCTATTTAGTCTTAATTAATCTTCCTCTATATTACGTAAGGAAACTCTTTTAAAAACACTTTTCCTCATTAGGTATGTAATTGCTGTACGAGGCACCATTGTGTTTATTATTAAATTAAAATTTCTCACTAATAACGTTATATGAAAGAATCGCTTCCTGGTATAGATAAGTCGGTTTATGGGATTTTACGGATATCATTCAAGCGAAAAAATATGATTACTCGGATATTAAATAAAACGGAATTAATTTTTTATGCAGCGGTCAATCCAAAAGTACTATAATGGAAAAAAATAATTGCTATATACAAATCACAGGTCGATATTAAAATTTAATTACAAAAAAAATTAACTAGACTATATACGCTCAATTCGTGCAAATACATTGAGATACCTAATGTTTAAACATTATTCACAAGCGCAGCGAAACGCAGAACATAGCAGGAAGATGTTTTGCTCATCGTAGTGTAAAATGTCTGTATTTAAGTCTGCCTTCGCTATCTATTGTTCTCGAAAATCCTGAGAACTACTCCTTCGCACTAAATTAACATTTAAATGCTGAAGTGTGTTTAGACACCGACGAAAGCTTATTTCGGACGAATAAGAAAATCGATTACACAGATAAAAGGAAATTCTTACAGAGCGGAAACCCGGATTTTATTAGAACAAAATATTTTTATAATTTTTGATTCTGGAGTATCTAATAGTTAAGGTTTGTGATTTCTTATAGACATAGATATTAATAAATCTTTGAGATAAATATTCTTTAGGATATATATCTAGATATAGTAGTAAGAAATTACTTTTATCAGTGTAGATATTTTCTGTATACCAACAACTTAGCCTCAACTATATCATTCATTTACTCCGTCGGTTCCTGTCCTCCTTTTAGCGGGTTATCCCGGCAACTAAACTTGATGCTAAGTTTCCGAAATTCCTTACTTTATGAATTACAACGGTCTTAATTAGTTGAGTAATTGCCCTAAGTTTTCGACTATATTATGGCGTAGTGCTCGAAAGCTGAGGCGGCAAATTATGTTGATTTGGAGCGTGTACATGGCGTGACTCGTTTTAATTTTCGTGTATTAATTTCATTATTTTTGTAGGCAGATATAACTAATTTCTTTTTAAGTATAATTGTAATTAATTGAGGTTAATGTAATTTATTTGCAAGTGCCTGTAAAAAAGAAGTTTATGAAGCGTTGTTATGGAAAACTTTTGATAATTTATGCTGTTTTCTTATTATTCTCGATTCTCGGACAGTTTGTTATCTACATTCGTTGATTTATTTGTTCATTTATTTTTGAATGTGTAATATGGTACTTAAATTTAATAACCGACGTGGCTTATAAACCTAAAATATGCTAAAATTCATGGTCGAATTTGTTTGTTATATAGGTTATTTAAAATAGGTATGGTATTTTACTTTCTAATAACTTACTACAAAAAATTAATATCTATAAATTATTAACTTGGTTATATAAGGGTGCGCTAAATATGAGTCATTTTATTTAAAAATATGCATAATATACAAAAACTTGCAAATATTTATGTTGTATTATACAACATAAATATACAACTTGTAGGTATACTAAAACAAAATTGTCTCTTCATATCGATTTACATATTTACCATAACCATTATAGGTTGAGGTATTCAATAATTTAAGTGATGTATCATATGATTTTTAATTTAATGCATTTTTGACCATATTAAAAATAATTATATTTTGATATGAAATCAAAGAAAGCAGAAACTAAAATCTTTGATGTCTTTATTGATTTGATGATAATCGACACTTTATACGTAAGCTTTTTTTTATTTTTTTGTTACCTATGTAAGTAGGTACTTGTTAAAAATACTGGCGATTATCGCAGAATAATATTAAATTTTATTAACGTAGAAGCTTCAATTTTTAAAAGCAACAATTATGTCGTTAGCGTTTTCGAATAGATAAGCTTTAACCGATGGATAAATTTTAATTTTATCTCGCTTTAAGTAAACATTAGTATTCAAAGTAATGAATTACATACTCACTTCAAAATTTTTAGATAGGCATGCCAATATAATTAGCCGGGGACCTTCTTCGCTCGAACGAGCCCACTAACACCAGGTCTGATAAACGCTATATAGGTACCATAATTAAAATTAAAAAATTAATTTTTAAGTTTTACGCTCGACGCGTAAATGAACCTGTTTTTCCCATATATTATTAGCATAACGATGAATTTTATTTTCGTCGCAATGTATTTAATTTTACGATTTGTTTGGGTAATAAAATCCATTGTAACCTACTTTGAAAAACAATTTAATATTATTAATGAGCTGATGTAAAATACCTGGAAAGGTGTTTTGTGAATGCATATGAGCTTTTAATTTTTTTTTGTACTTCAACTTGTTAAAGTTTAATTAGCAATTATGAATGTCGACTTTTCGAGCGATTTTTCTTAATCAAATTAACAAACACAATGACGAGCAGCCGCTCGCATTGGCATATATACTTTTCATGAATATTCTATTTGCATTGTCAGCGCCCCGCGCGCCGCTGTGCCATTGCCGCGGGGGTTTTAATTCGAACATTTTCGAGCCGGTAGTCGCTCATGCTTGACTCCCATAAAAGAGGGCTTAATTTCGACATAATTGTTACTGTGACACCATCTGTTTCCTTTCGTACTTTAGCGGTAATGGTAACAATCAGATTAGGCTCAGGTTGGTGGTGCATGCGTTGTTGTGTATTTTTTTTTGGTCATTCTTATTCCGCTTTCGTAAAAATTATTTGTGAGGGGTGTCCGATTAATATCGTGCCGAATTTGTCAATGTTTCATTAGTAATAACGGCACTAGAACGGTGTGTTTGATTATCGCTAATGCGTTTGTTTGGACTATAATGAAAAATGAATTATTTACACGCTGCGTGAATGGGCGAATATGAATGTATGTATGTTACAGAAATGTTGATTTTTTTGATAATATCGTAATTTATCAAATATTTCTCAAAATTTAATTACTATTACTAGTTTTTCGCAATGATTATACCTATCATGTTAACTACTTATCATTTCAACAGCAGCCAGCACAATTTATTTAGATACATGATAGGCATATAAAGTGCAAATTTATATTCAATTCTTTGGTCTTTTTGCATGCATCAAAAACTTGTACCTAATATTGTTATTTGATTAGAAGTAAGACAAATAATTGATGACATTGTGCTATTAACTTTAACGTAATTTTCATATAGTATAGTTCAAAGATCTGTGTTCAAATTCTATATTATAGACATTTCGCTTTGTTCTATATATGTTTAATGAAACATTAACGTATTAATTAAGTCAGAAAATTCCAATACACATATCCATCACCCATATTTATTGACATAATTATCGATAGTAATAAACTGTAACAATAAACCGTAAAATAGAGCTATTTCTCATTGTTTACGAAACGGGTTATTAAATATACGTAAGAGTATAACTAACAGTAATTACATTATTTTAAAACAATTATTTTTTATATAACGTATGAAATAAAATCCGCATGTCTAAAGCTAATTACTATAGATACCTATATGTAATCTTATAGATGAATGCGGGACAAAGATTATTCTATTTAAACGAGAAAAATTCACGCCATTCAATACAATTTAATGGAAAAATAAGTGCATATGAAATTATCGTTATTTACTTCTAATTTTAATTGGAATGCGAAACGCAATAATAATGTATACATTGGTTTTCCTGGTTTTTTATATTCCTATACATTATGTATGTTTTATAATTTGAAATACTGAATATACCTTTAATTTCCCTAAAAATTATAGCTAACATTAAACATCTATAAAAGTATGAATTTCTAATGTTCAAGCAAATAACGATTATTTAAGATTTTTTTCAAATAATTATAGGTAAATTAAAATCAAGATTAAATAAATTAATAATCCTAACTTTTACTCATTTTGCGTTAAATATATTGATAAGTAAAATTACTTAGTGTATTAAGTACCTAAATCGCAGAAATAATTTTTGCTTTACTTAATTCCCGTTCAAGTTGTTCACGTAGTAGATATACATATAATTAAAATGACTAAATTAGAATTTAACGCTCATTCCTTAACAAAATAATAGAACCATATCACTAGTTAAAAAATTTCACGCAATCGTAGAGAAAGAATTCACTTTTGCGCGCATATTAAATCATTCAAAACGCGGAAATAGCTAATTACATAACAAAACAATAATAACAAAAATCTAGCACAAATTTTCACTTTTTAAGAACACGTTGTGTTTTAATTGTTATAATAATTTTAATGAAGAAAACAAGAGTAAGTAAGCCATCAATGAAAGTAAATAATTACAACGAATCCTTAACGGCGCGGAATATTAAAAATTCGCGTCCGCATTATTAACCAAAAGGGCAAGAGAATAGAGAGTTTGTATAACGTTAAATTGTTCGTATATACAGGGTGTTAATTAATTGTATGCCGATACTTCTGGATGTGAATACTTGGATGATTTTAAGAAGAAAAGTTTATATCAATGTATGTCCTACACCTCTTAGTTTTCGAGCTACAGGGTGTTAAAATTTTAGAAAAAAAAACTTTTCCATCATAATTTTTTTATTACGGCAGATATTTTTATATAATTTCGGACGTGGACGTCACTGATAATAGTAGAAAATTAATTTTTATCCCCAAAAAGAGTGTTTCCATGCATGGTGGGCGCCTATCAAATTTCAACAAAATATCAAAAGCAGTCTCAAAATGAACTTGGGAAAAATGGTTTTAGTTTTTATTTTTTTATGCAAAAATGGTGCGTCGTACGAAAATAAGTCTCCTGACCGAATTTGCTACAAAATAAATGAGGATTTTAAAAATAGTTTTAGTTTTTAGAAAAAGCAGTGGTGTACCATTTTTTTTCAAACATATTCAGTTCAAACCCTGTGTATACGTCACTGGTGAATATTTAAAGAAATCTTATGCCTCAAAAAATGCTCCTTAATAATTAAAAAGTGTATACAAAATTTTAAAAATTACTGGAGTAATAAGAAAATTATGATAGAAAAGTTTTTTTTCTAAAATTTTAACACCCTGTAGCTCGAAAACTAAGAGGTTTAGGACATACATTGATATAAACTTTTCTTCCTAAAATCAATCAAATATTCACGTCCTGAAGTATCGGCATTCAATTAATTAACGCCCTATACAAATAACGTTATAAATTAAATAATTATAATAAGGAACGTTACTTATACGTTATTTAAGATGATCATTATAATAGTATATACGAATAAGGTTATTAATTACTTTAACGTTTTAAGAAAAAAGGAAATAAGCAGGACGAAAATCGTCTTATAGATCAAGCATTTATGGACTCGATAATGAACGGTTAACCTTGGGGGTTTTTGCTCGTGAAACGAGCATTTACATACATGACGAGCGTGTAGGGATTATTCGTGTCGCTAAACGAGCAACCCCCTAAGAACAACTAAAATACGTCTAATTGCGGCCGGTGTAAGTGCGGTTATCCGTAATGATCTGGCCGGAAGTTTGACTGCCGGAAGCGGTGAGAAAAACGCCATTTTGTACGCTAGTTGACTCTGGTTTCGTGACGCGCTAACCTAAAGAACTATTATTCTCAATAAACTACACGCTAACCTCGCTAAACGCAATTTAAGATTTTTAATTTGCCCGCGTCCGATTTACTGCCCAGCCGCATGGCTTATGTTGCTCCAACTCATAATCACACCACATTCTACTGATGGATATAATTACCTTTAGGTACTGTGTTTATCCCCATTTACATAAATGTCTTTATGTTGATTTCCGGGTTAACAATCAAGGGTTTATTTAGCACATACAGATTGCTCCATTTTTCATTGCGACATAGGCTATATGTGTGCAACTTTAATTAGACACTTATAAAGGAAAGAGAAAAAGTGATATAATGTCATTGCAACTTTTCACTCTGACAACTGTTATTTTAATAATCTTTCTTTATTCAACTCATAGAAATGCCCATGTTGCAATCGAGAAGGAAGCACGGTGTATATAGGTACTAAAGTTTATCATATAATAGCACTACAGATAGTGCTTTAGTTATACTGTTAGCAATGAATAACAAATTTTAGGATAGTTATACATTAAAATATTTATAATAATGTAAATTTTTGCCTATTTTTTTTTCAGTTAGCTACGTGATTTGAATGAATTGATTTCGAGATATTATTAAGATATTGCGCATAATTATTGAAATAAACCCCGCTCAAATAAACTAGTTAACTATCTCTTCCTATTTAAAATATATCCATATCTCCACCCTCTTCGGCACAAGGGTTAGTCAAACCCTTCGTAACCGGATATGTTTACCGGCAAGCTGCGACTGGCAAGCGACCTCTATCTAAACCAGGTCCCATTCCATGAATAACAATGTAAAAGCGATTCTCTATCGTCTCTGGTTCAATCATCTTATCGACGAACATATCGCGAACATGCGGACTGAATCTCAATTCGATCTCCTCTTCGTCGACGCCGATAAAACCTTACCTAATCACGTGACGCGGTCTCCCGGCGAAAATCGAAATTTAAATTTTTTTTTTCGGCGCGCCGGCTTTGATTTGATGTGATTTGATCGCATATGAAATATTCCGATGATAGGTATTTTATTTTGCACAACTTGTCCTAGGTGCAAATTGAATTTTTTTATATAGGTACACTGGTAATTTATATTGTGAGGGGCTTATAAACCTCCTGCTGATTCAAAACATTTTTCAAGTGTATACTCCAGTTACGGTTCGTAAAATAAACTCGAGTTTCGTGAGTGATACATCGATTATTGCTGTACAAAAGGTCGCTATAACAGTTTCGAAAGTCCGACAAAATTGTTTAGGAACCCTTTATTGAAATTTTCGATTTTAATTCGTTCCGAATCCGAATCAATTCGTGCATAAAGTCGACGGGCATTATTAACCAAATAGACGCTATATATACGCGAAACAGGCGAAACGCAATTAATGTTGTGCGGTGAATAAAGAGAATAAAGAGCGCCGGTTGATAAACGACCTCAACCGCCGCCATCGTCGCCGCCTCAAAGAATTCATTTACGGTTAATTTTGACGACGGTGCCGCGACAAATACCATTGTGCTTTTCTTTCCTCTCGATGCTATTTTCGCGTTACTTCATCTGTGGTAGTGAGCCCCTGAAAAGGGCATCTCAACTCTATACAAAAGTTTTAATCAATTTCTAATTATAACAGTATACTATATAGGGTGTCTAATATAAAAACCGCCAAACTTCAGGAGGAGGTGATTGTACTAATTTTGAATAAAAAATGTCCTATAAAACTTTTTCGAAAAGTCGACAGTTTCTTTTTTATTTAACATTTCAATATTTTATTTTATTTTTTGGTTTTTTTCCAAAAAGACCGAAATATCACATTTATTCGTATAGTCACATTAATTTTGATCATATACCGTAAAAGTGCATTAAATTTGCTATAAAAAACTATTTATCAAAGTTAAAAAAAATCAATACCGGGTGTTATAAAAGATTTAATTGTTATGAATATGAAATGAACAAAATTATATGTATCTTTTGATGGTCGCAAAGCTAACAATTTTATAAAATTCATGTTCAAGTTTTTTTTAGTAAAAACTACTGTATTTAATAAGCTTTTAAGAGGTATACTCAAATATTGAGTAAATTTTTTTTTGTAGAAATTTTAAAGGTATATAAAGTTATTTGTGTTAAGTATGAGGTACAAAATTTAGAAACTAATTTTTTTTGAGATATTTCAAAAAAATAAGTGTATCGGTAGGTACAGTTTTGAAACGGCAACAAATCTTGTTGAAATAAGGGAAAAAAATTCAATTTTCTGCTAGAATTATACCTCAGCTCAGTAATATGAAATGACATCTGTATGACAGGTTTGGCTATTGTTTAGCAGAAAGCGGTGGACTATTTTTTAGAGTTCTTTTTTTTCTGTTTTAAAATTATCTTTAAATTTATTTTTGGAGTTTCCTTTTTATTATTTTCTTAGAATTTACTTTCTTTTTCAAGCCATTGTGGCAAAAAGACATATCTACATATTCTATTTTAATATTAATGATATTGTTTCAATAAATTATCGTTTAAAAATTCTCTTTTCTTTTTAATCGACTCGATGTTCGCCCATCCTAACCCGTTTTGATACTGTCGAAGTGTCGAAACCGTCGAAATTATTTGATTTTTAATCTAACCGAACCAAATCGCGATGTGAAGTCCAGTAGAACAATTAAATTTATTAGAATTGATCGCGACGTTCTATTGAAATGTACACTGGTAGACTGGATTTCAGCAGCTAAGAATTTAACATGAATTTCCCTATTATGCGCGAATAATTTTCCAACGGTGTATGTTATAAAATACAAAGTTATTCAAACAAGAATATCCCGAAAATAAAAATCTACAAAAAATTAATTAGTGATTCTGTATTAAAAAAAAATGAAAGAAATGTGAAGAAAACGCATAAATTTGAAAAAAAAAATCGTTGGTATCACTGGAAGAAAATACATTTTTTTTTAGTTTATCAATTTAGCGTTACCCTTTTTCCTTATATACAGGGCAAATCCATTTATGCTCGGTGTATCTGGAGTCGTGCAATTTGGCAACCGGCAACCCACGACGGCGGAATCGTTAGCTAAGTAACCCGGCGAATTAAGAGGGTTTCTTTTCCAGAAACCGGAAACAATACATATACGCATTCATCTTCCGCTTCGACCGCCTACCGCCTATTCCCGATTTGATTGCGCAGCGGCGGCGTTAAAATGCCCACAAACAACGGTTTATTTCACACAAATGTGCATATGATATGAATGATACCAGCAAAAGCTTATCTATCAATTTTCTAGTTCATCTATAATCTATCAAATATTTTCATCTATACCAATTAAACAGTTTAGGTACTCGAATAGTATTAATTAAATGACATTTTTGAGATCACTACAAACCCATAATTTGAATCAGTTCTGCTATAGATGCTTCCTTTATCAAAATTCCTTAATAAACTGCTCCACAAAAGTTAAGGAAGTTCGCAAATTTTGTGATTATTTCAAAAGTTACAGACTTTTATACTATTATACAATATGTCCATGGGTTTAGAACAGTCTTGCTTTATAGCAGATGAACAAAGAGTTTATTCAATTCTTCAGTAGTCTATCTTCTATTTATTTAACTTTTTGATCAAATAAACTGCTCCACAAAAGTTAAGGAAGTTCGCAAATTTTGCGATTATTTTAAAAGTTACAGACTTTTTGATCACCAAATTTTCAAATATGCGAAATTAAATGTTTTCTCTCATAACTGAGTGGATTTTTTGCCCCTACCTCTACAACTCATACTAAATTTGGCGATCAAAAAACCTGCAAATTTTAAATTAATCTCAATGTTTGTGAACTTTTGTGGAGCAGTATATTTCCCCAACCTTTATCGCATATTATAGGATCTATTATAGGAAGCCAAAATAATACATTTTAAGTCATTATATTTTAAGTGAATTTTTTTTGGCCATTAAAAATGCGTGTATTTGTACACCACTGGCATTACATGGCCGATGTTTTTTTTTGTCGTTTCCATTGGATTTTCTTTCGAAAAAGCGCGGAGATTTCTAACCTGCCTCTATTTATTTTTATCCAAACAAAGGACGTTTCCATTACTTTCCATCATTTGTACATGTTAGAATGCTTTAGGGACGGCCGTCCCTTCGGCTTGATATGGTTTCGGTTTTAATCTCCGAGCAATAAAACCACCGGAACGATTTATCTTCCTATTAATTTAGCCCGGAATTAGGCACTTATAAATTAATTTCACTTTCAAAATGTGTGTATGTTGTGCATTTGCCCATTTTATTATTGTAACTAAAGTAAAAATGTATTTCTATTAGGCTTCTCCAGCAATTTTATTTCAAATTGGTGTGTAATATTCTTATACCGCAATGACCGCAATATGGAAAATGATTGCAGTTTTCTTAGCAGATTCCTCATTCGTTCGACCAATGGTAATCTCAAGAAAAATCTGTACATTACGTGATCGCGTCAAGTATCAATCAAGTGCACATTGGTTTATTTATTTGCCAATATAGATTGAATATAGCTTCTTTAAGAATTAAGGTACTTTATTCTTCTAGTCTAAAATAGTATTTAGAATAAGCAGGATTTTTTTATTAATCCATACGCATCAATTGCGAAATGTATCTATAATATTTATCTTATTTGAAAATTACTTTCACTTTGACTTAAAAACAAAACTATTAATAACGATATGTATTATTAATCGGTATATCAGAGCGAAATTGAATGGGTTTTGAGGTTAAAAATTTCTAAATAAATTGAAAATTATTTGGAGCACAAGTATCTTATATCCATTAGAAACATATTTTTAATTTTAATTTATTTTCGCCTACCTTTAAGAGTTCTTAATTCGCCGGTATATGTAATAATTCATTGCACAAATACATCAAGAGAACTTGTTATTTTCCGGTTCGTCTCCCTTTTATGTATAATTCACTACGTTTTCTTTCTTCTCTTTGCATTATCTCTGCTCGTAATTGGCTCTATTGCAAGTAAAGTGCAACAAATTAAGCAGTTTTGTTTAGTAAAATAAGGAATTAATTGCTTTTGCTGGTACCTATTTTCATACCATTCCATATAATTTTATTGTTGCCGTCCGACACGAAAAATTTGAATTTCATATATCGTATGTAACGAAGTTAATTACGGATTTATTACGTTTTAACGAAGTGGGAACTCGACTGATGCATCATCAGGAAGAAAGTACAATCGATTTCTATATAAGCGAGATCATTCACTTTTTCCAATTAATGCATGTCGAACTGATATCTATTTTTTAACGCCTCCACTGTTTATCTCTCTAATTACAGCCGGTCTACTCTTTTGGTTACAATTTCATTCTATAAAAAATACCCATGCAAATCCATACTGTAAACTCTGGTAGTCTTAGTTGGCTGACTGTTCGGATCTGATAAAACGCACACCTCGTTAAAGTTTATTGTAAACGAGCGAAATAATACTCTTAAAAGAGCGATTTTATATTCCAAATTAACGGAAGTTTTCGTTTTAAAACAGTGGTAAACTCTTTACAAGCCGGCATGCCTACCTGGTATATCCTGCGCTTAACGATCTGGAATAAATCTATAACGCTATGAAATACTTCTACTAATATGCTTCAAAATAATTACAAATTTGATACATCAATTTTACCGAGTATAGCAAAATAGAGGAAATTTATAAACTTGTTAAGAGAAAAAAGTGTTTAAGAAAAATAATAGAAACCAAACTCTTTACTAAATGAATGGAATTGATAATGATAATGATAATTCCATTCATAGATAATTATGTTATGTATATTGTAAAATAATATACATAGATTATTTTGCTCATTGTATAAGTAGAGTCCCAATATGAAGGCTATATAGTTCCCTGTTGTATACAGGGTGAGTCATGAGGAATCGTACATACTTTAACAGAGTATAGAGGCACTTAAGGTGAATATCATACGACCATTAAAAGTTCCAATTAACTTTGCAATCAATTAACTTGTAAGAAAAATTACACATTTAGGATAACCGAATAATTTACATTAAAATAATATTTTCTATCGTACAAATTTTAATGAAAATTAATAAAAACGACTAATTACATATTCCTTTCTATGGTGACAACAAAGTGTGGCAAAAATTTCCGATGCTCAGGCTTTATGAGTTAGTTATACCTTCTACATTAACCAATTGAAAATTTAGAAAAAGTGTATACAGTGTGAAATATTAGGTTTGGAAAAATTTATCTTTTTTTGTTGAAGACGGTCCTGAAATTTTTTTAATACTGAATATGCTAGTGTGTTGCTGGTTCAAAATGTATACTTTTACCAAAAAATGAACCATATCAAAATAACCACCATAAAGATATAAACAAAAGAAAATTTCATCAAAATTCATAAATCACCCTGTATCTCTTTAAAGAAGAGGCGGATGGAACTCATAATGGTTGTATGATATTCACCTTAAGTGCCGCTATACATTGCTTGCTCTACGCCGCTGAAATTATTCGCACCTTTTCGGCTTCGAACTGACAATAATTACAATTGCAGCGGGAAGCGAGGGAACGGCGCGGCGGCGCTGCCAACACAATAATTTGACCAGTAAAATAGGGGAGAAATAAGATAATGCCCAAGATAAGGCACCGACGCCGACCACTTTCTCTCTCACCTTGAACGGCAACCACTGGGAAAACGGCCATTTAGGATATCCTGCTCAGATAACACGAAATATTCGTGTCCAAGAACCATAAAACTTAAACAAAGCTTTTAATTTTAATTAGCATATTATGCTGTGATACAAATATACTGAAGATATCTACGTATAGGTAGTAGAACCTCTCGAATCGTTTCTAACAGTATGCCCGATTTCACCAACCAGTTCCTAAAGTTAGGTAATACCTAAACAGGATTTAGGAATTCCTAAGTAATAGGAAATGCCTAAAGTTAGGACAGTTCACTGGGCTTGCCTAAAACATTTAGGAAATACTTAACCATACTTTTCATGTGATTTCATGTGACTTAAGTCTTGACTGTCTTTACACTCTTTAGATGAAAATTTAAAATGGGAGGAGAGTTTTTAGAAACTGGTCGAAACTGATTTTTTTTAGTCTTTTTCGATACAGAAACATACGGCATTACAAATATCAGAAAGAATTGAAGATGATTTTTAATTTGATACACAGGAAGTTTTTGGAACTATTGACCGTACACATAGATGTAAAGATCCATAGTCCTGGAGAAGAAGATGTAGAAATATTTTACAAATCGGAAAGGTTTAAAAATAATTTTTAGATTTAAAAATAACTAACATAGTTTAAAGATGACCCGGATCATCAACATCTCTTCTTTTCTCTCAACATATTCAATTTCGATCTCCGCTTATTCGGTTTACACGTCAAAACTAGCCAATGCTACCAATAAAATTCAAAAAATTGTCAAAATCAAATTTTTACCTAGGTATTTCTTAGTAAGGGAATTCTAATGTTGGTGAAATTCGATTTAGGTAAGTATTCGATTTAAGTAATTCCTACCTTAGGAATTACCTAGTTAGGGAATACCCAACAACATGTTGGTGAAATCGGGCATTATTAGTTCGACATAAATCCTAAAGTAGAGAGTAAAGGGCGACATCTGACACATTTCAAAACTTCGCCGAATAAAACTTTCGCAGTCGAAGTCTTTCACGGCGAAGAACTTCATTCGGGACGCTTTCGGGTTTTATAAGCAAGTCGACAACGCAATTTGTAGTCTTTAGGTGGTCGTTTTGAGTGTGTGCGCATCACGTTCGTTCGTTGTGACGTGATTCGCGACGACGGGCCGAGATGGTCCGCAATTTCGAGCGAATTAGAACCCCCGACGTGGCCAATGAAGCGGCAATTCCCGGCATCTTTCCCCGTCGCTTCATGACGATCGTCCGGTTCAAAGGGAATCGACTGGCGCTAGCCGGTAGTACGCAAACAAAGGTGTGATCTAGCTTTTATTCAGCGGTTGAACAACCGATGTCATCAAACTGTTCATTTATTCAGCGATTTTTTAAACGTTTGTCATCTGTCAACGATCTTTTTCTCATCGATGAAACAGCGATTAGTCATCGGATTAATCCACAGACCTTTTAACTATGGACGCGGTTTAGACAAAGAGGTAGTGTTGTCGATGAATGAGAGAGATGCAGCTAGTTTGGGCATATGGCAATGAGAGATTGGACAATGCATTAGCCAATAGTAAGAAAGCAAAAGACCACGTGAGTTACGTTTTCAGATATGCAAGGTAGCTGGGGTAGAGGATAGTATCTTATGGTAGAATAGGGTTGAGGAGTGCAGCGGAGGGTATTGTGATTTATTATTTTTTTGCCGAGCAAAATGCATTTTTCAGCTGAGCCTAAATTCCCACGCATTTGCAAATACAGTTCTTATTTTGTATTGTTAATTGGAACATCCTACCTATTAGCCAGTACAGATTTCGCAATTTAAGACCTAACTGCTTTCTCTTGTAAAAAATATGTTTCTTCCTGGTCATTCTTCTGTCCAAGTGGATACCAAGATAAAAACAATATTTAAATATTAAGCGTATAAATAATTTAACAGATTAATAGCCTTTTTTCACGCACCCTGTATATATTTTATATATTTTTTGGTCCCGCCTACTTTTAGCCCAAACTAGCTCCATCTCTCACGGACCTCTCTCTCTATCATTGGGAACGCTGAATAACCTCAAAATAACGATAGTGCCGCGTCCATACTTAATAGGTCTATGGATTAATCGGATTTTGAAGAGGATGGATCTGGTTGACAGATGAATTATAACCCATATTTTTCATTCCATGATCGGTTTCGGTTATGATCTGATGTTCCATGCTGAAGTTGCGCATTCAACGTGCATTCAATTTGTTTAATTTGTTTTGCTGGTTTTGCAATTTGCAATGGATTCCGAAATCTGTTATTGCATGAGTTTTATTTATTTCTTTGTTTATTAAAAATAGTGCCAATAACTCATCACTGCCACTGTTATTTGAGGACTCTTCACTTTCAGGTTCTGATGATGAATCGGATGAATATAACATATTTTTTGCAATCAAATAAAACTCCATTTTTTATAATTTCCCTCACATTTAAAATATCTAAATTAAATTGTCAATGTCAACGTCAACGTCAAAATTTCCAACCATCCAGCAATTTGTTCCTATATTCACATACATCAATTCCATCAGGAATCAATCATGACCTCATTTGACATTAATCATAGGTGAAACGGAGATGAAAAAAGATCATACCTGATGGATCTGGTTGACAGATGAATTATAACCCATATTTTTCATTCCATGATCGGTTTCGGTTATGATCTGATGTTCCATGCTGAAGTTGCGCATTCAACGTGCATTCAATTTGTTTAATTTGTTTTGCTGGTTTTGCAATTTGCAATGGATTCCGAAATCTGCTATTGCATGAGTTTTATTGATTTCTTTGTTTATTAAAAATAGTGCCAATAACTCATCACTGCCACTGTTATTTGAGGACTCTTCACTTTCAGGTTCTGATGATGAATCGGATGAATATAACATATTTTTTGCAATCAAATAAAACTCCATTTTTTATCATTTCCTTCACATTTAAAAATTCTAAATTAAATTGTCAATGTCAACGTCAACGTCAAAATTTCCAACCATCCAGCAATTTGTCCCTATATTCACATACATCAATTCCATCAGGAATCAATCATGACGTCATTTGACATTAATCATTATAGGTGAAACGGAGATGGAAAACCTCATCATACCTCAAGAACAACGATTTCTGGGCGATTTATCGACATTTTATTAATGTCTATTCTCTATTCTCCTTCACCGCGCTTTATTGTTTTTCCGTTAGATCGTTTTCGTGGATTGATCGGTAGCTCCGTCATTCGTCAGCTGTCGGTTTGCGGTCTATATGTCGCGTTAATCGCGTCCGCATGACGTGTGGGAGAGAACAATGAGCTCGAAGGGGGGAAGAAACGACGCCTAAGTGCTACTTAATCCCTCTCATTGTCGATAATACGCTACACCCCATTGGTAATTAGCCTCCGCTGGGGAAGTTAAGTAGTAAATTACATGTTCTCTGTTGAAAAGGCAGTAGTTTTTTCGGGTGTCGGGTTTTCATATGGGAAAATGCCGTGGAAGATTTAATAGATATATGCCTTAGATTGATTCGTTTTCGTCCAATTTTATAATTGGAAGTACTTACTTACCTACATATAAAAAACTCTCTTGGGTATATTTGACTCTTTAATACACAAATAGACTCTGTGGTAAACATGTTGTAAATGAGGAAAATAAGTAAATGAGTGACTCTTTTAATTAATAGACAATTAACCAAGAAATTATATCAAAAATATGGTCTTTAATAACATTGTATAGTGATTTGATAAGCCGGTTGAAATAAATTATTTCGATCATAGCACTTGACTCGATGAAAGTTGGAACGTTTGGCCGCCGATTTTTTTTCTCGCCGGGCGTATTAATCCACATAAGAGGACGCTTTAGTGGGGTGAAGGACTCATAAATCAAGAACTCACGTGTCCTTTCTGAGGGCCGGCTGCGCGTACTTCATGAAACATTTTCGGGCTCGTGTAATAGTCGATTACTGGCACGATAAGTGCTTTTACAAAGCGTGTTGCAAAATGAGTAGATTCGATACTGTTTAGTTTCGAATGTGCGTGACTAACCCCCTTAATGATTATTGCTCTTATGCAAGTCTTTCGATGCGGAGTTTTGTGTTTTTCTTTTTCGATTTGGAGTGGCTCGGATTTACGTGGGAAAGAATTGCATGCGAATAAAAAAAAGTTAACGCCATTTATGTTGCGCTTAACTCCCGCAACGTCGGGAGTTTCATGGGGCGAGGCCAGTTTCCATCGAAGAAAATTGGAAGTTGTGTCGTGGAGATCGGAAAGTTAGTAAACGCAGCAAAGCGAGTCGGTACGTGATGAAAGGCCAAAGGCCGCACGAGGATTAGAACTAAAAGGAGATCTGATAGAGAGCCCGTAAGCCCTTTTAGTGACCGAGCAAATCGTCTACGAATTATTTATGCTCTACCAAATGAACCGCTTCTGCATCTCAAATGCACAAGTGCACATCAAAGGCTTCCTGCGACCTGGGCACATATTGAAAATGTCCGTATTTATATCGTTTATTTTCAGTTTAGTCACGTTATACTGATGAATAATTTTCTAAAACTAAAGGTCTTTTTTATCATTATATAAAACGAAGAAAAAAATAAATTTATGCAATGAATTAAATGTTAACAGAGAAACCTGAGTAAATTTCTTTCTTCAATTGAATTTCTCTACAATTATAAATCTCATGGCATCGTTCAAATTATAACAATTTTTGTACATACCTACATAAATAATCTAGAGTAAACATTAAGTAATCTATGCAGGTATACTTATAGATATTCGCAGGTTTATTTTCCAATTAATATTTACTTCTCTAAACTAACGGCATTTATGCATTATCTTGATGAGAAAAACTCAAGTTAAGAGTCCGTATAACAAATACGAACGTGCATTCATTGGCGACTATTAAGTGCTAATAAGGCGGTTGTTATGGAGAAAATTACATCTATTGTAAATTTAATCAATTCAGTTTTGATGTAATTGGGTGATTTTGAATTAACACGAACGTTATAGCGATGTAATTGGCGTTTTTATTGCACTTATTGTTATATTGTCGAGTTCAATTGTTGCCTTGGATTATATCATAGCTTTATTAAAAAGTATCACTACTCCACAATTAACGACTATTTTTTTTTCAAGTTTATAGTATATTAATGATGCGCATATTTAATAATCCGTTAGGAAATCTTATCTATATATTAAGAATAATCGAATCAATCATATGTTAGTGCACACAAATATATTGCCCACAAAAAAAGCATTCTCCTCGATTTCCACTCTGTATTTATTCTTATCTAAAAAAAATGATTCGGAACATAACACGTCCTCTCTATTTATCTGAGAAACTTTTTTATTGCCGTGTATTAGATAGGCTAACTCGAAAAGGCCACACCTGTACAGTGGACCGTCTTCCAAAGCACCTCGACGAGAAATCTACACTCACAGAAATGTGTTCTAAGATAAACTTTACGTTTTATTGTAGCACTAATTTCAATTTCAAAGTCATGGAATTTTGTATGTAGAGTTTGCTTGCCTCGCAAGCTTGAATTTAGTGTTATTATTAAATTATTAAAAGTGCATTTTTGGCATTTTTTCTTAATTTTTGATACTTTATGTTGTATTTTTAATTGATTTGGCAAGTTCGATAATTACATTATATCTACATTTATCGATTTTTTTAATTTGTTTTATAAAAATAAGTTTTCTTAGTGTACATTATATATTCTTCAGTGCCTAAGTTTACGAGTGATGGATCATCTCTCGCTATCGGTACACGTATTTTGTCGATAATCTGTTTTTTAAACGAGATGCCTCTAAAGGACAAAAATTTGTCTTGATGTGAGACAGAAAGTTTATCGATAATTATCGTAATTTCCGATGTCTGTTTGGATATAAATTTGATTAAAAACGGCTTTATGGTAATTTCGTTAAAAGAATTACGGACTATTAGAATTCGTAATTAATTCGAATCGAATTTTATCTGTACATAAATGGAATTAGTTTGTTTACTCGAATTGTATGTACCAACATTTATTCGTGAATATTAAAAAAAAAGGTGATCGTGTAATTTATGGGAGTAGTTAACATTGATTAATTAAAACAGGATTTTTTACTTTATAATCCGAATAAATTTTGTTTAATCTGAAATTGCCCTAACGGTCTCCGCATGAAATTTAAATCCATTAAATAATTCGAATTTCACGAAAAAGCAAGTAAGCCCATTAAATTAATTTTCTTGATTAAGATCCTCGCCGACGATTAGCACGTAAATTGTTATCATTAGGTCGATTTTGTATTTTTTAACAGCCGCATATATTACCTGTTCACTGAGCTCGCCGCTTAAGATAAATGAACACATTTTTACGTTTTAGCGGAAACGATTTTTTAAACGTCTCAACTTGTTTACAATGCCCTGTGTTTAATTCTTTTGAAATCCATAGATTTCCTATTTTCATACATTTTTGTTAACTTATTTTTACATCCGCACATTGCAGGAATTTAGTTTCTTGTAGTTTAAGCTAAACTTTTTTAAAAATTTATTAGTATTTTAACTCGATTTGCGTGGATTATAGGAACGAATTAAATGATGAATGTACGTCACATTACCGAAATTACCTCCCTTCCAATTATCCTAATTCCGTTTCAATTATAGATTGAACCGGCGTTCCTTTTCGAAACCACTAACAGGCCAATTAAAAGCAAATTTTTATTTAACCTGAAAATAATTGCATATTTAGCGATGCTAATAACGGTTCCAAACGACAATCAGGATGTTTTGTTCCAATTTTTTTTTCGGTAAATTCGAAACAGATGTCGCAATTTGTTACCGAGTGTCGGTTAAAACGTATGCCAATTAGGTAAATTAAACTCTTCATGTTATAATTGTTTAATAAAGTATTTTTCCAAATGTTTGTTAAAATTACGTTACGCTGTTTTAACGTAAACTATTAACTCTAAATTACACTAATTTAAAAGGTAGATGAGATAGGAAAATGCTCTCTATTAATCCCTCGTGCGTGTTAACTAATTCCGAATCCTTTTACTTTTTGTGAATTAATAGATTCGAGATAAATTAATTGTATTACGTAAGATTGGAAGTATCACGTATCAGATCATAAAATTCGAAAACGAACGCTCCTTTTACTGTTTGTTTTTGCGTCTGTTTCACTTTCTTCCTCAAAATTCCATTTTTTTCATCGTAAATAATAATTTCTTGCTTCAAGAACAACTTGGTTAGTAAAAACGCGCTTACTGTACCTATAAGCTTGCTTATGAATCAATTTTAATTACTTGTTTAATTAGTATAGACGTTTCTTTCAATGCAGTTCTCAGCTACACCGGTAATTTTCTGCTACTAATCACACGAAATCTTTTGCATTGCTCAGTGAAATAGAAAGCTTAAATAACAAGTTTTTGGTACGACAATTTCCATCACGATGCGATCGCACTGTGCTAAGCATATTCACAGTTATGCCGATTGTCGGCGAAATTGTCGACATCCAGTGGAAAGTATGTTTTAACATGCAAATTTAAGTCACGAGGAGTTTCATATCCACAGGTCTCGCCAGTCCCAAACCATGAATACCAATTCAAATGTTGCCAATTGCCTACATCACCGGTTAGACATCCGCAGACCTTTCCTATAACCTAACTGGATTTGTTCCGGAAATCCACGGCGCAAGATAAATTGAAAATATTGGTATTTTCTCGAAGAAATAATATACTGCGAATTATAAACGTCATAACCGAGAGGCCACCTACGTGGGTCGTTTAAACCATTCATCACGAATGCGGCCTTTTCCGCGTTTCGAGGGGGGGCCATCGTCGAAAACGAAATCGTCGAAAAAACCGGAATTTACGGTTTCGGGCGCCCCATCATTTATATCCGGACGCGCCCGTTCAACTCTCAACTCAACTCCCGCGGTTGATGATAATTTTCTTCGATAAGAGTAATGAGGCGATGATATTCGTTGTGTGTCAGATGCCCACGCGATACTCGGAGATGAAAACGAAGATACCAGGCACATTAGCGCTCCGACAAATCGTAGTCAGATCGATCGGCTAAAGGGACAAGGGAACAGGCGCCAGGATGACCACTGGTCGCGATACACGGTGGACCAAAAAAATCCGCTTATATTTCGTTGTGGTAGAAATCGCGCCAGATATTTATCGGTTAGGAATTACGTTATAAAGATTTATTGTATCAAAAGAATTAAGTTTTATAAATTGGTGTTCTCTAGGATTCTTACGTTATTCTACAGTGTGTGTCACGACGAGGGCCCATTGGAAGTGTCTGGAAAAGTAGTTGTATTTAAAATTTAAAAATTTGTGTACAAGTATTAGTCGATGCGCTCTATTCAATGAAAATATTTTCAACTTTTCTTTACTTCCGGTTATACCGAAAGTGGACAGCAACTTTGTTATTTTAAATGGGACACCCCATATATTAATATATGGGGACACCTAATATATTTTCGAAATGTACGCAAAATTTTAGAGTGCTTTTGTCTAAAAAACTTTTTTCAAAAATGCATACTTTTTGAGTTACTATTTTTTTTTGAAAAATTTGACTGATGCAGACCCTTATAAATTATTTTTTTACGGGGATCCCTTTAAAGATATGGATACGGTTTCTATAGGGTGGCCACTAGCAAGGTCAAAGGTATGTGAATCTGTGTTCAAAAACTTTTTATTTTATACAGGGTGTATACAAAACATCTGAAAAGTTGAACTTCAAAAATACCAAATTATTTCATTTTTTTTAAATGGAACCACCCATTTTTTTCTATTTTATTGAAATCAGCGGTAAAAAATTAGGGAAGTTCATGTTTACTTCCCTATACCTAAACCTAATAGTTTTGAAGATATTGAATATCTTACATAAAACTTACTTTTCTGCCTTATTCTTAAATAATCCGTTTTACAAGTTGGCCATGTAATATCTCACAAGTACCAAAATTAATAATCAATTAATTACAAACAATTTAAATGGCCAACTTGTAAAACAGAGTTATTTAAGAATAAGGCAGAAAAGTAAGATTTATGTAAAATATTCAATATCTTCAAAACTATTAAAACATGAAGTAAACATGAACTTCCCTATTTTTTTACCGCTGATTTCAATAAAATAGAAAAAAATGGGTGGTTCCATTTAAAAAAAATGATATAATTTGGTATTTTTGAAGTTCAACTTTTCAGATGTTTTGTATACACCCTGTGTAAAATAAAAAGTTTTTTAACACAGATTCAAATACCTTTGACCTTGCTAGTGGCCACCCTACAGAAACCGTATCCATATCTTTAAAGGGATCCCCGTTAAAAAATAATTTATAAGGGTCTGCATCGGTCAAATTTTTCAAAAAAAAATTAGTAACTCAAAAAGTATGCATTTTTGAAAAAAGTTTTTTAGACAAAAGCACTCTAAAATTTTGCGTACATTTCGAAAATATATTAATATATGGGGTGTTCCATTTAAAATAACAAAGTTGATGTCCACTTCCGGTATAACCGGACGTAAAGTAAAGTTGAAAATATTTTCATTGAATAGAGCGCATCGATTAATACTTGCACACATATTTTCAAATTTTAATTACAACTACTTTTCCAGATACTTCTAATGGGCCCTCGTCCTGACACACACTATATACAACAGGTCTTTATTTCCTAGATTTCATGACTTAATTACATTTTTTGAAGGTACAAATAATCATGAATTTCTTCTTCAACCGTTAAATAGAAGAAACATGTATTTTGGTTTCTTCTGTAAATGATACTTCGCTTCTGCTGTCTGCGGTCTATCGTTCAACAGTTGTATCAAATGTCTCTTTAATTGCATTACTTTAAGTTCGCTTTTTAGATGTTGAGCGATTGCAAAAAAGTAAAATTAAAAAAAGCCATTATCGTGCACGGAATTAAATAAAGTTCATTATTTTATGTGATTAAATTTCGCTCATCATCATCACTTCAACAAATATTTAACTACTTAATAAATATAAACTGCTCCACAAAAGTTAAGGAAGTTCACAAATATTGAGATTAATTTAAAAGTTGCATGGTTTTTGATCGCCAAATTTAGTATGAGTTGTAGAGGTAGAGACAAAAAATCCACTCAGATATGAGAGAAAACATTTAATTTCGCATATTTGAAAATTTGGTGATCAAAAAGTCTGTAACTTTTAAAATAATCGCAAAATTTCGCGAACTTCCTTAACTTTTGTGGAGCAGTTCAGTATGCATTTGTACTAAGGAGAGCTATACATAATCACAAAATGTTCAAAATTATAAATGCTTCTCCACAAACTGTTATGAAGGCAAATGTACCGGTTAATCACTTTATAAAAACTCATCGTTCACCGTTTATCGAAAACCGATAATTTTGACCGAAATGAAAATGAGAAACAACTATTTACACGCGGGTGGTTTTTTCATCGGCAGCATCTTGACCACAAAATTTACTCACGTGCAGGATCTCCGGTTAGTAAAATCAACAAAACAGTAACGTAGTTAAAACATTCTTCATCTCCTGATGACAACTGTGTTTGAACTCACTTTTTAAAGCATTTTGACAATGTTCAACTTCTATAGGGTAAATATTATTTAGTCATTCATGCAGGGATAAGTAATATGACAAATAAGGAGTAGATAAAAACTTAAAATAATATGTGGACGAAGTCCTTTTGGTAAATGCAATTCCTCCACCTCTGATTATTCTAGTTATGTATCTTGGTTAGGCTCAATCGAAAGACTACTGGTTTTCTCCAGGTAAATTGTACATGATGAGTTTTTCGGAATTGGACGGTACGTAGCACGTTCGTTTGTGGTTTTTACCAACTTTACAGTCGAATCTTACTAATTCACTGAATTATTTCTTTTTACAAATTGTTTGTTTTGCTGTGTAGCCGTACAGTCTGGTATACAAACTCCAAATATGCACATTACTTTATAACATCCACTGAGGTAGACTGGGGCAAATCGGTTGTAAAATTTGAATAGTACAAATCAAATTAAAAATCCTTTGAAAAAAAAATTTGAATAGTACAAATCAAATCCTAAAATGTGGCTTTATTTTTTCTCTTATTAGAAATGCAGATACCACATTAAATTTACAATTTCCTAAACTACAGAATCGAGGTATTAAAAAGTTTTTTTTGAAAAAGGTAGAAAACGATTTTACATATTTTTTAAAATGTTGACAATGTGTTACAATTACCTCATGGTACGGGGTAAATGTAACAAACGGTTCTAAAGGGACAATACAATTATATAGAAAAACATATGGGTCAATTATAAATACATATTTGGTTCCTCTAAAATTTGATATGCCGGTAATTTTTTTATTCCAAAAAATAACAGAGCTACAAAATAATAAAGAAAAAATAAGAAACAAACCCTGTCTAATGCACAAAAGAACTATAAAAATAATAAAAAACATTAACATAATAGGTAAAAATCTTACATTTGCCCCAATCAAACTTAATATTTTAACGTATTTACGCTAAATTTTACGTTCGCAAAGACTCTCAAATGAATTCAATTAACCAATCGAATCGAATATTTGGATTTTAATTCAAATTGACGTGCCGAATGCACATTAACCTTCGCCGACGCGATCCGAAATAAATGGGCTGAGCTTCGAATGCTCGAAATTGTTTCGCTAATTCTACAAATTTGTAGGCTCCTTACAAATTACAACGTCCACAGCCGGAGACAGGTAAATAAAAGCAGTCTTTTTGAATGAACTTCAACGCCTCCGGCCGTATCTGCCGTCTAAAAAATACAAAGCGGCAATTTAGGAGGCACCTGTAGTAACTTTTTTTTTGTACATAGCATCCTGAAACTTTAAAGCCACGTTAATTTGTTTATCGAACTAAAATAATCTGTTTTAATATCGGAATTAAAGCGTTCAATTTTCTCTAATCTGTATAAAGTCCTAAAAATGTCAAAACGTCGATTTGGGGAAAGTATCGATTTCGATTTTGGGATCGGGGATGTGACATTTTACGGTCTAATTAGCGGAGGGTGTTCTACCTTTTTTTTAAATAGATATCCACTAAGTGCTTATAATTGTTCGATTGTCACTCTAACCGAGAATACACTAGAATGGGCTCGTGACTAATCGATGGGCAATCTTATCGCCTTCGAGGTTCTGTCGCAAAGGTGCCTGCAATCCCATTACAGATGAACGATAGTGTTGCAGGTGAATGGGCTAACGATAAAATTTATGAGACCGTGCTAAATCGAGAAAATAAATTAAAAGCGATTTATAGTGATTTACAAATATTTTCAATGATAGTAAAATATTTTAAGCTTTTGTTAAGCTACTAAATATTCAAATCAAACAGATCATTAGAATTTATGCACAGGGTTTGAAGGGTTATACAAGGGTTATTAAGGGATTTTTTTGGAAATACAGTGTGTCCACGGATGGGGTTGCCTATAGAAGAAAAATTTGTATTATTCATTTTACGACAAAAAGTCATTGTTTATAAAAATTTTTGCTTCTTTTAAAAATGAGAATAACACTGAAAAATCTTAGATTGGGTCTACAGGGTGTTGTCAAATTAAGAAAACATGAAAATAACTCAAGAGGGAAGTACCATTATTTTTTATTTTACACAAAATTTTTATGAAAGAAAGTTGTTTATAATCTAAAACAAAGCCTGAAAGAAGAAAACATGAAAATACCTCAAGAGGGAAGTACCATTATTTTTTATTTTACACAAAATTTTTATAAAGGAAAGTTGTTTATAATCTAAAATAAAGCCTGAACACAAATTTTCAAATTAAAATTCCGATTTTGTGTTTCCACGGATGGAGTTGACCAGAGGAGAAAATGATTAATTTTACGAAAAAAAAAGTAATTCTTTATAAAAATAGAGCATTAAAAGAGAGATTAAAAGCATTTTTTTGTAAATAATAATGTAAGATAATAAATAAATTCTTTCTTTATGTAAGATAATAAAAATTTTTTCGTTCTTTCATGACATTTTTTCCTGTTTCTTAATTTACTAACACCCTATACGTCTTGTTTAATGTTTTGATATGTGAATTTCATTTTCACAAGTTAATTTTTTTTTAAAAAATTCGTCGGCTTTTCGTCGTAAAATTATTAATAACAATTTTTCTTATCTGGTCAACTTTATTTAGGGACACACAAAATTTGAATTTAAGTTTGCAAATTTGTATTCAGGCATTATTTTAGATTACAAACAACTTTCTTTCATAAAAATTTTGTGTAAAATAAAAAATAATGGTACTTCCCTCTTGAGTTATTTTCATGTTTTCTTAATTTGACAACACCCTGTAGATCCAATCTAAGATTTTTCAGTGTTATTCTCATTTTTAAAAGAAGCAAAAATTTTTATAAACAATGACTTTTTGTCGTAAAATGAAAAATAAAAATTTTTCACCTATAGGCAACCCCATCCGTGGACACACTGTATGTACGGTAAATTATTTATCAGAGTGCGTAAAGAATAAAAAGTTTTCTCAGCGAATTAATAACGAAACTTTGAAGCTGTAATTTGAAACGAGAAAAAAAATGGTATGCTCGAGCACGCCTACCTCACAATAGGATACGTTCTAATCAGTTTAAAACGACACTAAAACGCGTACAAGCAACAATTTTCCTAAATTTGTGGAGCAATCAAGTGATATTTTTTGCGGTTTCGTTTCTCTTATAATAATTTGATATCATTTCTTTCGGGGGACCGTAATGGTCGCTTTAATGGTCAGATTTTTAAATTAGCACAGCGGCGCCTCATAAAGTAATCTATAATATTTATTTTGCAATAAAATACACGCCCGATTAATGAATGAAAATATTCATCTAGAAGGTTAATAATACATTTATGCATTGTGCATAAAACAACGAGTATTTGATGAAAATAATAAGAAATAAAGCGTCGAATTAGATTTGCGAACGAGTCGACTCTGTTCGGGCGTATCATTCTGGCGGAGCAGTTGGTCGCGCTCTAAACATATGCCTCAAATTAAGTGACATTAGTGGACTTTCGGACTATGTCATTTCGAAATTAGGAGCAATGAATGGGATGCAGCGAGGTGATCCTTTTCCGGACGATGGGAAACTTGCGTTGCGTTAGACCGGCAATTATTGCAAATGCGCTTTTTACGAAGATGATTACGGATTATTTTTAATGATTTATAGGGCTTTGATGAAATGTTTCCATGTAACTTTTTTTTTGGTTCGAGTTTTGTTGAGGACAGTGTGGATGTTTTGAGGGGTACTTAATTGGTAATGACGGTGGTTGGGAATAAAGGGTTATATTATTGTCGGGTTGTACTGTATTATGTGCATTTAGATGTTAGAAAATTACATCGAGTTATGTTGTCAAAATAGAATAAAAAAGGATATATTTCTCTTTTGTATAGCACAATATTGTGAAGCTAAATTTTTACATTAATTATTTATAGTAAACTGCCTCTAATTTCAATGAATAAAATTCCAAAAATCATCCGTTGGTGCAATTATTTTCCTTTTTTTTTAACTATGGGAATCAGGTAGAGATAGACATATATTATTTTCTAACCTAGAATTCCGAAATCGGCAATAAAACGCTACTATTAGGACGCGCCGAAACAGCACACCCACACCACTTAAAACTCCATTGATAAAAAATTGGAATGAATGAATAGGGCGATTATGTTTCCTAAAATCGAGAAATGGCCAATTTTTTTGTGTTAGCCGCGAGCTAAATAGTATTTCGAAAATTGCAGGTGCACCGTTTCCGGTCGGAATTTTGGAAATAAAAAGATACCTAACACACAACCGCTGGAGACGGAGTTTCTTTAAGATTTTTTTAATTGCACGTTCGCACAAAAAGATTAATGAGAAATTGATCATTTATCAAATTCGGATCGATCATCCAAACAATATTTAATATGAGTAGTAATTTAGAGAGTTTTAAGAAGATCGAGTAAAATGTCTATTTGAATATTATTCAATTTATAGTTAATTCACCACATTATCCTAATTGTACAAATAACAATATAAATAGAACGAACCAATTAGAGAATGCACCTAAATTACATCCACCAAAAAACAATTTTTGCTCCACAAAAAGGGAATACGGACTTAAATATAAATCTAAATATAAAATAAATAATATAATATAAATATTAAATATAAGGGAAGACGGAGTTTCTTTAAGATTTTTTTAATTGCACGTTCGCACAAAAAGATTAATGAGAAATTGATCGTTTATCAAATTCGGATCGATCATCCAAACAATAGATATGAGTAGTAATTTAGAGAGTTTTAAGAAGATCGAGTAAAAAGTCTATTTGAAAATTATTCAATTTATAGTTAATTCACCACATTATCCTAATTGTACAAATAACAATATAAATAGAACGAACCAATTACAGAATGCACCTAAATTACATCCACCAAAAAACAATTTTTGCTCCACAAAAAGGGAATAACTCTTTCGAAAAAGTTCATTTCCCAGAGCATTTTCCGTCGTTATTACAGCGACAGAAACGGAGAAAAACACCATCTCCGTGACAAATATCTCATAATGGCAAATGATTAAGTATTAATAGATGTCCATTTCGAATAGGGAGAAGGCCATCTCGCCGCGCTAATGCTGTTTGTCGTCGTCTCTTTGGGGTGTTTTAGCGCGAACCTAATAACGCGGAGTTAACGCTTCCGGTTCACCGGCTCTCTCGCTTTATTACTTACTATATAGTTTATTTATGAAGTTTGATGTTATCGGGCGCTATTTAGGGGGAATCCTCTCTTAAATTGCTTTTCTTTTTCATAACGGTTGTGATAGCCCACAAATTAATCCAATTAATACCTATTTAATAGTTGTGTAGGTACATCGACATTTTTCACAAACGATATACAGATAGAAAGTTTATACTAGGATAAAAATTTACTAAGATACTACACGAATTTGTAGATTTTTATTATTTATGAAGTTTGATGTTATCGGGCGCTATTTAGGGGGAATCCTCTCTTAAATTACTTTTCTTTTTCCGAGCGGTTGTGATAGCCCACAAATTAATCCAATTAATACCTATTTAATAGTTGTGTAGGTACATCGACATTTTTCACAAACAATACAGATAGAAAGTTTATACTAGGATAAAAATTTACTAAGATACTACACGAATTTGTAGATTTTTATTATTTATGAAGTTTGATGTTATCGGGCGCTATTTAGGGGGAATCCTCTCTTAAATTACTTTTCTTTTTCCGAGCGGTTGTGATAGCCCACAAATTAATCCAATTAATACCTATTTAATAGTTATGTAGGTACATCAACATTTTTCACAAACAATACAGATTTTACAGAAAGTTTATACTAGGATAAAAATTTACTAAGATACTACACGAATTTGTAGATTTTTATTATTTATGAAGTTTGATGTTATCGGGTGCTATTTAGGGGGAATCCTCTCTTAAATTGCTTTTCTTTTTCATAACGGTTGTGATAGCCCACAAATTAATCCAATTAATACCTATTTAATAGTTGTGTAGGTACATCGACATTTTTCACAAACGATATACAGATAGAAAGTTTATAATGGGATAAAAATTTACTAACTACACGATTTTGTAGATTTTTATTATTTATGAAGTTTGATGTTATCGGGTGCTATTTAGGGGGAATCCTCTCTTAAATTGCTTTTCTTTTTCCTAACGGTTGTGATAGCCCACAAATTAATCCAATTAATACCTATTTAATAGTTGTGTAGGTACATCGACATTTTTCACAAACAATACAGATAGAAAGTTTATAATAGGATAAAAATTTACTAAGATACTACACGAATTTGTAGATTTTTATTATTTATGAAGTTTGATGTTATCGGGCGCTATTTAGGGGGAATCCTCTCTTAAATTACTTTTCTTTTTCCGAGCGGTTGTGATAGCCCACAAATTAATCCAATTAATACCTATTTAATAGTTATGTAGGTACATCAACATTTTTCACAAACAATACAGATTTTACAGAAAGTTTATACTAGGATAAAAATTTACTAAGATACTACACGAATTTGTAGATTTTTATTATTTATGAAGTTTGATGTTATCGGGTGCTATTTAGGGGGAATCCTCTCTTAAATTGCTTTTCTTTTTCCTAACGGTTGTGATAGCCCACAAATTAATCCAATTAATACCTATTTAATAGTTGTGTAGGTACATCAACATTTTTCACAAACAATACAGATAGAAAGTTTATACTAGGATAAAAATTTACTAAGATACTACACGAATTTGTAGATTTTTATTATTTATGAAGTTTGATGTTATCGGGCGCTATTTAGGGGGAATCCTCTCTTAAATTACTTTTCTTTTTCCGAGCGGTTGTGATAGCCCACAAATTAATCCAATTAATACCTATTTAATAGTTATGTAGGTACATCAACATTTTTCACAAACAATACAGATTTTACAGAAAGTTTATACTAGGATAAAAATTTACTAAGATACTACACGAATTTGTAGATTTTTATTATTTATGAAGTTTGATGTTATCGGGTGCTATTTAGGGGGAATCCTCTCTTAAATTGCTTTTCTTTTTCCTAACGGTTGTGATAGCCCACAAATTAATCCAATTAATACCTATTTAATAGTTGTGTAGGTACATCAACATTTTTCACAAACAATATACAGATAGAAAGTTTATACTAGGATAAAAATTTACTAACTACACGATTTTGTAGATTTTTATTATATTATAGAATCCAATTATTCGGTAAATGTAATTCCCATTGCACAAATCAATTTAATTTTGATTAATACCGTAGTACAGCCGATTCCATCGGTCTTAACCAATTCTATAATCATCGTAAATGCCAATCGAGCTCGCTCTTAATAACACGCTACAGTATCAACTCCATCTCCTTCAATACAATAAATTGGATGAAAATATCACGTAAAAGAATTAAATACAGCGTTCAGTCGTCCTTTTACTTATCTTATTCCAACTATAACTTTAATGTCCATCTGTCGCGGCGGTCCGTGGAATTGTTGATCGATTCGATTAGAGTATTTCATGTGCGTTGTTCGCTCTGGTCGATTGCGACACTCGAAGAAAAGCCGTTCATTTTGTCATTACCCGTAGTCGAAGTCTGGAATTATACACTCCTTATGGAGGCAGAAATGGTCGAGGCAGCGACCAAGAGCCGATTCATTGGTCGGATGATTGCTGGTCTCTACCCATCCAATTATTGAAATAAAACGTGCTCCTAGCGCACTGTACTTAATATCTACTAATGTCGTTTCAACTTTGGAACACCGGTCGATCGTCCGAACGCCTGGGAATTTATGTTTTTAGACGATGTGTAATCAAATTTATAATTGACATAATGTTCGAGTGCAGTATCAAATGTTCGATTCGAAATTAACGATAACGTTAAATCCGATATAGAATATCATCAGCAATTAAATGTCGAAGGCGCAAAAAAAGCTCAATTCTCGATCGCCAATTATTTTAATGCATTTCTGAAAAGTAATTTCAAGCATGCTTGGTAGCTAAATACATTTATAATGCCCGACTACTGTATCGTTGAACTGTGTAATTTCCCAAATTACTATAACTTAAATACAATGAAAGTAAAAAAATGTATATTTCCAAGTTTAATTGAAGTCGAGCATTGGGCTGATATCCAACTACTATATAAACAAAATACATTTAAGTCATTAATCCTAATGGCATTATAATTATTAATGTGACCGAGCCGTGATTAAAACCTAAATTTCATATGTCAAGAAGGCAATGCTCACTTTTATAATGGATATCACGAGAAACAGTGCCGTTCGTCTATTTCAATACAAATGAAACTTTCATATACTGTCTTAGAACTACTTACAAAAACCCTTTTTATAAAATCACTATAAGATCATAAAGTATTATTCTGCTCAAAAATCTTTTCTTTTTGATTTGACAGTGTTATAATGTTAAGGATCTACTTAGTGATTAGTAACAATTAAACGTGGGTAGGCAATTAAATTTCATATTTGTTTGTGAAACGCCACTGTAAAAAGTCATCGTGTAATGAAGCAACGAAGGTCACTCATGATTTTGTTCATTTAATAATAATTTGAGTTGTCCACTTATATACCTCCCGTAATGGATTTTATAAATTCATGCTATCATCTGCACCCTAATTGAAATATAATTAATATTTTCTGGTGACTTCTATTATATTTGATTATTCAGATGATCGTACATTAAAATTGTTTTGTTAACAGGGGGTTTGATTCCATCTAATAATTAGAGATTAATAATGGATCGAATTTGTTAGTAAATATTATTTATTATTTGTAATTTTTGTGTAACAGAGGAATATGATTTTGTTTAAGTTATCAAATTGCCTATCAATTAGTATAGTGATAAAACATTTAGGTATAAAGTACAGGACGAAAATTAAAATAGTAGCGACCTCTGTTTAAGCTTTCTATAACAACTCAAATCCTGCTGGATTTCCATTTTCAATCATTTTTTGTTCTGCTGGTGATGCCAGTTAAATTAAAGTATTTAATTAATTCTACATGTAAGTGCGACCATTTTTTTTAATTATTATTGAGAGGAATTGAACATAAAATATTCTTATTATTTATCGAACTGCACAGAACATCGAACTGGTTTACTAGCGACATCTAATGATCAGTATAGTACATAAAACACATCGAATCAATATCTCCCCAATATAGAATACGGTTTTTGGCGTACGAACATAAAATTATTTCATAGAATTAGCATTAAGAAAGGTTTTATTCAAACTAAAAATGAATACAAAATATAAAAATATACTTAAATCAGCGATGATTTTGTTGTTAACATCATGCCTCACGTATCTTCGCTCAAATTATTTTGATCCTCTAAACCTCTTATAGTTTTCGAGCTACAGGGTGCTAAAATTTTAGAAAAAAAAATTTTTCTATAATTTTCTTATTACTCCAGTTATTTTTAAGAAATTTGGTGTACACTTTTTAATTATTAAGGGTTTGATTTTTTTGAATTAAAGATTTTTTTAAATTTTCACCAGTGACGTCCGTACACCACTGCTTTTTATAAAAACTAAAATTATTCTTAAAATCCTCATTTATTTTGTAGCAAATTCGGTCAGAAGACTTATTTTCGTACGGCGCACCATTTTCGCGTAAAAAAATAAAAACTAAAACCATTTTTCCCAAGTTCATTATGAGACTGCTTTTGATATTTTGTTAAAATTTGATAGGCGCCCACCATGCATGGAAACACTTTTTTTGGGGATAGAAATTAATTTTCTACTATTATCAGTGACGTCCACGTCCGAAATTTCATAAAAATATCTGCCGTAATAAGAAAATTATGATAGAAAAGTTATTTTTTTCTAAAATTTTAACACCCTGAAGCTCGAAAACTAAGAGGTTTAGGACATACATTGATATAAACTTTTCTTCTTAAAATCATCCAAATATTCACAACCTGAAGTATCGGCATTCAATTAATTAACACCCTGTATAGGGACGTGGAGAGAAGTAAATAAAACAAAGTAGATATTTACAATTAAAGTTTAATTTGACATAAGATTTTGTTAGATAGCTGATTGGGTTCTGAACACATATGTCGACAGTAAGACTGCAATTTAGTAGGTAGATACTAACAATTCTTTTCAATTACATTTTCTGTTTGGTTTCTAATGTTACATTCAATGAAACGAATCGAACACACCCCATTTTGAGCCTAAACGGGGTGTCTCGATAGCATTTTTTACACATTTTGGTTATTCGTCCAATACGAATTCAGACGTTAATATAAATTAATTAACTATATGAAAACGGCATTCTTTTTGGATTCAAAACGGTCGAATTGTTGCCTATAATTTTAACTAGTTTTCATGGAAAATCAATGTACATTTTCGAATGGCAACAATTCAAGTAGGTCGTGTGAAATTCACTAAAACTAAGCAAAACGAGCGCCATCTTCAATAACACCCATCTTCAGCAACCCCTAAAACGCCAAATGAAATACTGGTAAACGTGACTCTTACCCTAAAAAAAAACTCGAAATAAAATTCGTGTCGGGCGAATTTAGAGGCAACCTTTAAAATCAAGGAAGATTCTTCAACAATTCAATAAAATGAATAAAGTTAAACTGTAACGCATTTAAAGACTTTCTTTAACAACTAACACATAATATATTGCTAGACATTAATAGAGTCACAACTAATTGAGTCGATATCGATTTTTTTTGTCAATCTATACACATAGATTAATTCAATTCTACTAGAATGGATTCAAGTAATTTTTTGAGGCAATATCATATAAAAGAAAGAAAACTATTAGTTACTATTAGCTTTACTAATAACTACTTAAAATATAAATGAAAGCTTTACTATTTCAGGTTTTATTTAACAAATTAGTGTAAATTATAATTTGGTGACTCATAATTACTTAAAACCACCAGACTCGTTCGTGTTGACATTTCAATGGCCTATCTATCTTTCTTGCGCATTTTCTTTATGGATTTCTAGAGACGAAAATGAGCAATTACTCTTTAGAATATTTTTTCCAAGTGAAAATATCGTTCAAAATTCTCGAAAAATCAGAATAGTATTCATTTGTGCTGTTTCATTTCGTTAAATCTGATATGTTTTCAACATTATCTGTACTGTAGGGAAGAGAGGAATTAAATCAAACAGATGCAATTCAATAAAAAAATTGACATTGAGCGATTTTTTCACTGCACTTTTTTTTCCTAACCGAAATATTGACAGAAGCTACAATTTTATTATTCCTCAATGCATAACATACATAGAAAAACTTCTATCACATTAACGTGTTAGATATATTACAATCAGACTTTCGTCGAGAGTTTACGAAATGACAAGTCATTTCAATTCTAAACTTTAAATAAGTTCAATAGGAATGGAAAGGAGTACGACTTTCAGTGACTTGACACGTCACGAGTCAAAATTTTAAATTTAAAAAGACTATATTTCCTAAAATATTGAATATTTTCAGCAACTGAAATCTGCTTCGAGTTCTAATGACTTATTTCTATTCATATATCTGGTTAAAAACTCATCGTACTCCTCTCCAATAAGCTTGAACTTGCTTCGTGTATATGTAATACATGGTGTGTCTATTCAGTATTTAATAAATCCCGATGGTGATAAAGGATTCTAAGATGCAACTTTAGATCTGCAAGGTGTATTTTCCACTCATTGGGTTATGGGAATAATCGAAAATGATCAAGCCTAAAAGGAAACTTGTTTAAAGTCCCTCTATTGTCAACAGGATTTATTGAATAGTTATTAGAAACACCCTGTAATTTCATTCCGATTTGTTCCTAACAAAAGTTTAAGAATAGTTAAGACATTTGTTAAGTACCAGAAAACTTCACCTTCGACCACCAGGAACGTATTCTTTTTGAGTACGTAATTTTCCAGTTATAATTAAGCAACTATATACAAACTATTCAATATCAATCTAATTAATAATTTTCCGAAAAAATAAATTCGTTCGATCCTATGTTAATAAAAACAATTTCATTTAAATTTTTACAACAACGACAAAAGAGTCCCTGACTAAAATAGTTTTATGAATTGACATCAAAATCCTGCGTACGGAACAAAATTGTTTTCTCTCAATCGAATATTTTATCTCACAGCAAATCGAGTTATGTTTCCCTGCAAAATTCCAAGACGAAAATCGCGAGTTTTGCCGAGACGAGTTGCCTACATATCTCGTTAATTACACTATTCATATTGTCTTTAATTTCAATTATTTCAACTCAAAACGAATTATTGTAATTGCTTGAAACGTCTACCTACAGAGTTTCATAAAATTACGAGAAATGAACTTGTTTATCGTATTTCGATGTTTCAATGCGAGTATGCAGTCGAATTTTATAAAACTCCGATTCGAACGAAGAACACCCACTGAAACCCTCCATTCGTCTATCTCCTCGAGGACACTATATTCTTTCGTCATTCGTATCTGCCAAAAAGAAAAACATCTCACTCCCAAAAATCTATTCTAGAAAAAGATGATGTTAGTTATCTCGTTACAACAAAAACACGCTTGGTTTAACTCTCATCGTTGACAATTCAATCACAAAACGGCCGTTTTGGAATGCCTTTACGAAATTATTCTGTGTAAGAATTCGAAAATTTTGGGAGAAAAAGACATTTTTCTTTTTTAATGTTGATGTTATAACGAGATTAAGCTACGGTGAACTATAAAGTACTAATCTAAAAATGTTCTACTACGCTACAAAACACTCGGGGTATTCGGATTTATTTTTTTTAGGTACAATCAGTTCAGATATGGATTCACGAGGGACAAAAAAAGTCATTTTTTGAAAATATCAACGTACGTTTTGCGTAACTTCTTATATAACATTTATTTATCGAATATGATTGTCAATATTTGTAATACTCTTTGGATTATTTTAAATACTTGAAGAAGAGAAATAAAAAGAAAATTAAATAAAAAATGAGCAGTGCACTATCAAGTAAAAGGCTGCATACTAGATTAAATGTAGTGCTGTTTGTGTTAAAAATATTAAGTACATAAGCTTAAAAATGCACTTCATTTAATTTAAAGTTAATTGTGTTAAAAGCGAGTGATGATTATGTACAAAAAATCTTACAGTAAGAGGGAAGCAAACGCCACATATGGAAATATTATATTCAATTACCTACAGTGAATTCTTCTTAAAAATTAATTCGTCAACAATGATTTACAATTTAGATATTTCCATTAAAAACTACCACAGTAAAAGGCATTAGGGTGGACAAAAGTAATACTAGTAACTCCACTTGGTGCTTTAATTACCTTAAAATATTAATTATATACCAAGTGACTTGAAAAAGGGGTAGAAACATGCATTCTAATTGACACCGGAGAAAATGTTTATTTGTGCTCGACAGAACTACTATTCCTAAACACTGGATACTTATACATGTATTTTGTGCGATGTACCGACTAGAGTTTAATGGTAATTTGTAATTATCTTCCTAAAAAATTATGAAAAAAACTAAGATGAGAACCAAATATCAATATACGAATTTTTATAAAAATATCTCAAGAATTTCACAAAAATATTTATTTTTATATTCCCAAGATGTAACAACGACATATTTGATTTTAACGCGACTTGTTTTATTTCCAGTCAAATTGTAATGAATAAAAGACAAATTTGCAGAGGAAAAGATGTATAGGAAAACTATCAGTAAATAAAACATATTACAAAACAAAATAATAACGCGCTAAAGCAATTTATGAGAAGAAATAAAATTAATCGTAAGGGGTATTAACCGCATGCATCGAGTAACAAATTACTCCCTTCTCCTTACTATCATCATTCGATTAATTCCAGTCATACCGGATTTTCGCTAGATCAATTTCATTATCTACAAATAACTCTCGCTGAATTCGATATCTGACTGACTGCACCTCGACGACCTGGTGTAAATCGAATGCCCTCCGCCGAACGCCGAATCGGATGTTCCCGCGTCCGTGATGAAATCTGCTACAATGAGGCAGTCCTTACCTTGAGTGATTGTAGATGGCGTCGTCAACCCGCCTTTGCCGCCCGTTTCCTTCTCGGCGATGCGCTCCTTCAGCAGTTTTATTTTCTCTTCTTTCTGCCAAAAACAAACACCGAACCTTGTTAGATTCCTATTCGAATTGTTTTACCAAAGCTCAGAGAGCTTTCAAGTAGCTCTTTAGGAATATAAGGATTGCAGGAGAGTTAGGTTCAAAGGATAAGTGATAGTTGTATGAAAGATGATAGTTGCATATGATAGATCAAAGATGTATGAATGAGGATAGTTGCAGTTGATAGATGATGTTTGAAAGATGAAAGTTGCAGATGATTGATCATAGATGTATGAATGAGGATAGTTGCAGATGATAGATGATGTTTGAAAGATGATGGTTGCAGATGATAGATCATAGATGTATGAATGAGGATAGTTGCAGATGATAGATGATGTTTAAAAGATGATAGTTGCAGATGATAGATCATAGATGTATGAATGAGGATAGTTGCAGATGATAGATGATGTTTAAAAGATGATAGTTGCAGATGATAGATGATGTTTAAAAGATGATAGTTGCAGATGATAGATCATAGATGTATGAATGAGGATAGTTGCAGATGATAGATGATGTTTAAAAGATGATAGTTGCAGATGATAGATGATGTTTAAAAGATGATAGTTGCAGATGATAGATCATAGATGTATGAATGAGGATAGTTGCAGATGATAGATGATGTTTGAAAGATGATAGTTGCAGATGATAGATCATAGATGTATGAATGAGGATAGTTGCAGATGATAGATGATGTTTGAAAGATGATAGTTGCAGATGATAGATCATAGAAGTATGAATGAGGATAGTTGCAGATGATAGACGATGTTTGAAAGATGATAGATGATGTTTGAACGATGATAGTTGCAGATGATAGATGGTGTGTAATGAAAGATGATAGTTGTAGAGTAATATGTAGTTGTAGATGATAGATGATAGTTGTATGAATAATGATAGTGGCAGATGATAAAATAGGGATCATGAAAATGAAGTTTTGCTACATGGAGAAGCTGAAGATATTGGTGGGTAAAAGAAAATTGAAAATATCAGGTTTAGGGCGTGGATTTAATAATTAAAATCAATTCACCTGCGCTATAAGTCGTTGCAAATCTTCGTTTTCGCTCAGTAATTTTTGATATTTTTCCTCTTCCTCTTTTGATAGACCAGGGTCTGGGTTGTACTTACTTTCAGCCTTATCTTTTGGATGTCTTATTACCTCAATAACCTGCAATGAGACATTATTGCACTTTAACGGAGGGAAAAAAAGGAGTGCAAGTAAACTAAAACATTCAAAAAAAAGCCTTTTAATAAGGCCTCCTTCTTTATTTATAACAATAAGTGTCGATGAACAAATTTTACCTTATTCGCCATGCTACATTTTCATTTTAAATAGCACTTCTTTTTCCTCTCGAGTATAACAATTCAAAACGCAGAAAATAGTATAATTAGTTGTTTCATGTAGAAATGCGGTGGGTAAACACAAATAAATCCCGTTTCTTTTAAAGCCTCATTATTTTTAATTGAAACATCCCGAGCATTATTTGCCGGAATGTTATTATATTCGAGTTACAGAGCAATTGCCGTTCGAGAAAATAAACTGCGGTCGAAATGTGATTTCATTGATTTTCACCGGTGCGTTAAATCTTTGTTTGCGCTGGCTCGACTTCGGCAAAAATAACGTTCCAAAATGTTTTGTTGTTTTACCGAATGGAAGTACCGAAAATAATCCTCGCTCCGGTAAATTTAAAGAACGTTGAAAAAGCAATTAATTACGGTTCGAAATAGGGGAAACATTTCGTAATTGGGAATATTAGAGGCCGGGCGAACGCCGAAGGAAAAATATAAAAAAAAAAATGGAGGCACACAGTGGACGGGAATCCCTTTTTTTTTCGACGTAAATCGACTAATTAAATATTCCGCCTTCCGAATTCTTTTTTTCTTTACTTAATACTTAATTAAGACCTTCGGTCGTTAATTATATAAGGGAGCGAATATTCTCCGAGAGTGCTGTTTATATTATAATCGAAACGAATCGGTTCGCTTTAATTCGGAAATTCGATTCAATTAATTCTTCGAAACTTCGCAGGAATATACAAGGTGTTAATTAATTGTATGCCGATACTTCAGGATGTGAATATTTGAATGATTTTAAGAAGAAAAGTTTATATCAATGTATGTCCTAAACCTCTTAGTTTTCGAGCTACAGGGTGTTAAAATTTTAGGAAAAAAAAACTTTTCTATCATAATTTTCTTATTACGGCAGATATTTTTATGAAATTTCGGACGTGGACGTCACTGATAATGGTAGAAAATTAATTTTTATCCAAAAAAAAGTGTTTCCATGCATGGTGGGCGCCTATCAAATTTCAACAAAATATCAAAAGAAGTCTCAAAATGAACTTGGGAAAAAATGGTTTTAGTATTTATTTTTTTACGCGAAAATGGTGCGTCGTACGAAAATAAGTCTTCTGACCGAATTTGCTACAAAATAAATTAGGATTTTAAGAATAATTTTACTTTTTATAAAAAGCAGTGGTGTACCATTTTTTTTTCAAACATATACAGTTCAAACCCCGTACGGACGTCACTGGTGAATATTTAAAAAAAATCTTATGCCTCAAAAAATGCTCCTTAATAATTAAAAAGTGTATACAACATTTCTTAAAATTAACTGAAGTAATAAGAAAATTATGATAGAAAAGTTATTTTTTTTCTATAATTTTAGCACACTGTAGCTCGAAAACTAAGAGGTTTAGAACATACATTGATATAAACTTTTCTTCTTAAAATCAAGCAAATATTCACATCCTGAAGTATCGGCATTCAATTATTTAATACCCTATATTAAAATTTTCTTTGGTAAATAAAGAGATTTAAAATCGACCAATCCCAGTAGGAATTCAAATCCACAAAAATGACGTGAATTAGTTATACACCAATTTGACATTATTGAAAGATTCTATTCACTTTTTACTTTTAAGGTTAACAAAAGCTACCAAAATCAGCTGTAACTATTGATCAAAGATTTGCTTCCAAATCGATCATTCAGGAGCTTCGTCGTGCTGATATCAAATCTACAGAATGTTTTATCGCTTCAAAAGTGGTTCGAATCGAATGATTTTTTGATCGATTTTTTGATCGATTTTTTGATCGATTTTAAAGCAAATCTTTGATCAATAATTACAGCTGATTTTGGCAACTAAGGGGTTTAGAACATTGATATAAACTTTTCTTCTTAAAATCAATCAAATATTCACATCCTGAAGTATCGGCATTCAATTAATTAACACCCTATATTTTTAATGACAAATATGATCGATTTTAATAAGAAAAAAACGAAATATAACAACAATTTGCGGGTGTATACAAACCTTAGGCACAAAGATGAGGGCCATGCTGAGGAAACAGCAAAAAACTATAGCTAATGCGACGAAAGTGTAACTGGCGTCTTGTTGACTACCTATCACCATAATGACGGGAGCAGTAATCAGGCACAGTATCACAACGTTGTAAATGCTCATACCGACATATCTCGAATCGTTTATCTGTTTTACTTTCATCGATCTCGTCTCGTAGGCGAGGAACAAGCCGAATATCTAAAAAAAAGAAAACACCCCAAACGTACACACAATACTTAAATAATTCTTAACAGTACAAAAACAGTATAAAAAATGTATAACGAATAAACCGGTAAGAGGTTTCTGGTCTTTTTTTTTACTGGATATATCGGGAAATAGCCGGGGTATCATAAACTCAGACACGTTTCCAGCAAATGTCGATGGCTAACAGCGTACGAGACCACAGCTCGCACTTAAAATCTTATAGCTTATTCCAGTCGCAATATGCTGAATGCAAGGTAAATCTGCATTTTATGCAAACGTCTACGTATAGGTTCGCAATATTTCGGTTCAACGGAACATTACACTCGTCGCATTTTATTATATATTCCGCTCCACGATTATATTGTAACAGATTAGGTAGAAAATCGTCCGCAGATGCTAAATGCGGCAACGTGGGAAAGGGAAATTGGAAATACCTCTTAACAAGTGTACCTTTAAATGGAGACTTTTTCCTTTATTTTTTTATAAAACTACGTATTCTTATGAAGTCATTGATGAAAATTTTAATTTTTTCCGTTTTCTATTAATGCCACAATTAATTCTTAAAGTTTGAAAACTCAGTCAGGAAACTAATTTGAGTTCTAATGACTTTATTTCTTTCATACATGGTGGCCCAGAACTCACGCCCCACCGGGAAATGTCTTATGGAAACCACAATTGAGATGCCAAAACTACAGCCAAAAACATGAAAAAGTTATTCTTTTGGTAAATAAAGAGATTTAAGGAATTTCCGTATCAAATTTTCTTTGGCTTAAATTTTATATTAGGAACAAGATATCGAGTTGCGGTTTTCGCTAGCTTGTTTATGCATTATTTAGCTAATTATTCATGGAAAAAAATCATACCAATGCATTTAATTTTTTTGAGAAAATTAACCATTTCTGTCGGAATGTCGAAAAAAGCGCTCTACTAGCGACACGTGAATCTAACAAAACTTTAAATATTATAACTTTTGTAGCCCAAGAATAGCTCTTTTCAACAACCCCTAGTTTGTTCAAATCAGCTCAGCTGTTTCGAAGATACAGGGTGTTTTTTAGGGAAACTTTTGAAAAACACTACTTTATTTTTAGAGATACAGCAAAAATTGTTAAACAAAAAAGGTTCATATTATACTCGATTTTAAAGATCTGGTGTTTATTTGTTAGGTTAATATAGCGGAATTCATAGAAATATCACTTTTTTAGTTTCAATATTGCAGTTACACCCCCTAGAGGTCAGTTAAGAAACTTGAAAATATTTTCCAGGTTTTTCTCTTGGCCGTTTTAGTAATAACTCTTTTTACCGCAATCCTCTACGATGTATAGTTTCCCAGATACAGTACCTCGCAATCTTAATTGGCCACCCTGTACATCGCGATGTTTAGGAACACTCTGTATATCTGTTTAAAAACCGTACATCCCACATCGTACTCCTCTCCATTGCGAAACGTAAAATTGCAACTCGATTTTCCCATAAATTTGTTTCACTTAGGTGTGAGACGTGCAAGAAGATAAACGAGATGATTTGGTTCGGAAAATTCGAATAATAATTCAAAATACGCCGCGATTTTGGCAAGTCTGCAAGTTAAGTTCGCAAGCTCTAATACGGCTGAAATTAATAATCGATAATAATCCGGTTAGCGGCTGACCAGTATCTAATATCGAAAGGGAGTTAGGATGGAGTTACATTAAAATTTTCACAGCCCTTCACTAACGACCATTCTTGGAACTCATCAACCAGATAAAAACAAATCTCTTGGATAAACTCCGCGGGAAATGGCGAAAAACATGCCGTATTTTTTCTTCGGCCGCTCCAGAAATAACGAGAGCAGTTGTCCGGAAAAATAAAACACGACTGCTTTATTTACACAATAATTCCTGCAACTGTCTCCGGCTATTTATTAGCGCCGATAGAGCTCGGGCTCAAATTGTCTGAGATTGCTATTAATTTTAAGTGGATTTCTCTATTAGTTCCTTTTAGCAGAAGCCCGTAATCGGTCGAGTCGGGTGGATAAGGTTCGGGATTCTTATAAGTGGCTATAAGTCGCGCCAACTTCCAACAAGATGGATAAAACTTGTTATGTCACGATTACGCTTTCATCCGTTACCTTCGCTGTTTAAGTTTTGGATCGAAGATGATATTATCAACATTTATAATGCGATAAGTATAGTGCGGTTTATTTAGCAAGAGTAGTAAATTAGAAGGAAATATCGAGAATATTAATGTGATTTGACTTACCAAAACTAGTCCTTTATAAGCGCACATAACGGATAGCCAGACGTTGTTGTTTTGGCTTTCGCAGTGCTCGAGTTCCGGTCGAATTTGGGCGTCGTCTAGTGCTGAAACCGGCGCTTCTAATGGAAAAATTTCGATCCGCCGCTGGAGCGGATCGGACAATTGCCATGTAAACATAATAACGAAGTCTATCATCAACAGGCCTGACACCATGGAGTACAATTTCCACGGTTGTACTTTTTTCTAAAAATAAAACCAAACAAATTTTCACGTTTCCATCGGACTAAAAAAATCGAATTTATAATAAGGTTTACGATTTACGTCCTGTCGTCGTAGCGAGCTTACAAATAAAGCTTTTATGTGAAACTCTCGAAACTTTATACAAGTTTATACCGCTTCGACAATGTGTACCTGTTCGAAAGAGCAATTTCGAACAATGGAACATCTGTTGATTTGTCCACAACTACAAAATCCCCCGCGTGTCACCAGAGAATCCCTGCAGTTGCGCTCAAACTATATTCAAAACCCGAATTTTGGGATTCCTTGTAATTTGTACTTTTCATTAAATCGTGTTTGTTTGGGATATTCGGTTAAAGTTTGGATTGTGGATGTAGCATATGTAATATAAATTGGTTTATAATATTGGCTTAATCGAAAAAGTTCTATACTCTATTTCCAAAATAGTAGGCACTAAATTCTCGGAAATATTGTCGCTTTTCTTATTTATTACATAATCCTTGCTCTTCTAATTATTAGTCTCCTGCTGATTTTCCCGTCAAACACAATTGTAGCCTACGATATTTTCCGTACGCCACTGGGAGAGCCCCATTATCTCAATCATTTCTGAGAATTAAGTGCCTACTATTTTGTAATTAGTGTATAATTCAATTAACAACAATCAAATTATACAAAAATTTAAACCGACTGTAATAAAATATAAATTAGCAATTATCTATTATACAAACTAACTTACCATTCGAACTTTAGGATCACTTTTCGCTTTAGTCGTTAGTCTATGGACTCGCCAAACTTTACTGAACATTGCGCCAAATGATAGGGTAAATCCTGTGGAAAGGACCCAGGCTTTAGTTTGACATATAATGGGAAATGATTCCGGACTAACGAATCTACCGTCCAGGCCGAGCAAAAATACGGCAGCCAAACAAACGATGATTCCGATTAACATGATGGTGTTACATACCGGATGAGACGATTGAATCACCCTAAAACATCGAAGGGAAAAGTTAATATTTAAATTTTAATACTCCATCGATATATTGAAGCCATGCTGTATAACTTTCGGGAGATTTAGTGTCAGAAAAGCTCGTCTATAAACTCACCAACAATTTCATCTTAAAATTCATTTATGCAATCGGCTTAATGACTTTTGGTGTTCTAGTGCTATTAATTACAAGTTTAGAAACCTCATAAACCTCTGGATTTACAAACGTAGAGAAAACGATATCGGGATTTGGTTGGGTAAACATCGCACTAAGCCAGGCCCGAGAGATAAGCTTGAGATTTTCACTTACCGTCTGTGCTTGTTCCAAATATTAAAAGCTATTAATCCTGCAGCGACTAGAATTCCTATGCTTGATATTATGCACATGCATATAAATAGCGGTAGGGAAACTGTTCTCAATACTCTTCTTATGATCGTTCTATCTTGAGGAACTTTACCACCTAGGCGTAAATAAAATAATTTTCGTTAGTTTTATTAAAAAAATAGATAAGGTAGACTGGGGCAAATCGGTTGTAAAATTTGAATAGTTTAAATTAAATCCTAAAATGTGGCTTTATTTTTTCTCTTATTAGAAATGCTGATACCACATTAAATTCACAACTTCCTAAACTAAAGAATCGAGGTATTAAAAAGTTTTTTTGAAAAAGTAAGAAAACGATTTTACATATTTTTTTAAATGTTGACAATATGTTACATTTACCCCATGGTGCGGGGTAAATGTAACAAACGGTTCTAAAATGCAATACAATTATATAGAAAAACATATGGGGCAATTGTAAAAAAATATTTGGTTCCTCTAAAATTTGATATGCTGTTTATTTATTTATTTCAAAAAATAACAGAGCTACAAAATAATAAAGAAAAAATAAGAAACAAACCCTATCTAATGCACAAAAGAACTATAAATATAATAAAAACATTAACATAATAGGTAAAAATATTACATTTACCCCATTTTTACATTTGCCCCAGTCTACCTGACTTATTTAGTTGAATTATCCCTAGTAATAAAATATTATAATACCGTTAAAACAATAAGAACATCCTTCTAATAACATTATTTCCTTATAGTATCGTTACAAATCTCTAATCCTGTTTAGGTTCATTTCGCTTTCATGACGTCCTCACTTAACAATCCATATTTCCTAACACCGCATTTCTAGTGCGCTGATAGCGCATTAAAAGTTAATAACCCCAGCGCCCCGCTCGGCTGCCGAGCGTATCATTTATAGGAGTAAGTTATTTAACTAGAGCACTTATCTTTCGGTCGACGGATCTCCTGCTAACTTCCAGCATAAGCGACGAATTTTTAATTAACCACTTAACGAAATCGTAAATTAAACAATATAAATTTCCACGGACGAGTTACCGGCAAGCGACTGTATACAGATTGTTCTAATTTACATGGAAGTTTAAAATTTTGCTCGTTGATTTTTTTTTTGTTACGAAGAGGTTGTAGAGCGAATTGTATAGCAGGTAAGATCCCTCACATCTTGACGTTCGTTTCCCTTTTTAATCGAGTTAATTTGCGAAATAGAGCGAGGCTCTATCTTCTTAGTAAATATGTAAATTGGGTTTGTCCGGAAATAGACTTTTCGGTGAATGGTGTGGAACTTTGATAGCACTGCCTTCAACATAGTCGAACACAATTTCCCAAGTTAATAGGCTAAACTGTTCCGATAAAACACAGCTAGAATTTGTTTTAATGAGTTTTCCCCTACGAGCAATTTGTAAATCATAATGCTATTGTTTGTATATTAATTCAATAGTGAGGTGTAATTTGGGAACAAAAAATATTTGATTGTACTTAATTGTAGAATATTGCAATGGATTGTTGCATATATTCATTGAATGATGTAGAAATAAATAAAATAAACAATGATTGCCATAGAAACTAGACTAAATTAGCAATAGTAGGTATATTGTACATTCTCGATTAACTTGTTGCGGCGAATATGCAAATTCGATGAATAGGTAGCCGCTCAACAACCGAATGTGATGATAAATAACAACTTTATCCCCATATAATCCGAAATACCTATTAAACTTTTCGCATGGAAAAGTTAGGTTTATTAAAACAGAACTATCATAAATATTTAAATGGTAATTATCATAAAATCAATACAGCCTTTATTCGATTTTGAGTTGTTCGACTGTTGCATCAAATGTTGGGGTCGATTGGTTTAAAATAACACTCTCCTATCGTATCGTGTAAACTTGCTAAAATAATGCCGCCGTAAAAGCGCATGTTAATTCAACATTTACACATACCCTGTACAATTTGAGAGTATATCCTGTTTTTTTCCAAAAAACAAATATACTTAGGTAGGTTCTGAATTTTCCAAAAACCCACGACGGATATTAAACCAAGCAGTAAAGCGAATTTCGTTATCATTCCAACGTACGAAGGCACTTTATGTAAACGAAAAGGTATATTTGCAGAGAAAATGAAGCCGGGCTATACGAACTACCTTCGCTATCAAATAACATTACCGGGACCATGTACAAATTGTGTTCACTGGAGTCCCCCGAATAACCGAATTAACGGTATAGGTATGTAGAGAAGGTATTGCTGATACAATTTCACTATACACTACCGTATATGAAACATCAATATATTTTAATCGGGTTATGTTTAAGACAGTAATAAGTACACGTTTCTATAGAACGGTATAACGTTATATACTCGTAACGACCCTCTACGTTTCGTAATTACTGGAGATATATTTATCAAAATAATTAGAGCGGTTCGTAATTTTAATACAAGGTGTCTAGAGGAAAACAGTAAATGGATTTACATATTTTAATTCCTCTTAAATAATTGAAAATTAGGCATATACAGGCATATACATACAGGGTGTTAATTAATTGAATTCCGATACTTCAGGATGTGAATATTTGATTGATTTTAAGAAGAAAAGTTTATATCAATGTATGTCCTAAACCTCTTAGTTTTCGAGCTACAGGGTGTTAAAATTAAAAAAAAAATAACTTTCTAAATAAAAAATAACTCTATCATAATTTTCTTATTACTCCAGTTATTTTTATGAAATTTCGGACGTGGACGTCACTGATAATAGTAGAAAATTAATTTTTATCCTAAAAAAAGTGTTTTCATGCATGGGAGCGCCTATCAAATTTCAACAAAACATCAAAAGCAGTCTCAAAATGAACTTGGGAAAAATGGTTTTGGTTTTTATTTTTTTACGCGAAAATGCTGCGTTGTACGAAAATAAGTTTTCTGACCGAATTTGCTACAAAATAAATGTGGGTTTTAAAAATAATTTTAGTTTTTAGAAAAAGCAGTGGTGTACCATTTTTTTAAACATATTCAGTTCAAACCCCGCGCGGAGGTCACTGGTGAAAATTTAAAAAATCTTAACCCTCAAAAAATGCCCCTAAATAATTAAAAAGTGTATACAAAATTTCTTAAAAATAACTGGAGTAGGTAATAAGAAAATGATGATAGAAAAGTTATTTTTTTTTCTAAAATTTTAGCACCCTGTAGCTCGAAAACTAAGAGGTTTAGAACATACATTGATATAAACTTTTCTTCTTAAAATCAATCAAATATTCAGATCTTGAAGTATCGGCATTCAATTAATTTACACCCTATATATTCCGAACAGTCGATTAAAAATTTATGTTTTTAACTTCAAAAGCAGCTCTACTCTATTAACAGAACAAATACCTAAATACATCTGGCAGTTTAAAACATATACACCCTATACATACGTACGGTAAGCTGTTAATTTACCCGGTGTTTGTAATTATCGTTGCGATTTCCACGAGGCAAAGTAAAAACGAGGTGTACCTTTGAAAAAGCAATATCAACTTTCAAGTGATTATAATCACTAAAAAAACTTCAGTCGTTTCCACTCATCCGGAATTATCGCAGTGCCTGCTATCAAAAAGAATAACTTTGAAGTGAAAAGAGCTGAAAGCAAAGCGCAGGGAAGGCGTTTTCTAAATAAAAATAATCATAAAAAAAAGCGATTCGTTTTTCGCGAATTTTTCCGGGATAAATTTCAAAGGGTTTGCTTATCTCGCGTACAAAACGTTTTCCGCCGTTTCAGTTTTCCATTCAAATATCACATAAAATCTCTAAATTCTAACGTACATTAGACATCATTACCAATAATTGACCTAATTATACAGTGTGTCCACGGATGGGGTTGCCTATAGGAGAAAAATTTTTATTATTCATTTTACGACAAAAAGTCATTGTTTATAAAAATTTTTGCTTCTTTTAAAAATGAGAATAACACTGAAAAATCTTAGATTGGGTCTACAGGGTGTTGCCAAATTAAGAAGACATGAAAATACCTCAAGAGAGAAGTACCATTATTTTTTATTTTACACAAAATTTTTATAAAGGAAAGTTGTTTATAATCTAAAATAAAGCCTGAACACAAATTTTCAAATTAAAATTCCAATTTTGTGTGTCCACGGATGGAGTTGACCAGAGGAGAAAATGATTATTAATTTTACGAAAAAAAAGTAATTCTTTATAAAAAAAAGAGCATTAAAAGAGAGATTAAAAGCATTTTTTTGTAAATAATAATGTAAGATAATAAATAAATTCTTTCTTTATGTAAGATAATAAAAATTCTTTCGTTCTTTCTTGACATTTTTTCCTGTTTCTTAATTTACTAACACCCTATACGTCTTATTTAATGTTTTGATATGTGAATTTCATTTTCTCGACAAGTTAATTTTTTTATAAAGAATGGCTTTTCGTCGTAAAATTAATAATAACCATTTTTCTTATCTGGTCAACTTTATCTAGGGACACACAAAATTTGAATTTAAGTTTGCAAATTTGTATTCAGGCTTTGTTTTAGATTATAAACAACTTTCTTTCATACAAATTTTGTGTAAAATAAAAAATAATGGTACTTCCCTCTTGAGGTATTTTCATGTTTTCTTAATTTGACAACACCCTGTAGATCCAATCTAAGATTTTTCAGTGTTATTCTCATTTTTAAAAGAAGCAAACATTTTTATAAACAATGACTTTTTGTCGTAAAATGAATAATAAAAATTTTTCTCCTATAGGCAACCCCATCCGTGGACACACTGTATTTCCAAAAAAATCCCTTAATAATATGAATATTTTCCTTATACGTCAACATAACGTAACCATACGTTATTATAACGTAACTTGACAAAGAAAAATATTTTAATAGTACCTAAACTTTATGAATAAAAAATAATAAGTAATAATAATCCTGCTGTTGACTTACCCTGCCATACTTCCCTGCCGAACCACGTGAGATTGTCGGCCTGCGTATCATAATAACCCAGGACGACGTAGCTGCCGTTTATGACTTGTTCTATCTGAGTCAACGCTATCCTGTCGCCCTGCGAGCTGAACGCGACGAAGCCCTGAAATGACGAAAAAAAAAAACCGTTCATTTGCTGATTCCAGCCTTCAAGTTCCTCCAACATTTGTCGTCTTTTCGATTTAACGTAAGAGGAGCTTAAGTCGCAAAAAAGGGGATATATATTCGCATTGAAGGCTAAGTTGGATGCCATTATAAGGAATTGGAGGCTATTATTCCGGCCTCCATGAAACCCTCGAGGAGGATATGTCTCGGATTTGGGGGATTTTATTACGCGAATCATCGCTAATTGGACGCATTGCACATTATTTGTACCGTTTCCAATTCGCCTTTTCCATTGTGCGATTAATCTACCTCGTGCGGGATACTTAAAAGGATTTATTATTAGCGGAAATTTCGTTTGTGGGTAGATATGTTAATAATACACGAATTTAATTTCGTGGAATAAAAAGTGAATTAACTGATACCGTTCCGAATGAAATACTTCTATAATAATCTGTTATTTAGAATTTCTATTACAAATTGTGTAGGAAATACCTGCAGGGTAATTTTTGGAAATCCTCGCTACAAAATCGGATTACATTCCGAGACAACGCCGGATGAAACTTTGAAAGAAGAATTGGGAAGCCAATGAAATCCAATTAATCCGAGCCAATAATACAATCGTTGTATAAATTCAATTCAGAATTGTTTTCTCTACGATAATTTCCATTTATCTGGAGATTCGATTCGCTTCGGAGAAAAAATTGGACAATTTGGACTCCAACTAATTCTTCGAGATGGCAGATCCAAAAACAACTTCCCGGATATGTGACTTATCGATTTCGATCGTCGACTAGTAAACACATTTTCTACAGTTAAGTTGGATAAATCTATATCTGACGAACATTCTCGATATCATATTTTATACGAGCGTAAAAGCTGAGGAAAACAGGATTTGATCTACGACAGATGCGCTTCAAGAGCCACCACTATTATCTTATCCCAAACAAAATGAAACCGCCTTTGACAAGAACGGAAGACTTGAAAGAAAATCACTATCAACAGATAAAGCCTCTATATACCTACTAAGCAAAATCCAAATATTTACATTGACGATTTACATTTACATCCACGATGACAGCGAGTAACTCGCTTCGCAAGCTCGATACGAGCGCACGCAAACATTTACTGGGACTAAATTAGATTAATAATAAAATTGAAACCGGTAATATTAGTTTAGCCCTAATGAAACGAAACCATTCTTCAAAATAACCGTAACGAATATTATTAAAAATAACGTTCCGCGAGGGTCGCATAAAACGGCCGCACTTGAATATTTAATTTCCAGTTATTTCGGAAGTTTTACGAGTTAATTAAGCGAAATTAAATTTTATGTCGTCGGATTCGTTAGCTGAATTTCATTCGCAACCGCAAAGATCTCGCGGAAATTAACGGATTAAGGAATAAAATAAACAGGAAAACGTCACCTAAACAAATATTTTTTTCTTATCGTACAATCTACCACACCCGCGTGAACCTAGCACCCCCACCATCAAAAAAAAAATCGTACATCATAATTTAATGCTATTTTAGTGCTAATTTAGTGCCCACTTCCTAATTTTAGTGCTCGTCTGGTTGAGCAGAAAATTGCGATTGAAAATGGCGGTGCTAAGTTTATAAAGCTAGCACCCCCACATTTTAATATTTAAACCAAATTAAAAAATAATATATCGGAATTTAGTGCTATTTTAGTGCTTTCGAATGCACTACTCAGAATTTCAGTTAAGGTAATTAATCTTAAAGATACTTGATAAAAACGTATTGGAGTCAATAGAAAAATAGATGAACATAGAAAAAATAGATTTAAACATAGTAATAGGGAAACGATTTTGATCTCTAATGTTTCAATGATTTTAGTGCTTTTAAAGTAGGTTATTTCAAATTTTAGTGCTCAACCCTTAAACCCAAAAAATCATGTTTTTACCATTTTGTAGTCTGATCTCCAAGAGTAAAAATGTGATTTTTTGGGTTTAAGGGTTGAGCACTAAAATCTGACTTTAGCCATCTTAAAAGCACTAAAATGAACAAAGAATATGAAACAAAAATCATTTTTCTATCTATATTTTTAATGATACTTTACTCTTGGATGTCAGACTACAAAATAGTAAAAATGCTATTTTTTTGGGTTTAAGGGTTGAGCACTAAAATCTGACTTTAGCCATCTTAAAAGCACTAAAATGAACAAAGAATATGAAACAAAAATCATTTTTCTATCTATATTTTTAATGATACTTTACTCTTGGATGTCAGACTACAAAATAGTAAAAATGTGATTTTTTTGGATTTAAGGGTTGAGCACTAAAATCTGACTAGCTATCTTAAAAGCTCTAAAATGAACAAAGAATATGAAACATAAATCATTTTTCTATCTACATTTTTAATGATACTTTACTCTTGGATGTCAGACTACAAAATAGTGAAAATGTGATTTTTTGGGTTTAAGGGTTGAGCACTAAAATCTGACTTTAGCTATCTTAAAAGCACTAAAATGAACAAAGAATATAAAAAAAATCATTTTCCTATCTATATTTTTAATGATACTTTATTCTTGGATGTCAGACTATACAAAATAGTAAAAATGTGATTTTTTTGGGTTTATGGGTTGAGCACTAAAATCTGACTTTAGCTATCTTAAAAGCACTAAAATCATTGAAAAATTAGAGATCGAAATCGTTTCCCTATTACTATGTTTATCTGTTTTTCAATTGACTACAAATACGTTTTTATCAAATATCTGAAATTCTGAGTAGTGCATTCGAAAGCAATAAAATAGCACTAAATTCCGATATAATATTTTTTAATTTGGTTTAAATATTTAAATGTGGGGGTGCTAGCTTTATAAACTTAGCACCGCCATTTTCAATCGCAATTTTCTGCTCAACCAGACGAGCACTAAAATTAGAAAGTGAGCACTAAATTAGCACTAAAATAGCACTAAATTATGATGTATGATTTTTTATTTTTTTTGATAGTTCACGCTAGGTTCACGCGGGTATCTACCACTTACTTCGGAAAATCGAATTGTATTTGATGCGGCCCGCCAATGAGTATTATACGCCGAAAATTCGGATTAGATTTACGTTTACCATCTAGTGGCGGAGCTTTCGAAATTCGAGCCAAGCCGGCACGAGGAGCTGGGCTACGTGCAATTATATTAACGACTAGAGACCCCAATTTCACCGGGACGTATTCCTCCTCCTTTTTGAATCGCATATTCGTCGAGTTAATGAAAAGTCGACGGGATCGAGGAAAACGAGATGCCGTCGGCGGAGCCGCGTCCTCTCTCCGCGGTTGTGACGGATTAAGACACCGAAATGTACCAAATTGAATTGCCGTGTCGTCAAAGAAATTTATGAATCGTATTTTTATGCGATAAAAAGGAATTAGAAAATAATTTAATATCCCGTTCGCAGTCAGTTTGTCGAATGTTAATTTCGCGGATGTCCGCAGAATTTTATCGTTTTCACGAAGCCGATTTAAAGAAGAACAAAAACACTAGTGATTTATAGCTAAAATAATTCAATTTATAATGATTTATAACAACCTATTTATAACGTAGATAAATTTAAAGCACTTTTGCGTTACCGTGACACGTTGACGATCACTCCAAAACTCATATTAAAAAGCAGTTGCATGCAAACCGATAATTCCATTATAAAATTTGCAAAATTTCAAACTATAAATCCGAAATTTTGCGAAACTTTCCAGGCGCAGAAAAGACAAACTCCGGCTTTTTGAAGCGAAATTCGCCGGCGGCGCGAACGGCAAAGGCGCGGCAGTTTATACAAAAGTCGAGTTAATTGCTCGAGATTAAATGAAATACATTTTAATATACTGCCTCTCTTCTTTTTGTATTCCGCTAGCCCGATCCTCGAACCTTTGATATCGCCCGTTACCTCGAAAGGGGTCGAATTTGCTCGCGCAAATGAAGGCGAAACTCAAATTGATTCGATTAAACGCGAAACGGTACAAGGAGAATACAAACTGCGCGACAATTAAAACGAATTTTTATTTATTGTTAAATTCATTTTTCCTGCGACCTATTTAAGCAAAGATTTTTACCCCATGATTATCGAGGAAAGAATTATGCCCAATTTCTCCAAAGCATCTTGTGATTAAAACTAATCACATGATAAAAATATATCACAAGTCTTTCCTACATCGTTTCCCCAATATAAATCCTTATCCTGTGGTAAGGCTAGGATAAGGTGCCCAATTTTGATGACTTGTGATCAGCTTTTGCTTTATAACCGAGTTTTGTTTCTTTTGTGCTGCTTTTTTCAAAAATTTAAATATGGATCGTAAATCATAACGTTGATGAAACAGTTAATGTAGTAGATGTTGTAGTTGTTGTAGAGGTTCATAAAAATGGCATGCTTTAGAAAATGTTGTTTATTTCAAGGATTTTGTTTTTTGGAGAAATTTTATTATGAGTTTTTCTAAATGGTTTAAAATTTTTCACACTCATGATAAGGCGCGGAATCTTTGGGGAAACAGTACAGCGTGCAAAAAATTGGCATAAGACAATTAAGAGATGCAAAAGACTGTTAAAAGGTACCCAAAATAGTTGAGAGATGCATATAGAACAGTGGGAAGATATGAAGATCCTTCTTGAGAAGTACACAAAACAGTTGAGAGAATAGCGAGTGTAGAGGTCAATTTTAAATCACCCAACATTCCTATATAAAAAATTAATGCCATTGGTTACACCACATAATGTAACAACTTGGGAATGCGAAGAAAAATCGCGCGGTTGTCCTTCGAGATGATCGTTCAATAACACCTCCCTGTCTCATTTGTTAGCGCTTGACAAACCAATAAATTTCGGTGTCAGGTGTACAGAGTTTAACCAATTCCGGTAATCGACTGTCGGATAAAAACTTTGCGAACTCCGAACCCTAACGTTGAGACAAAAAAAAAATGTTCTTCGACGAAGAGGACGAAAATAGTTGGAAGCGAGTGCAAAAGTCGATTGTGAGAAGCGTCGACAGCTATTAAATCGTGCTTGCTTAAACACCGCGGAGAGACGAGTTTTCTAACAACAAGATATTTGTTAATGGGGTGCTCTAAAGGAGTAAAAAATAAAGGAAGACATCACCGAAGATGACGTTAATCCTGATCGGGATATTTTTAGCAGGAAAACCATTTTTATAAAAAGTAGAAGTGATTATTAGAGAGTATAATCTTAGATAAAATTAGGGTAACGTTAATTTGACGTATACCAAATGTCAAAAACTTTGTTAATTCTATAAAACTTTTTTGGAATTAATTAAATTAAAATCTCGTAAACATGAAAAATTTCGAAATAGACTTACCGACACTCCTAAAAACTGCGTCGAATTGATTGCCGAGTAAATATCATCGGCGATCTCTTTGTTGTTGTAATTGAAATCCTTTAAGCTTTTCCCGTACTTGTGCAGACGATCCATTGTTTTATTGAAAGCTGCAACAAAGAGATTAGTCCTTTATTTTAAGCAGATAAATACGGCACAGAAGGAGTGAGAACCACCTACATTTAATTGACAATTTCACGTATCGATTTTTTACGTCCACCGGATTTCTTAACCGTGATTTATGATTTCAACACTGCCTTTGTTATGTATCAACAAAAAATTCGATCACGCGACGTTTTTTGTAAAGTTGTATCGTAAATATTTGCTTTCTAACCTCACGTAATGACTAAAGAAAATGTGTAAAACAAGCCTCCTAAAAATGTACCTTTTGGCAAATTAATAGTGCCTATACAGGGTGTCTAGAAAACGGATGTCAATAATTCGGGAGCGTATAAATGACATCAAAATAAGGGCACAACTTCATATACATTTTATTAATTTGAGCCCCCATTTTTGAGCTAGAGACCTTTAAAGTTGAAAATTTAAAACTTATTTTAATGTTTTTTTTTTCTAAGTTATACATGGGAACAAAATAAAATTTTTGTGGTTCATTGCATACCCCGTGTGCCCAATTTGGTGATAAAATGAATTCTACACTATTCTCTGAAAGACAGTGGCGGCGTGTTCCCAGTGGTTAACAATTCGTAACTTTTATGGGGACAATCTGTATAACACAAAGGTATCGTAAATATATTCTTTAATCGAAAAACTAACAAAAATTTACTATTGTTTGAAGTCGATAAAATTAACGGTTTAAGAGAAATTTCAATTTTTAAATCAGGATGTTAAAAAAATTGTCAAACGAAAGATTATAATAAATGTTCGATATGGGAACCCTTTGGTTGAAAACACTTATGAAACACTTATGAAACATACGGAAAATATTTATTTATACTCTAAAAGGCAATTATTGATTTTACAATGAAAAATTATTCTGTCCATTAAATTTATCTCTTGATTTAGTGGAATTTCGTCTAAAAGAGGTGGTAAGTCAATCTGAAGAAATTCCAAGATCGTCTCTATTGTGGTCTTTCTATATTTTTAGTAAATAGTTACAAATAATAGGAGTTTGTCCAGAATTTTTGTTTATCCGAAAATCTCTCTTTACCTATCACCTCAATCTAAAAATTAAAATTTCTCTTAAACCGTTTTTTTATCGACTTCAAATTAAAGTACATTTTTGTTAGTTTATCGATTAAAGAATATATTTACGATACGTTTTTGTGATACAGATTGTCCCAATAAAAGATACGAATTATTAATCACTGGGCACACGCTGCCACTGTCTTCCAGAGAATAGTGTATGATTCATTTTATCACCAAATTGGGCACACGGGTGTAGGTAATAAACCACAAAAAAATTATTTTGGTCCCATGTACAACTTGGAAATAAAACCTAAAAATAAGTTTTAAATTTTCGACTTTAAAGGCCTCTAACTCAAAAATGGAGGCTCAAATTAACAAAATTTATATGAAGATATACCCTTATTTTAATGTCATTTATACGCTAAAAAATTGTTGACTTCTATTTTCTGGACACCCAGTATACGTAAATAAGAAAGAGAATTAATTTAAGTTTCACGATGATTCGCAGTAGGAAGTAGAGATGTGACAAGTTCAATGTAAATATAATCGTATCGACAAAACCAAAACAAACTTACCTCATATCCGTCCGTCGATCGAAATAACATATTAATTCATCATACCGAACGTTCTTATGATATTGCAATTTAATATACGAATACGCCATACCTAACATCAAACAGCTTTATACGTTCGAAATGGAAAAGTTTGTTAATGAAACTAAACTCTCAACTATTTCTGCAGTTAACGAATACAATGGATGAGTTCTCCCGACGTAGGTATAGAAGAAAAACGAAAAGTAACGCCGCAGTCGTTCTGATGAACTAAACTTTCCCTATACTTCCACTTGTTAACTTCATTTCTAGATTAATTGGAAAGTTTCAAGCGTTCCCGGAACGTCGACGCTTTTTTCCCGAGCTCATTCGAATGACTGCCAGATTGTTTCGTTTAACACAACGTTGATTCGTTTCGCTGAACCAACCCATCACAAACGGCACCGTTTATCCAATTTTTCTCCAAATCAAACGCTCCATCCAGGGGGCATTTATACTTGAATTAATCGGTGCCCGATTTTGAGCGCCATCTAAATTCGTCATACAGTACTGTTCTTCTTTTTCTTTTGTTTATGTTTGAGATGAGCTATTCGACTTAAACGGAAAAAATCACGACAACGAATTCGGATGAACTAGAAGAAGTCCAGTATGTTTTTGTCAAGGTGACGCGGTCGTTTATTCCAAATTTCAAAATAAATTGAATAAATTTACGTATGTTACGTTTTTGCCATTCGGCATTTTGGTTGTTTTCGTTTTTTTTTTCTAATTCGTTTGACTGTTACTGTTTGTTCAACTGTATACTGTGTTTTAATTAAAAAATTTAAGATGGTACGTAGTTGTTGTGTGCCTTAATGCACTAGATGCTAAAGATGCTACAATTAAGGTAAGATACTTTATATTCTAATATTTAAATTGCTTTTGTATGGATTCGACAAGCTTTACGTTGTATATACCTACATATTTACTAAATTCGTTCTTATTTTTGTTACAGACCAGCAAACCCGCAAAAGGTTCAAGACAATTAAGAAAACTGCCAATTTTCATTAATGAAATAAAACGGCTCATGCAGAATAAGAGCCTATCGTCCAAAGTTAAAATGCTACAGAAAAACATAAATACTTTCGAAAAAATGTTTAGCAATTTGAACGAGCAACCAAAGAATTCATCGCCAGTCAATGCCTAATTTTATATTTTATTATATATTTTATACATTTATATTATTTTCAAACGTTTTTTTTTTCACTCCATTACCTGCTATGGAGTGAAACAATTTATTTGAACAATATATTACAGGTGAATTATATTTAATTAGATAATTCACCTGTAATATGTGGTTCAAATAAATTGTTTTAATCCAACGAAATCAACCATAATTTTAAAATTCCCGCCAAAAAAAGTCATAAAAATGAAAAATTCCTGTATACACTGTTGGAAAATTATTCGCGCATAATAGGGAAATCAATGTTAAATTCTTAGCCGGCTGAAATACAGTCTACCAGTGTACATTTCAATAGAACGTCGCGATTAATTCTAATAAATTTAATTGTTCTACTGGACTTCACACCGCGTTTTGGCTTGGTTAGATTAAAAATCAAATAATTTCGACGGCTTCGACACTTCGACAGTATCAAAACGAAACGGGTTCGGATGGGTGAACGTCGAGTCGATTACAAAGAAATGAGAATTTTTAAACGATAATTTATTGAAAAAATATCACTAATATTAAAATAGAATTATGTAGATATGTCTTTTTGCCACAATGGCTTGAAAAAGAAAGTAAATTCTAAGAAAATAATAAAAAGGAAACTCCAAAAATAAACTTAAAGATTATTTTAAAACGGAAAATAAAAGAACTCTAAAAAATAGTCCACCGCTTTCTGCTAAACTATAGCCAAACCTGTCATACAGATGTCATCCCATATTACTGAGTTGAGGTATAATTCTAGCTGAAAATTGAATTATTTTTTCCCTTATTTCAACAAAATTTGTTGCTGTTTCAAAACTGTACCTACCGATACACACATTTTTTTGAAATATCCCCAAAAAACCTATTAAATGTAGTTTCTAAATAATTTTGTACCTCATACCTAACACAAATAACTTTGTACCTCTACAAATCGCGGCGTGCGATCCAGTAGAACAATTAAATTTATTAGAATTCATCGCGACGTTCTATTGAAATGTATACTGGTAGACTGGATTTCAGCCGGCTAAGAATTTAACATTGATTTCCCTATTATGCGCGAATAATTTTCCAACAGTGTATAAATTACTTCAGTACTGTATGACGAATAAAGATGGCAGCACATATTTCGGACACAAATTTTCCACGACAGTTTCCCGTCTTATTAGTATTGTTGTCTATGGCTCCATCTAAGCCAAACGCTTACCTAAAGCGACGCTCCAAACGGCGTCGTACGCCAACGGCGCCTCCTGGTACCCCTCCGGGTACCTCTGGTTGGCGATGTCGTACCCCTCGCGACGCAGCACCTCGTTCAAACGCAACCGGAAATCCTCCGACGTCATGCCGGATATTGTGCGCTCGTTGCGATTCTGATTCCACATCAACGCCTCCGTGGTGATGTGGCCCTCGGCGGCGGTCCGCATCTGCTCCACCGTGCATTCGATGCCCTCTTTCTCGATCATTATTTCGAACCAGTTGTCCTCGTACCAACCTGAAGACCAATAGAGCTTTTAAAGAACCTACTATTACTACTACTGGCTAATTCGCAGGCGAACCGTTCGGGTCAAGGTTCAGGCACTGATGCATCTAGCGGGCCTGTTATGACATTCCTGCTGCTATAATGCATCCATGGAGCCGAGTCACTCGATGAAGGCCTCGGTTCTTTTCAATGGGTGACTGTTTGTGTCTTTAAAGGACATAACAGGGACTCCAAAGGTTCGCCTGCGTTAAAGAACCTAACTTCATGCTCTCGAGCAAGAGGTCCAAGGTCGTTAGAATCTTCGTGGATGCTCATGGGCAATACCATTAGTCGTGCAAATGAGCTTTAAAGCTTTTTTTAGTGATTTAAAGATGGCTGGATTATTATGGGCAAAAAGGGTGTTAGAAGAAGCTTCTGAGTTTATATTTAAAGGACGTAAACCTGGCCCTTTCATCGGTATATACAGGGTGAGTCATGAGGAATCGTACATACTTGAACAGTGTATAGAGGCACTTAAGGTGAATATCATACGAGCATTAAAATTTTTGCCACACATTGTTTAAATTGTCAATTATCAATTAACTTTTAAGAAAAATTACACATTTAGGATAACCGAATAATTTACATTAAAATAATATTTTCTATCGTACAAATTTTAATTAAAATTAATAAAAAATTTCCAATGCTCAGGCTTTAAGAGTTACTAAATACCTTCTACATTAACCAAATGAAAATTTTGAAAAAGTGTATACAGTGTGAAATATTAAGTTTGGAAATATTTACCTCTTTTTTTTAAAAACGGTCCTGAATTTTTTTAATTCAGAATGCCAGTGTGTTGCTGGTTCAAAATGTATACTTTTACCAAAAAATGAACTAAATCGAAATAACCATCATAAAGATATGAACAAAAGAAAAATTCGTCAAAATTCATAAATCACCCTGTATCTCCTTAGAAAAGAGGCTGATGGAACTTTTAATGGTCGTATGATATTCACCTTAAGTGCCTCTACACACTGTTCAAGTATGTACGATTCCTCGCGACTCACCCTGTATACTAACGAAAGTAGATTCCTTGCACGGATTGTTCAGTCCAATCAGGTGATTAATAAATAACAGGATAAAATAAGAGTTTATAACGAATGTCTCGACCAGTTTTCGTAGTCGGGCGCGCATAAAACAACAAATTTCGAATGCGAAATGCAATTACTGTTTACTTTGGCCGTTATTACTTCCAAGTTCAATAATAAATCTTAGCTAACTGGTAGTCGTCGGGCACAATCGATGGCCGATTTAACGAATTTTCTATCAAAACAAAACCGGCGGTCCGACTTCATAACTACATCGTCTCGAGCTCGTCGCGAAAAACCACCCATATAATGGAAGATATTATATACTGCTCCACAAAAGTTAAGGAAGTTCACAAATATTGCGATAAATTTAAAAGTTACAGGTTTTTTGATCGCCAAATTTAGTATGAGTTGTAGAGGTAGGGACAAAAAATCCACTCAGATATGAAAGAAAACATTTAATTTCGCATATTTGAAAATTTGGTGATCAAAAGGTCTGTAACATTTAAAATAATCGGAAAATTTGCGAACTTCCTTAACTTTTGTGGAGCAGTTTAGTTTGTTAGACCGTCTGTTTTCGATGTTCGGGCTTCCGGGTTTACATCGATTTCAAATATTAATTGGATTATAGATTCGACGGAAGTAAACGATAGAGGAAAACGTCCCTAACATCCCCTATTTCTACTATTATTTATGGTAATTCGATGTCCTTGTTGAAAGGTCGTAGTTAGAAGAAAGATCCACGTTCGATAAACAAACATAAATGAAATAGGTAAATCTACGAAGAGGTTTTTTTTAATGCTAATGGTTTGTTTGATAAATTATATTATTGCGAGGTGCATTAGAAAGTTAAATAATAAAGCCTTTTTCATTTAATAAACCATATCATTTGCATTCGATAATGTCATTTGAGCAAATACACTCGAGAAAAAAATGCATTATCATATTATTTTACAGTATGCAAGTAATATTTAATTTTACCTCGATATGATAAGTGCAAAACTAATATAAAAGAGACAAAAATTAAAAAAAAAAGCATTTCCACTGAATTCATAATACATTTTTGTGGAACATTTCAGTGATTAGCGAACCGGATCCAAGTAGAGGCATTTGCGACCGCATTCAAAAACCAAGGGTTGAAATCCCCCCGGGGATATATCGGGCGGCATTAAATTTTCCTAAACACAACGTCGAACGGTCCTTGTTTATTCAATGCATATGACACGATATATCCCATTCCGTTATATTCCCCGTTTCGGGAGCCTTTCGATAAACAACGCGGTCGGAGGGAACGGTTTTCCATAAATTTTTGCGCCTGATGCCCCTCTTCTTGCCAATAAAATCGAACGAATGCCGAACTTTCGAACGCGATGCGGGCAAAAAAAAGGTATAATACGCTTTCATTCGACGATCTGATGAATAATTGAAAAAGCGCTTAATCGACGTTGCATTGAGACAATCGTTTAGAAACGAACTCTTATAATAATTAATTTGAAAATAAAATTACGATTATTCGCAGTATAAATAATTACCTACTGAGAGAAAATGATAAATAAGAATAAATTAGCTATACACTAATTCCAAAATAGTAGGCACTAAATTCTCAGAAATGATTGCGATAATGGGTCTCTACCAGTGGCGTACGGAAAATATCGTAGGGTACAAGTGTGTTTAACGGGAAAATCAGCAGGAGACTAATAATTAGAAGAGCAAGGATTATGTAATAAATAAGAAAAGCGACAATATTTCCGAGAATTTAGTGCCTACTATTTTGGAAATTATAGCGTATTGTTCTTCTCGCTGTAATATCCGGTTGAATTAATAACGTGAATGAAGTTCAATTAACTTTGTAGTATCGGTTATCGGTTTAACGCCTCTCATTCAGTAAATGAGTTTAATATTTGCATTCGATTCAGTATTGGATATTGAATCGATGACCATAAATTTTTTCTCGTACTATTAATATCTGCAGTAATGACCTATTTTCGTCTGTATATATACGTCCAAAGGGGAAAGAGAACAATGCGAAAATGAAATATGACAGAAAACTCAAGGAAAATAACAACGAACCATAACGACATCGTACACTACTGAATAATACATACCGATAAAAAACCATGTGTACTGTTTTCCATAAAGATTTTGCTTGTACAGTTCGCAGAGCACTCGTCTGGCGGCGACAACGTAAAAAAGTCCTACCACTATTCGAGAATCCTGCCTCCTGAGATTTCTCACAGCGTCTGTCGGATCGGAGAGAAAGGACTGTCTGGTAACAATTTCTATACCTGAAAAGAAATTTCAACGGTACAGCGAAATTTAAACGAACGAACACCGAAAATATGCAATGTCGCGAAACAGTTTAATCGGGTTTTTTCGATATTTCCCCGGGAAATAACGCCGCTCTAAAATAGCGTCATTTTTAAAGAAGTAGTAGAAGTAGTTCTTTTTCCTTTTTGCCCACTTGAACCGCAACTCCCGACAACATTCAGAATAGCTGACTCCATTTATTCCGAGTCACAAATTCCCTTTGTCGCGTCGTTTAGATCCCGTTATTCTTGGCGGAACAACTACGTTCATATAAGTTAAATAAATTTCTGAGCTTTTCCAACGCCGAAAGTGCACCCGCTGCATTTGCATTTTTATTGGCTAAGTCTCGACATTCCTCGTCGGTATTAGGAAATTCCTTTGCCGAGTGCTCGAGATCCCCGTCTTAACGCTGAGTAGGATTGCTCTTCAACTCAAAACAGTTTGTATGTATCCCCTCTAAAACGCCCTTCATATTTACAAATGTTCGAACTAAATCGAATTCTTCATGTTGGGCGGTGTTGCTACACCATTTTATCAAAGCGCGCTAATGCATTTTTAAACACTTCTACTGGATAAAGAAGATGAATGACGCTAAAGAATTTCATTACATCTGCTATAAAAGAGTCTTTTTCACTGAGAGGTCGGTTTATTACAGAGAAACTATCTTCCGAAAAATAAACCACTAAAAATTTAAGAATCCATTACTGCATAAAATCAATAAAAATAACGATTTATTTCAATCATCAGATGTAATATAATGAAATTTTCCAATTCCATTCCACATAATGGTCGCCTACGGAGAATTGGGTTACAGACGAAGAGAAACGATTTCTACTCACCGGCTTCCATACACCTTTTTTCGAGATCCTCCACGGTAGATATGAACACCTCCTCGGCTTGCTGCAAGATAGATATCCTGGACCAGTTAAACTTCTTCATCAGCTTGATCCTCGTGGGATTGTGCACGGTCGCTGAGGGATGAGTGCGAAACAGGGTCGGGAATCGGTTTCTATCTGATAGGGCGGGAGAACTCGCGCCGTAACAGAGCTAGAAAAAAAAACGATAATATTATCTACGGGAATTTTATAAGAAATATAGGTGATTGTGAGAAATCATTTATTCGCTAAGTTAATGGTTTTTTAACACCCTAATGATTCTTACGTACGTTAAAATAGCGTAACGTAGTATCTCTTTAATTCCCTCCAATAATTAGCTAAAATGAAGCAAACGAATTCGAATAACGCGGTAATTAACTCGCACTGAAAGATTAATTCGAAGAATAAAATTTTCACTTTTGTTAAGGGGTAATTGTTCTTGATAATGGCTTTAGGTTCATATTTCGAAATGAGATTTATCATACGCAAAGCTAAAGGCAATTAAATTCAACTGCAGAGATGTAAAACAGAAATCTTTAATATCGTATACTTTATGAAAGCTCGTTTCGCGATTTATCCGCTTTTCCCGCGGCATTAAATTGCCCCCGAACGGAGAGTTTCGTTCGAAAACTTTTCGGAATCGCTTTAAAAAGAGTTGATCTCTTGAAACTTGACAAATGAAACGAATTAATACGTTTTAAGAACATAGATGCTTTAACAAAGGATATTGTGTTGACATTTTTATCTCTTTAACATCATTTTATACTTACTTAACAATAATAAATCATTGGATTATTCAAAATCAAATAGAAAAAATGCTACTGTATCTACATACGCATATTTACCTTTAAGATTCTTTCATAACACATTAAATTAATTAAAACATTAAAGTGAACAAAATAACTTTTGCATAATTCGCATATGCAGGAGAAATTAGTAAAAGCCTTGCATAGGATGGTAGATCAAAAGGTGACTAGCATATAGATTAACAATTCACAGAGAAAAGAGAATGGCATTTTCATTTGTAGCGCAAAAAACAGCAAGCCCAAAAAAAAGACAAAGTCGAACTGAAAGTTTTATTCAAACGCGAGTTGGAAACTGCCTTTGAAAAGCGAAAATAGTACCTAAAACGGAAAAAGCGAATGTAAAATGATAAGTGATATTTTGGTGTGCGAGTATGTCGGATGGAAATAAATTTCCTATGTTAAATAATGCTGTAATTAATCTATCGGAATGTACATAAATTCTGATTTGTAGATTGGGATCTACAAAGTGCAAGGTCTCGGAATTGATTTTTCCAGAACTATAATTACTCATGCATTATTATTCTTTGTGAGAATTCCAGATGTGTATTTTGTTTGTTAGTCATTCACATAAATTTTAAACTGCATATGAGTCGATACGCAAATGTTGGTACTGATTTTATAATAACCATTTAAAATTCAACAACAGTTTTATTTTACGTTTTTCGTATATTCTTATTACACAATCCCGACAAACATCCCAGTTCACATTAATTCCTCGCAGAAGGATGTAGGGACAAGTCCCGAACGGGAGTTACGTACTTTAATACAAAGTTACCAGAAAGTTGGAAGTATAGGCGTTGTCAAATCTTAGGAGGAGACATTATCTATTGTTGATGGTACAAACCTTCAAGATTAGTTCCGGGAAGTTGACGAAGTTTTTAGCTAATGGGAAATTACTGCGTCATCGAGCATAAAGGTTAGTTGCGGCGTTGATTCTGTCTCGGTGGAAAGGGCAAGTTACTGAAGCATATCGGGAAATGTAAGTATGTCGAAAACAATGTAGGATGGTTATATCAATTTTTATTAGGTAAAATATCTGTATGATGTAAAGATTAATATAAGAAATAATTAGATGGTTGAGTTTGATTGCGATATCCAAATCTGCATATTCCATTTATGTAAATGGCTTTTGTATTCAAGCAATAAAGCCCGTTTCAATTAGAGACCTTCTATATGGCAACAACAAAGATAGTTCCATCGGTCAGATATTTACTATCTGATAATTCCAATATTTGCATTTAATTATAGTCTGCATTATATGCCAAACAAGGTAAATATCGACCAATTAGTCGATGTCCACACCCATCATTTGCAATATTTGTACGGACAAGTTGATATTAGTACCGACTCGCATGCCTTTTGGATAATTGTTCACCAGGTTGGGCATCACCAGCTATTTGGAATTCGAATAATTCACGTGCATTGTATTCAACAATCGCCGGATTTTTCGCACCGGTTAAGTAAACAATACCTGACTAGTGTTTGTTTTTTAAAAATCAATTCGCGACGCCGCATGTATACGCGATTGGAATATTTGCGCCGGTCCCTCCGTGCAACCTATAATGGAAATTAAGGTTTGTAATGCACCGAACGTCGAACGGTATATTCGGTTTTCGGTTTCGATCTAAATGCTACTAATTAATTAGCGGTTAGTCGCCCACACGGTGAACGTGGAGGAGTAATCATTTTTTGCCGTATTCTATCGATTTGGTTCCGAAGCAGTTCCCAGTAGGTATAAACGTTGCTAAATTTAAACTAAAATCGATGTTTTAAACCGGTTTGGAACAGTTTATAGTTTAATTAATTAAGTAGGAACGAAGCTCTATGAAGTTCTCGCCATTTAACTTAATGCACTAAATTGAATCTAGTAACTATTATTAATTAAGTAGTTAAAAAGTTGAAGCAGGAAAATGGCGGAATTGAAATTTTGGCGATTTTGGTGAAGGTATAAATTACTGCACCAAATACTTGAATAGTAAATATTCACCATAAATACTCAAGTATTTACATACGTATGTATATCATTCTTTATTTATACAGGGTGTTAATTAATTGAATGCTGATACTTCAGGATGTGAATTTAAGAAGAAAAGTTTATATCACTATATGTCTTAAACCTCTTAGTTTTTGAGCTACAGGGTGTTAAAATTTTAGAAAAAAAAAACTTTTCTATCATAATTTTCTTATTACTTCAGTTATATTTATGAAAATTCGGACGTGGATGTCAGTGATAATAGTAGAAAATTAATTTTTATCCCAAAAAAAGTGTTTCCATGCATGGTGGGCGCCTATCCAAATTTCAATAAAATATCAAAAGCACTCTCAAAATGAACTTGGGAAAAAATGGTTTTGGTTTTTATTTTTTTACGCGAAAATGGTGCGTCGTACGAAAATAAGTCTTCTGACCGAATTTGCTACAAAATAAATGAGGATTTTAAAAATAATTTTAGTTTTTAGAAAAAGCAGTGGTGTACCATTTTTTTTCAAACATATTTAGTTCAAACCTCGTACGAACGTCACTGTGAACATTTAAAAAAATCTTATTCCTTAAAAAATGCCCCTTAATAATTAAAAAGTGTATACAAAATTTCTTAAAATTAACTGGAGTAGTAAGAAAATTATGATAGAAAAGTTATTTTTTTTTCTAGAATTTTAACACTCTGTAACTCGAAAACTAAGAGGTTTAGGACATACATTGATATAAACTTTTCTTCTTAAAATCATCCAAATATTCACATCCTGAAGTATCGGTATTCAATTAATTACCACCCTATATAAATTCAATTAATCACTATAGTCATTTACTTTATTGACTGAAAATTTCGAATTTCACTAAAACACATTAAAAGAATGATTAAAACGTTTATAATTAATACAGAGAAATGTACATTTAAAATTAACCGATTTCGCCTGCTGATTTGTTAACACAGTATTTGTATAGTTTGCAAATTGTAAACAAACAATCCGCACGTTTATCGTCGAAAACACGACTGTATTTATCATTAAAAATAAACACATAAGGCTATAGAGTTTTTGCATTGTAAAAATAGCGCTACATTTTCACAAAGCTGTACGTATGTCATAAATTTACAATAAAATTTGTAAGCACCCATCTACTTCTTATAAAAAAAAGGTCATTATTAAGCATGTAGTACACCTTGACATAGGTTTCCAATACGAACACATTTATTTAGCATAAGGAACGCAGCCCCAAATGTTTCCGCATAGCTCCGGTACAAATCATCGACGTCCCGCGAGATCAAAGTTCCTCCGGCGAAATTCAATTCGTCTGCAACGCCGTCGACGAAAAGGTTCGGGATCAGACAGAATTCCGATATTCAATATTGACAGAAAGCTATCAAAAACCAACCGCGTATTCCGACTTCGCTCCTTTCCAGGATTCTTCCGTCGCAACAATGTATGTATACTTATACACACGACAGGCGTTAACAAGTCCGGAATTGCGTCTCTAAATTATTCAAATGCGGTTTCGCAGTTTTTTCGCGAGCGCTTACGAAAAATTCTAAAATTGCTTCGACTTTACCTTACTCATACAGTGCATTTCTTTAATGTCCCCCTTCCCTCTTTTATTTATTGAACGGATCAACTTAGAAAATTGAAATTTGGGATAATGAAACTAATGCATGATTACTATATTTTGGAGTAAAATTGACAGATGAAAATTTCAAGATGGCGACTGGGCGCCATATTGTGAAATAAATTTAAATGGAAAGGGGGGGTCTTGTGACACATCATTTTGAAGCTCCTGACAAATACTGTACAACCCTGGAATATAAAGTCAATATCTGCACCCATTACGAAATGGCGGATCATTTAATAAATACCTGAATACAAACAAATTAATATCAATTTTTCTAAAATTATTTGTTTTTCTATGCCAAATAGCAATCGCAACAAACCGATAAGGTTTGACAGGTTATTTTTGGTTAAAAAAATTCCAAAAAATTTAAGTACGACAACGAACATTAATTGTTTAGTCAAAATATGCTCATTTAGTTTTTGGTTTTCCTAATATTCAAAATATTCTCTTTAGTTTTTTTATTTTCCTAGTGTTCAAAGTATTTTCATTTAGTTTTCGGTTGTTTAGTTCTCATTGTAGTTAGGTAGCACGTGAACTAATTCTAAAATGGCCAATTCTCGTCCATTGGAATATGGAGCACCACCACATTACTCTAGAC